>CM075859.1:93100961-93525961 GCA_037975125.1 Latrodectus hesperus | reverse complement strand
ATCTGCGGCGAAAATTCCGTAACTTAGAATTGAGTAAAGGTGGCAGAAACACAAAAATTCAGTGTTGGACTTGCGGTGCAGTCGGACACGTTCAGAGAGACTGCCCGAAACGAAAAAATGGTGGAAATGATCTTCCACCACAGCAGGGAAACTAATATGTGGCCATCTCGCGGGGCGGAGATGTCCAGAGAGTCAGAAGCCCCATTTCAAATCGTTTCACATTTCTTCCGTAAGTAGCGGCGACAACGGACTTTTCGTTATGGGACATGTCAACGAAGTTCCCTGCAGAATGATAATCGATACTGGAGCCAACGTAACTATCATTAGGACAGATGTGGCTCGCAAACTTGGTGAGAAACTCATCTGGACGCCGCCCTGCATTACCCTCCAAACTGTGACAGGTGACAAGATTAAAGTGCATGGAAAAGTAAATCTAAACATTGCATTTGGTAATGCCGTGTACCATCATATGGCATACGTCGCTGATATAAATGACGAATTTATTCTCGGATTGGACTTTCTCAAAGAAAACCATTTCAAGTTAGATTTTAAAAATAATGAACTACACTCATGTTCTGAAGACATAGCGATTTTTAAGACGAAATATTCAGATATTAAAGCAGTCCATCATATAACTGCAAAGAGTGAAACAACATTACCACCAAGAACTGAGACAATAGTTTGCGGAGCTCTTTCAGAAGATAATAATTTTCATTATGGATTGACTGAATATCCAGATTCCGACAATAGCGTTAAAGGAGTACTAGTGGCTTCTTCCCTCGTCGACCTTTCACGAAATGTAATCCCGGTAAGAGTTGCTAATCTAAGCAATAAGGTAAAACTAATAAAAGAAGGAGAAGTGCTGGCGACTTGCACTCCAGTGACCTGTATTAACCGAAATTGTCAAACCACACTATCTGAGCCTCCTGACACTCTAATTAATGAACTCCTTCAGAATGCAGAGTTAGATGATAAACAAAGGAATGCTGCAAGAAATCTATTATTAGAATTCGGAGATCTCTTTTCCAAGAAATCAGATGATGTTGGGCGAACCAAATTGACGCAGCACCGAATCAATACAGGAAATCATCCACCCATTAAACAACATCCGAGAAGATTGCCATTCGCTAAGCAGGAAGAGGTGGATAATCTTCTGATGGAAATGCAGCAGAATGACATTATTGAGCCATCAGAGAGTCCTTGGGCTTCGCCTATTGTTTTAGTTCGGAAGAAAGATGGTTCTATCCGATTCTGCGTTGACTATCGTCGGTTAAACAACATCACTAAAAAAGATAGTTACCCTCTTCCTAGGATTGACGATACACTTGATGCTTTATCCGGAAAACAATGGTTTTCGACTTTGGATCTCAAGAGTGGTTATTGGCAAGTAGAGATACATCCTGAGGATCGAGAAAAGACTGCATTCACCACAGGACAAGGACTTTGGCAGTTCAAGGTTATGCCATTTGGGCTTTGCAATGCACCTGCAACGTTTGAGCGCCTGATGGAGACAGTATTACGAGGACTTTCCTACGAAGCCTGTTTGGTATATTTGGACGATATCATTATTGTAGGGCGCACATTCGAAGACCATTTAAGAAACATCCGAAAGGTGCTGGAAAAATTAAAAATGGCCAACCTGAAGCTGAATCCTTGCAAATGTAATTTATTCCGACGTGAAGTAAGCTATCTGGGACACATTATCTCTGCTGAAGGTGTAAGAACAGATCCTGAAAAGATCTCCGCAGTTAAGGACTGGAGTCGTCCAAAAGATGTCCACCAATTAAGAAGTTTTCTTGGACTATGCACATATTACAGGAAATTTGTTAAGGGTTTTTCAAGTATTGCCAGACCTCTTCACAAGTTGACAGAAGTTAAACAGAGATTTCTATGGACAGATGAATGTGAGAAAGCTTTTAAACAACTGAAGGAGGCGTTGACATCTTCGCCCGTTCTTGCATATCCCCAGCCCGAAAAATTATTCATTTTAGATACGGATGCCAGCAACGAAAATATCGGAGCTGTTTTGTCGCAGGAAATTGATGATAAAGAATATGTCATTTCTTATTGGAGTAAATGCCTATCAAAACCGGAGCGGAATTATTGTACAACCAGGAAGGAATTGCTGGCAATCGTCAAAGCAATAGAACATTTCCACCATTATCTCTATGGAAGAAAGTTCTTGCTCCGGACAGATCATGCATCTTTAACCTGGCTTTTAAATTTTAAAAATCCAGAAGGACAGGTAGCCAGATGGATTCAACGACTCCAGGAGTTTGACTTTGAAATACGTCATCGCAAAGGAACTCTTCATGGAAATGCTGATGCACTATCAAGGAAGCCGTGTAATGAAAGCTGCCGATATTGTTCTAGAGTAGAGAAGAACTATCAGCTGATAAATACTTCGGTACGCCAAGTTACTGTTTCACCTCCATCAAAGCCAGACCCATGGAGTGATGAAGGACTTAGGGAAGCCCAAAAAGAAGACCCAGATATAAATCCAATTCTTGAATTGAAAGAATCTTCTAGTATGAGACCAAGTTGGCAGGATATCTCCACCTACAGTCCTGCTACTAAGCAATATTGGGCTCTTTGGGACTCACTCCATATAAGAAATGGTGTCTTATACAGGAAATGGGAGTCCGATGATGGACGTAATTTCAAATGGCAGCTTGTTCTTCCAAAATCAAGAATTTCAGATGTTTTGAAAGAATTGCACAGTAGCTCAACTGGAGGCCACTTCGGAGTAATGAAAACTCTACAGAAAGTTCGAGAACGCTTCTATTGGAGCAAAACGAGACAAGATGTAGAGAAATGGTGCCAATCTTGTGATGACTGTGCGGCACGTAAAGGACCAAAGAAACGTAGCCGAGGAAGGTTGCAGCGGTACAACGTAGGAGCACCTTTTGAGCGAATAGCATTAGACATTTTGGGTCCTTTACCACGATCTTCAAATGGCAACAAATACATACTAGTTGTCATGGACTACTTTACTAAGTGGCCTGAAGCGTTTGCAATCCCCGATCAAGAGGCGACAACAGTAGCCGAAATTCTAGTGCAGCAATGGGTTTCCAGATTCGGCACTCCCTTACAAATTCATTCTGATCAAGGAACAAATTTCACCTCTGTTGTGTTTAAAGGAATGTGTCAAATTCTCGGAATAGACAAGACGCAGACCACGCCACTACACCCACAATCGGACGGCATGGTAGAGAGGTTTAACAGAACCATCTTGAATAATCTCTCAGTTATGGTTTCCAGAAATCAGCAAGATTGGGATTTGAAGCTACCGCTGTTTCTGCTTGCATATCGCAGTGCTGTCCATGAGACTACCGGATATACTCCTTCACAGATGCTCTTTGGTCGCGAACTTCGTCTCCCTTGTGATCTTCAGTTTGGTCGTCCACCGGATACATCTTCATCGCCAGAGGAATACCTTCGAGACCTTCAGGCACGTCTTGAAGATGTCCATAACTTCGCTCGAGACCGAATCAACCTGACGACCGAAAGAATGAAGACAAGGTATGACACAAGAGCGACAGGACATGAATTTCAAGAAGGTGACAAAGTTTGGTTGTGGAACCCGATTCGACGTAAAGGACTTTCTCCAAAGTTGCAAGCCAACTGGGAAGGTCCCTACACAGTCCTAAAAAGACTGAACGACGTCGTGGTTCGTATACGAAAATCATCTTCTTCAAAACCAAAGGTAGTACATTATGATAGATTAGCTCCTTATCGTAATGTAGAGTAAAAATTAGTAGACCATGGTCTCTTTGTAAATAGTATAGATAATTTTAATCTTTTCTATTTTCTTGTATTTTTAGATGCTTGTGTATGTAATGTGCTCTGTATCCTCTTGCAATGTAAATTCTCTTATATTAAATTTGGCCTCCTATCAGGGGATTGTACTGCCCGGGACGTGCAGTCCTTGAGAGGGGGGCAATGTTACAAATTTTTAAATAATGATTATATTTGTCTTAAAATATCTCAGACAGATCAGAAATTCTCACATTTTGGGCAAAAATTGCGGTATTTAGACGTGTTGTAGTTTAAAAGCGGATTTCCTAATGATTTGGCGACAGTTGGCGACATTCTTGGCGACTTGGCGACGGTTGGCGAGATTCTTGGCGACTTGGCGAGAAATCGATACTTCTGGAAACATCCATCACCTAAGCTCTAGGACCAATATTTTCCGAGATAGCCTAGAAGCTTCCAGAGCCTTGGCGAAATTAGTAGATTTCTCCGCCAAGTCAGGTATAAATACCGCAGCCCGACATGGAATAGTAATAGAGTTTTTGTGAAGACAGTCAGTGAGTGAAGACGATTAGTTGTGACTGCTAGTTGTTCTCTGTCTGAGGTATTTGAGACCTGTGATTGGAAGCTATTTCCTATTGTATCTGACGAATTGTAGCTGTATAATTGTGATTGTTACAGCGGGAATTTCGTTTATCTAGTGAAGTTTTTACGAATAAAAGTCTTGTGTTCATTAAGTGGTCGCTTTATTCAACTCTCAATCAACACGAACCCGTGGAGCTCGGTACAATATGTATATATATATATATATATATGTATATATGTATATATATATATATGTATATATGTATATATATGTGTATATATATATATATATATGTATATATATGTGTATATATATATATATATATATATATATATATATATATATATATATATATATATATATATATATATATATATATATATATATATATATATATATATATATATATATATATATATATATATATATATATATATATATATATGTGTGTGTGTGTGTGTGTGTGTGTGTGTGTGTGTGTGTGTGTGTGTGTGTGTGTGTGTGTGTGTGTGTGTGCATGAACATGTTAGATTCAAACAAATTGTATAAAATCATTTCTATAATAAAACAATTATACATTCTTGTCACATCGTAAAATAATAAAATGATAGATGGAAAATTTTTAATATTTTTCTGGAAGAGCAACAAGGCAATAAGCAAAATCATATTCGTATGCATAAATGGAAATTAGTCAAATAATACAAAAAAAAATGATTAGTAAATTTTTAAAAATTTTCCAAAATAATGCGTTGTTATAATAAGAGAAGTTAATTACCTGAACTAAATTCAGTTTACTAATTGTTTTTTCTTATTTTAATGAGCTTTTAAAGCAGTTAAGCATTATTAATCATTAAAATTTGATTAAAAGTTATTTTTTTATTATATTTTAATCAAATATTTGCTCACATAATTTTGTTTTACTTTTTGCTAGAATAAGTATAATTTTATATAAAGCTTTAATCTTAAAATAAAATTATTGAAAAAAAATCAAATACTCGAACAGATAAAAAGACTAAAAATATATTACGAAATAAAATATATTAACTTTAAAATTTTTTTTGGTAGGTTTGGTTTAATAATTGAAATGTAGTTAAAATAGTGTCTGAAACTGGGTTGCACACATTTTACAAGTAGTATATGGGTCATTTATAAAAATATTGTACGGGAATATATATTTTTATTTTAGCCATACATGTACTTTGCTTAGAAGTACGATTAATGAAGTTTTTGGATTGTTACCCGCGTTATTACAAGATATCTAAGTACCAATCATTTTGCATATTTCCTAGTTTTATTAAAATTCTTTTTTGTGAATTAAATAGCGTATACGTATGTGCGTTCTCTGTCTATGAAGTATTATATATTGGTTCCGATATCATTCTTTTGCATTTTTTATGAATGTCTTGAGGACAGTAACAATGAATAATTGCAGAATGCAATAAGTATACAGATTAAATAATTCAAATTCCCACACATAACACAAAATCTCAGCTAATATTGATACTGCAATTCAGTGTGGAGGGTTAAGTTTATTGATCGCTCAACGGTCATGTTTTGCAAATGGGGCCCATTAGAATAGGTTCTGCAATTTAAAGTGTATTTTGAACCTATAATCATCATGAAGTTTCCAGGGAGGTATCGAACCCAAGAGCTGTTGAAATAAAGGCCAAATAGCCAACCATTTAGCTACTAATTTGGCAATTCAATATAAGGAAATTATTCTGGAATGAAATACAAATGATTCAACTGAAAGGAACTGCAATAAAAGGCTAACTAATTAACTGACATCAAAGCTTGAAGCATTTATTTTAATACCGATTAAAGCATAAATTTTTCCAATGACATTTTGTCACTGGAGAAATGTAAGTATCTGAAAGCAGAGAGCGGTCCACCCTTGGCCCATGCCAATCATTAATTGGCATCGTCCTGCAAAGGCCTAAATAATGCTTTCATACAGTTTCAATATTAGCAGAAAACAGCAGATAATTACACTTGAAAACTTATAAGAAAAAAATGATTTTTCAGTAATTGTATTTAAATACACATATATTTATGCTTTGTTAAAAACCTATCCTCTCAAAAGCATTTATTACAGAATTATGAATGTATTTATATAATAAAAATCGCAAGCGAGATAATTTGTTAAACATATCTCATACCAAAAATGTGTTGTTTTTAGCACTATCTTACCATTAGAAACGTAAATTTAATTAAAAACAAACTGACATGCTAGTATTGTGTCAAAATATTATGTAGAACAAGAATACAAGTAATATTATGTAGAAATGAAGATACAAATATTCATTCATTGTCGTGTGCCCCAGCTAGGCTGGCAACATGGGGTGCGCTGCTCCACTTTTCCAACTGAACCCTATTTTGGTGTGGAGTCCGACTTCCTTAGTTCACACATGCTATAGGGACCCGTTTATAGGGTAAGTAACCATTCACACCTCATTCATACAAGGAAAGGACAAAGACAGGATAGATAGAGAAAAAGTACATCCATGCCCGAAACGGGATTCGAACCCAGGACCACCTTATCCGTAGTAAGGCACGCTGACCACTAGACAAGTTGGTCGGTGATGCAAGTAGTATTATTAATATAAAATACAAACAAGTAATATTATGTAGAAATGAAGATTAAGAAAATTCAATATTTTATTTTTATTATTTAACAATACTAATTTGCATCAGAATATTTTACACAAGCTTGTGTGTTCGATACGACATTTGTACAATAAATAAATTCAAACAACTTTCCACAAAATATTTTGCAGTATTTCATTGTCAAAAATTGAATTTCTCAGGCCTTCTGATTAGAAATTTGATTTAAAACTATTCTTTATTTTTTTTTTGTAAATTATAACTTAAATAAAAATAATTGCAAGATGTGTCAATCCATTTTGACATAAGAAATTTCGGATGAATTTTCATTTATGAACATGATTTACTATGAATAAAATTGTTAATAAAATATGTAAACTAATAAAAATTTTAGGAAATGAGAGAACTTAAGTGTTGGCAGTGAGGTAGCTTTAAGTTTCAACCGTCAATGCAACATTTTCTCGAAATTTTGATAAAAACTAATTTATCCTTAGGTTCTACACTATTTATGTCGCTTCGATTTTTATCAGTTACTGCTTTCCCTAGTTTTTGGTTTATATTGAAAAGATCTTGTTCCGAGAATTTATTAAAATCAGAAATTGTTTCGCATAGAAGTTTAAGAATTTCTGAATGAGTAAAAAAGCAATCACACAGAAAATATTTTCACTTGAAAATGATTTTGTTATATCAAATATTCCAAAATAAACCATAGTTAAATTTTAAGTTTATTTTTCTGTCCTGTCATAGCTAGAGTTAATTTTGAGAAAACTATTTTTTATTTATTGACTATTACTTAAATTTATACAATTTGTATTAAAATCTAAAAATGAAGCTAATTTTTTATGCTCCATGATCATATCATTAAAACCAAATTTATATTCTTTCAGGAAAAAAATCATTATTTGAATGGAAATTCAGAAGCCTGATAAATATTCCCATCCTCAGTATCAGAATATTGCCAACAACATTATTTTTAGTTAGTACTTTGTATCATAAAATAAGCTTGCAAGTAAATTGAAATTTAAGAATTTTTCCGAAAGTCTCTCTTTTCTAGTTTTTTTAGTGAAGTTAGAATTTTTCTGTTATATTATAAATGGCATTAAAAATCCCTTCTAATTAAAATTTCCAGGATATTGCTTAAACTAAATTGTCTTAACTCTTGTATGTTCCAAAAAGCTTCAATGTTAAATTTGATATACGTCACAGACTATAGTTGATAACAAAAAAGTTATAAAACTCTTGAATCTCAAATTAAAACTTTATAGCAAAATAATTGTTTGTAACGGGGCAACGTTATAACTATAATAGAACACACACACAAAATAGGTCTTAAAGAATCAAATAATTTTTACACCACAACATTTTCTCTTAGTTGTGTGTAATTGTTATCACAACTTCAACACAAACCTCTGTATTTTCTAAATCAATATGTCTCATAAAAGTTGAGAATCACTCGTGATATTAGAGGTATAATAAATTTTAATAAAAGCAATATGCCTTTTTTGGTGTCAATTTGGTAACAAAGGTAAGAAAAAGATACTACACTAAAAATTGAATGACAATAATTCTTTCAATAACTGCCCAGCTTAGTTTCTTTTTAGTGAACTTTGAAATTCTTAGTTATCAATTTTATCCTTTTGTAATCCTTCTAAGAGATTCGTAGCAATGATGTCGGTTCTGGAAAGACATATCTTTTTCAATGAAATATTTATTTTGACTTCAGTAGTTCCGGTCACATCTTACCTTGATAAAAGAGTTGAAAAGTTTACAACAGAAACAATAAACGTAATTACTTTCAACAGAATATATAAAGAGAATATATAAAGTAAACAAGAAAATTCTTGGCGTTTTCCCGTTGCCGTTGAATAAAGTGAGAGTAAGTATGCAAATTAGCGCATGACGTGGTTGAGACACTGGTCGCTTGAGAGTAGGAATATCAATCGATATAAAAGCAGGTCAACCGTGGACAGTCATCAATTGCAATTCGTACAGTAGCGAAGAGAAATGGCGTGTTGAAGGAGCTCATTCGGTGTTGTTTGATTTATGATTTCAAAGTGGGCATATCAACTGCTGCATCAAGTCATCAAATATGTCAAGCGTTTGGGGATCCAGCGGACATCAACAGCCTTACACTCGCTTCACAAGTAGGGTGTCCGCCTGCGGCGTCAAAGTGTTTGGGGATATTGCTGTGAATGAAAGTACAGTAAGACATTGGTTTCAAAATTTCAGGTCGCTCTCTGATAAAGCTGGTGTCTGGAGAAATACTCGTCAAGTTATTCACTATGATCAGCCACCAATGGGCATAACAGTCTCTGCGGACTTGTATCCACAACAATTGAAATATGTGCAATAGGTACCGCAATAGAAAGAGCCAGCACTGGTTACCTTTAATGGTGTACTGTTCTTGATCGAAAACATGTGTGAGGCCGCATGCCACGTGGGTGGCCAGAAATACCATAGAGCGACTTGCTTGGAACATTTTGTGAAATCTTCTCACTCACGCACATTGCTTCATTAAATTTCCACTTCTTCCATTATCTAGGCAATTATCTTCATGGAAACTCCTTCACCAATGAAGCAGACTTGTGCCAAGCATTTACGAACTTTTTTGCAATCAAACAAAGTTTTACAGCAAGGGGATTGCAAAACTGGAGACTCGTTGGCAGAAGGGGCTGGATGCCGATGGTGATTACTTCGAGGACTACAATTGGTTACAATTTCTGTAGGCCACGATATTTTGGGCCATTAAAAGTGGCAAAAACATTCTTGTTTACCTTGTAATAGCCAATCCGGTTTTAATTCCTTCATTGTTTTACAAGATCTGATAAAAGTACTCTGAAAATTTAATGCAATTTTCATTTTTGGGATAATTAATTTTAATTAGAATATAGATTTTGGCAGTACTTATGATTATTTTCTACTCAATAATTCAAAGTGATAAGGAAATTGCCTATAAGCCAGGGTTGCCAGGGTCTGGGAAAGGAATACTAACTGCATATATTGTAAATTAATCCATTATTGTTTCAGTTGTTCGACATCTTGTGACTTGAAGCTCCTGGATCATAACATTCAACGTCTCTTTCTGATGGCAAATATTTCGATGAATTGCCTTCCTTCTCAAGGGTGCCATATGTATTGATTGACAGTTAGATAGGTAGCATTAGAATGAGCATTGTCTAATTTCTAAAATAATAGATTGATTTTAAATTTAAGGAGTCATAAATTCCATTTTTTATTTATTTTTCGTTATTAAATCTTGATATTCAGACAATTTTTTCTTTTTTGTTTAGAAAACACTAAAATGGAAAAGAATTGAAGTAAAAATATATCATTATATAGAATATAAGTTTTATACTAGAAAAAAACACTGGTATAGTTTTTTCTTGAAAATACTCAGAAAGTGAGTGTTTGAAAATTATTTTACCTTACTGTTGAAAACCTGAATCTTAAATGCACTGGGAAAAAATGGCCTTTTTAATCCTTAACATATTGTTTTACGAGATTTATATTTATGTATGTAGAAATAAATTAAGGAAATTTAAAAAAATGTATCCAAGGCATAATGAGCAAATGGAATGTGTTTATAATTTGTATATTATCGCTTTATTTCTAATTTCAAAGATGTTTTAAAATCAATGATATTCCATATGTGAATCTCTTATATAAAAAGACAGTATTTTTAAGCACAACATTCTTGCAATTACAATTATCGGCTCTACATTTACCAACCCATTAAGTAACCATATTTATACTTTATCATGATACGCTTGTTGCTAATTTTTGAATCTGAAAGGGAGTAATGTACACTTTAAAGTCAAAATGTGAGATCCGTGCTGCTCTAAATGAAAGTAATGTAAAGTCATAATAATATAAAAAAAGTTATATTCTGATATTATTAATGCTTTCTTGATAGTTCGTTTACACTTTAATATTTGAATGATTATTGACAACTCTTTAGTTTTCGGAACTGAAAAGTTAATGTAAGTTTAATCAAATGTGTGAGTAAATTTAATTATTCTTTATTTATGTAGAATGATAATTGCAAACAGACACTAAAAATGTCAGGAGAAAGGCAAATATTTTCAGATTATTACAATTACAAACAATCAGCAGTATATATAAAATATGGGTACTATTGATTGTTGCAAATGCAATTGATTGAGAAGTAATTTTTTTGTTTTTTGATGGAAATCTTTACTTTTTTATTTCTACTTTAATTTTTCTAAAAGGGTTGCGCCTGGAAATTTCGTCATGTATCGCACCAGCTTTCTCGTATATACGGTGTGGATTTGTTTCAGTAAATATGTCAAAATTATATTTTTATATAATCTCGGATTTGTTTCAGTAAGTATGTCAAAATTATATTTTTATATAATCTCATCTAAGCAGAAAATAAAATGGAATAAAGGAAGATAGGCTAAGTTTTGAAGGACAGGAAAACATTTTTTATTTAAAAAATAAACAACACAAAGCTATTAAAGGTGAAATGAAAAGGGAAGAAATGGACAAATTTGTGTGTGTGTTTCCCCACTCGAACAACAAAAATATTTTCTATTACAATAAATAAACACAAATAATAAAAATGAAAAACAGTTCCGAATAAGGGTCAAAGAAATCTCAAAGTCTGTTCACAAGTATAAAAATCTCTCGTAGGTTTACTGAGGCCACCAAAGACAAGATGGAAAGAATTCGAACAGAGGTTGCAAGAACAGACAAGAAAAAGGTGCTAAAAATGGGATGCTTAGGTTTATAAACTTCAGCAAGTCTTGTTTCCCGCCAAACTCACCAAATGATCACCTATTTTTATAGAAGCAAGATGCGCAGCTGTCTCAAAACACTCATTCTCTAATAATTTGCTTGTTTTGGCGATGTCGATAGTTTGGTAGCTCGCCAATTTGTTGAAAATTCTTTGAAGAAAGAAAATTGACATTAAATCGGTTTCTAAGAGGGATTTGTTGAGAAACATTCCATTCCAGTGTGATTAAAGAAATTTCGAGAAAGATAGTTAATTTCTTTTGTGCCTCATATTTGAAAGAGGAAAAAAGGTAAGGCTTCAATTAAGAAAATTTTTTTCCTAACTGTTTTCATTCACTATTTAGAGAGAACTTGTATTAAGAGAATTCGAAATACACATTAACTGAATATTGATTTTTTAACACATGAAGTTGTTATTAATAATCATTTATTTTTATTTTTTACGTTATTTTGCTTCGTTTAAATCTGAATTAATTTGAACGTTTTATTCAAGTTTTAATACGTAACAAAGTTAAAATTTCGATTATTTGTTACGAGAATGGAGTTATTAATTTTTTACCTATTACAAGTAAAAATGCTGCTTGTGTTAAGACTGTGTTAGTGATAAATTACTTTTGTAACTTAAATTTGTGTTTTTATTAAAGTTTTCAAATCATTAAGCCATATTTCACATTCTGCAAACAATTATGAACTAGTTTATTTATAAAATAATTACAAAACATAATATTTATTTCTCTAAATTTATTTACTAAGCAGCAATTTTATTTTTACTAAAATATCTAAAGAGTATTTTCATAATAAATTATTTTTAATCTAACCTTCACATTTTATTTTATTCCATAGCAGAAATACCATGAATTAAGGGAGCAATGTAAGGCAATGAATGTAAATACTAGCAAACATGTTAATGTTTTCAGTTTTTAGTTGCAAAAGAGAAAGGAAAACTATATTTGGAAAATCTCTAATGCAATACTTTATTTTAATGATTGTTAATTAACAATTATGAAAAGCACTTATAAAAAATTCTTTAACTATTCCTCCGAATAGAACAGTTTTACAATTCTTCATTTATTCAATAATTACTTTATTTTTATTTAAACATAAAACTATTAAACATTTCTTCGCAATTATTTATCGCGAAATAAAATTGTAACTATTAAAGTAAAGCCTTAGTTAAAATGTCGATATCTTAATTTTTACTTAAACTATGAATAAATTTTATAATTAACTGTGCTGTGTATAATTAACTGTAACTTATCATGAATTAACTGTGCTTATGCAGGAATTATTTTTGAATGTCCTCCATCTCATCGTTATTCTCATTATCACTTGCAAAATTAATCCTCACTACTTTTTATGATCCTTCAGCTTAATCTTAGTTATATTCTCGGTAAATTTATATTTCATTGTATACATTTACTAAAAACTTGAAATCACGTTTATTTTTCTTTTTGCAAAATTATGGTTTCAGTTATATAGACATTTATTCTTATACCGATAAAGAATATATATATATATATATATATATATATATATATATATATATATATATATATATATATATATATATATATATATATATATATGCACAGTGAAAATATATTTTTATTTCAATTCTTAAAATTCTTCTCATCAAAAGATTTATGTATTCCTCAGGTTAGTATATCTACTTGTTGCAATAATATTTTGAAAATACATTTTTAAGTTTTTATACAGTAAAAAGATATTTTTTACACTTTTGTAAAAAAATAACTACTTTTTACATGTTTTTAAAAAGATATTTTATACATTTTTGTAAATGTTTTAATATGTTTCATAATAAAGACAGTAATTCATTAATCTAAAAAGAAATCTCTAATAAGAAATCTCGAAAGATTGCGAGTTCGATGCCTGACACATCCAGAAACTATATAACATTAAACTTATGAAAATCAGAGGATCTCTGGACACTGAACATCCGTGGAGTTTATTATTTCTTTATTGGTGTTGATATATGGAGATGAGAATACCAAGTCAAGTGACGCTTTCATCAATAGGAAAGGGTTTAAAACTGCAAGACAATCGGTTCTGTTTTGTACCATATGTTCGCAGAAATCGGTACACAGAAATGAAACATTATAAACAATCTAATTTCTTAATCTAACTAGGGTACATTTCTTTCATATTTAACTATTAAAAAATCAAATGGTGCAAAATAAAAGGTCCAAATCAGCTTAAAATAAGTTCTTGAATTTAGATTAATAGAAACGATAATTAAAATAGTAACATTTCTCATTTAAGTTCTACAAAGTGTGTTCGGAAAGTTCGGTGAATTTTGCCATAAAAAAAGGAAGCAAGAGAAACAAGCAAAATAGCTTTACTGGCCTTCAAAGTATTCGCCATTAGCAACAATACTATTTTGACATCGGGTGTACAATTGTTAGAAAACTGTTTGCAAACGCTTCTTTCGCTATGGCTCGAGGCACCGTTGTCACACGTTGTTGGATCTCAGTAATGTCGGAAAAGTGTTGGCCTTTCAGAACTCCTTTGAGGCTGGAAAACAGGAACAAGTCCGCTGGAGCCAGATCTGGAGAATATGGAGGGTAATTCAAAACTGGAACCTGGTGCTTGTCGAGGAATTGGGTTACACGGATCGCAGTGTGCGGCCGGGGGTTGTCATGGAGCAGATTCCACTGTCCATTCCGGTACAGTGGCCGAATCTGGCGTATGCGTAGCAGCAGCCATTTCAACCCCCTCGTAGAATTCCGCATTGACGGTTTTTGCCGCGGGTAAAAATTCACGATGGATCTGTCGAAAAAGACGATCAACAACGTCTTGATCCTGGATTTTGTCAGATGGCTCTAGATGACATTTCTCTCACTGCGTCTGCGTGAGTGCAAGATACTAAACTGCGCGGTTTCTTAATAATGAGAACAATCACCGAACTTTTCGAACACACCTCGTAAATACGAATATATTTCTAATGAGTGGAGGTAGAAAATTCAGAGAAAGAATACAGAAATAATGTAAAAACAAATAATATTTCTAAATTACATATATTTCAGAGCCAATTATTTGTATTAAGTCAGCAATTGATGAAAAGTTGCTGTTATTGGAAACTTGTAATCGTTTTATAAAAAACTTGTGGTCCAGATTGCAGTTGGAGAATCACAGTGAGGGAATAAGTATGTTATAAAGAACTTATTAGTTGTAGGACCATCAATAATATTTTGAATGGAAAACGTTCAAAAAAGAAGTGATACGCACCAAGATTATGCAACTCTTTGAAAAGAATTGCTTTATATATTGTTTAATTGAAATCCAGAGATTACTGATTGAATTTTTCTATCGGAATATCCATGAGGGAACTTCAGACACTCTTCCGATTGGGTCTCGTTTTAAATACTAGGTGGGGGGGGGTCGATTAACGAACATAATCGGTTACAAGATCAGGTTCGCTATCCGAAGTGTTTTTTAACCGGTCATCGATTTAAAACAGATTTTTTTGGGAAATCGATTAATTCATTTTGGGGACCCTCAAAATGAAATTTAAAAAATGTATAATTTTTTATTAAGTTAATAAAAAATAAAACATACATATAGTCTTACATATTCCTTTTTATTTTTTGTTTATAGGGTGTTAAAAGAAAATGTCCTATGTCCATTGCTTTTCTCTTTTTTTCAGGATTTTCCAGAAGCAATTAATAGCACTGTCATTGTAAAGTGATTAATAACGTTGTTGTTGCTGTCGGAAATTTGTTATTTAAGACTACGCATGAGACAGTGAATGAGCAATGGAGGGGGAGGGGGCGCCCAAAATGAAACCAGTTTCTGTTTTGAAATAAATATGAAATCAAAAACGAAACTGATGTTCTACTTTGGCTATAAATATTCTATTGAGGCTTTTTTTTCAGTACAGAACTTTGAATTTCAATAGATAAGCAAGATAATCCAAGAGAGATGAAAAACGATTTTTGGTCCTTTGGAAACCCAAATTTTTGGTCCTTTGGCAGCCCTGCACCTTACACGCCGAGAGCCAATGTTCGTTAGAATTAATTTTAATTCGTTATCCGAATATGTGTTCATTGTCTGAACATCAAAATTTTTCGTGAAAGTGTTCGTTGTCCGAACTGCTCGTTAACCCAATGTACTCACAACTGTCTTGAAAGCAACAAAAGAAGTTTCTGATAAGAATTGACTGCATCTGAGAATGTCTAGCCAAGATGGACTAGGTTGTTTTAATATTATTATAATGGTTTATATACTTTATACTTCTTAGAATCAAAAATAATTTTTTTTCTAACGGCGGGCACACTTGGGTGACGAACCCTATGCCACAACAAGGCCAGTAACTGCTACTCATGTGTCGTTACCCAGTGGGCACCTGTGAACTATGTCACGGAGGCGAGTAGCGTTACCCGCGCCATACCACCACAAACCCGTTTATAGGGTGGGCCTCATTCATACTTCATTACAGAAGAAAGGACAGAGAAACACAAAGAGAACAGAGAAAGAAGGTAACATCCATGCCCGAACCGGGATTCGAATCCAGGACCCATAGCTCAGGAATCAGGAATGCTAACCATTCAGCCATCGGTCAGCAGAATCAAAAAAAGAAAATATCTGCAATTCAAGAGAAATTTTTATTTTTAGTTCAAGTTCAAAAAATTAAAATTTTACTAGTTCTTTTTAAATATATTTATAAATTTTTTCTTACAAAAGAAAAGTCATATGTACCTTATTATTGATAGCCAAGTTAATAAATTTTAAGGAAGGTTTTTGTGAGATTTTAAATGAATAAAAGAACTCAGCTTCAGATATTGGAATGAACAAAAACATTTCATTGTCTTCCACGGAGACGCAAAAGTTCAATTTAGAACAAGAAGTCAACAAGAGGCAAACGTGGTTTGATTTTAAAGCAGGTAAAACATCTTCGTAAAACACGGTTTCCACTGTAGAAACTGCCTTAAACCAAACTTATTTTGCATTTCATTTTAAATACATTCGTTTTTACGGTACTTTTGTATGATCCAGCTTTTGCAAAAACTGATATGGCTACTTTAAAATTAAATACTTAAATTTAGGAAACATTCATTATTGTGAAGATAATACATCTTACTTCTCGTTTCATTTTCTAATATGTTTATTAAATTGTTAAAGAGAATTTAAGCAAATTGGAAGGAAAATAATACGTTTTTAAACTCACATTTTCTTCTTTTTTTTGTTTATAAACTGGATTTATTTTGCTTATATATTTATTCCAGTTTCTGTTTGACATTCTAATTTAGAATAAATATTTTCCTTATTCAAAATAGACATTTTAATTGCTTAAACGTTTTTTAATTATTAAAATTTTGTAAAATTCAATGAATTCTCGTTAGATTTGAATAGTCAACTATTAAAATGATTTCTTAATGGCACTTCTGAAGTATCTTAGTATGCTATATCGAGTGTATTCATGTGTTTGAGAGAGGAAATATAAATATTCGAATATAAATATAAATAATTAAGATACAGAAACAACAGGATAAATATATCAATAAGAACATTGATTTTTGATACCTGGGAAATTTGCTTGTCTTTTGACCACATCATATTCCATTTCCAAAATTTCAAGGATCAACGCCGAGTCTGTTTTCACATTTACTAATAATATAAATAACAGAACATTCAAAAACTAATTCCAAGTATAGTAGAAAAAGAAGATCACTATATATACAAATGAAAAGAGCTTTGCATCACTTGATCAATCGTTAATTAATACACTTTTGTATTGCAATCATTGATATTGGAAATATTATCTTTATAGGAAAGCACTCTCTCTCTCTGTTTTCCGTAGGTTAAATTCTTCTTCTTATTGATTCTTCTTAATATGACATTTTGATCAGTGGTTTAGCAAGACAATATTTTAAGCAGTCTTTTCTCATAACAATATTTTGATTTTTTTTTTTTGACAAAACGATATTTTAAATGTTTTTTTTTTCGAAATGGTATTTTGAGAAGATTTTTCTTTAAATGATATTTGGACGCAGTTTCTTAATACTTAAACTAATTTTAATTATCTGGCCATCATTATCCTTAAAGTAGCATTCTATTGTTAGGAATCACTGCAAAAAAAAAAAAAAAATACGGAATATTAATTTAATGAAAGTTTTAAGCTCTTTAAAATATGAAATTTATTTCAATGAACATTCTTTTTAAATGCGTGGAAATCTCTTCTAGTTAAAATTTTGAGTTAAAGTGCTTTTTGGAATACGCGAAAGTTAATTTAAACTTCTAATCTTGAAGGTATTTCTCTTTTAAAACATATATATATATATATATATATATATATATATATATATATATATATATATATATATATATATATATATATATATATATATATATATATATATATATAAATAATTAATTCCACAATTTATATAAAATATCCCATTAAATAACGCAACTCTGAAATCATTGTTTGGTGAAAAAAGAATTTATTGCGAGACATCGTCAACACAGAATGAAGTATAAAAGTGCACTTTGGAGAGAGAATCGAAAAACGCATAGAAATGTTTGATAGGAAATAGTTCTGTTAGGATAATTCAAAATTTTGATTAATTTTTGTTTTTAGAAATACCAGCGCGTGAAATATCTGTAATTTATAATGTATAAATATAAATTATTTTGAAATTTTTATTGATACGAAAGCGCTAAAGAACAAGGAGAAAAACTAACATTTCATTCATCATAAAGATAAAATTTAAAAAAAAATTTCTGCATTTAATGAAAGGGGTGTTTGTTTGATTTTGATATTTATTAATAGCAGATAAAATCCACACTATTTTTCTTTTCAAAAACAAAATATTCGATACGTCATTGTTTTTTTCAACTTTGCTTTTTACTGCTTAGAAAATTAAAAATAAAACTAATTAACAATGGTTAGCCTTGATTTTGATATCCATTAGCTTTTTGTTTGATTTTCCTATTGAACTGATTACCAAGAGGGTAACAGCTCATGAGTTTTCTTTTCATCTCGAGATTAGGCGGTGTTGTGACACTTGTTATTTATGACTCTTGGTCAAGCCAAGCTCGCTAGTCGATGGCTATGCGAAATTAAATCAGAAGAATGCGTATTTCGTTTTTAATCAGAACACCATGAAGGTGAAAGTAAGTCTTTGTCCTAAGACTTCTCCGATAGATGGCACTACCAGAGGATCCACTCCCTCAATTTTGACTTAGATCTGGAGGGGATGGAAATTTTATTCAGCTCATTACATCCACAGTAACTGCTCAACGATCGACCACAGAACTTTCGATTCCACAGATTTAATGAGTGCGTATATCGCATGTACTTAATGGGTCTTTGGTGGCATTGGGAATTGAACCCATCCCTTCCAGACGGAAGGCAGATGTCCTAACGACAAGGCTACCAAAGCCCTTTCAGTTAGCAGGAATTCATTTTAAATATCCTGAGTAAATTAGCTTTTGTGTACAATTCCCGCTCTTCTTCCTCAAGATTTGCGTTTCACGGAAAGCCTTCTTTGTATGTTGGACTAAGGCTTAGAAAGTATTTTCAAGAGACGTGATAAGAAAATGAAATTTGTACTGTCGTAAAATATTCTTAGTCTTAATAGACAAAATTGATTAATTATTACCACTTTCTCCTAAGAATAACTTTAAGCATCAAAATGCAACATATTCCTGTTTGCGTACTTCGGATGCATTTTTAAAAAAATTTAATGCTTGCTTAGTTTGGAAATTTTCACAAAAGTAATAAATTTTTTATCTACATACAGCCTGTAGGATTCCTCAAAAAATCTTTTGTTTTTAAAGAGACATTATTTCTTGTTTGAAAATCACATGTCAGAGTTTTGTTACACAGCTATCAAGAATTCATTTTATTGGTAGAATCTGTGGACATTAACTATACATAGTCTTATGTTCTTCGGTTAAGATGTTTGGAGCGATTCGGTGATTACGACTGCTGTTCGATTCGTCGCGTGGCTTAAACTCGAAGAGGCTCTGTCTTAAAATATCACTCGAGATGTTTCTTAATCCAATATGAATCCATATAGCCCTCTCCCCTGTGTAGTCGTTGACGGACCAAATGGCATTCGAATAAGTAAATGTTTTTCTTCAGTAAATGAAGGTAATAAACATTTTTCGATATTTTGAAATGTTTGTATTCCCTTTCTAAGTTAACTAAAAAAATGTTATTGGGTTATTTTATAGTGAATTTTTTTTTGTATGTCCCCTTTATTTGCCCCTGTGAAATTCTTATTATAAATAAATTATTTAAATAGTTGCTATTCAATTTCAGGTTGATTATCTTTTCATTGTCAAAAGAAATATTAGAACAATAGGAATTTTTAAGTTCTTATAAGTAATAAAATGAAACATTTGTTACATAGTATGTATATTATGTAATAATTTTACATAACTACTTATGGAGTAAGAAACAAATATTTAGAATCAATAGGATTTAAAAAATTAAAATAAAAAAAGATTTGTGTGTGTGTGTGCTTTGGGTGCAAAAAAAGTATTAGAACATCGGACTTCAATATTGAATCATTCATAAAATAAAATGACCAAAAATTCGAACGTGATACTAATACATGGTATGTAGTCCGTTAGTTGAAATTACTGCATCCAGACGTCTTGGCATAGATTCCACCAAATCTTTGGTGACGTTGGATGACATGCTGGTCCAGGCATCCTGCAAAGCTTGCTTTACTTGTTATTGGGAATTTTTTCACTTTTTCATCAATAGATACCACAAATGTTCTATAGGATTCAAGTCTTTGGACTGTGGGGGAGCTACCAATCTTCGGGAAGCATTATATATTAACCATTCTTTGGTTTTGTTGGCAGTATGTTTGGGGTCTTGTTCTTGTTGGAAAATGAATGTCTTCTCTAACATTAATTTCTTTTCACTATCTCTCAAGTTATCTCGTAACACATCAATATATGACAAAGCTGTCATTTTATCATCAATGAACTGTAGATTTCCAACTCCATTGTAAGCCATACCACCTCAGGCTATGACATTCCTTCCTCCGTGCTTTATAGTTTTCTGTACATTTAGAGTCTGAAAAGCAGTTCCTTTGCTTCTCCAAACTGTGAGCACGTGTTGAAAATTTGAAATTTATTCTCTTCGGAGAAAATTACGCATTCCCAGAAATCTAATGATTTATTTTTATAAATTTTGGCAAATTCTAGGCGTTTATTCCTTTTTATTTCTAAAAGAAACAGTTTTTTTTCCTAGGCCGTCTGCCTTTTATACCAGCATTATGCAATACATTTTTAGCTGTTTGAGGTGTTACAACCTTTCCTGAAATTGTGTGATTCAATATTTGCGGCCAACATCCTTGCACTTCCTGTCGTATACTGTAGGGAATCATTAACCACTTTTCGTTTTTCTCTGACAGTCAGCTTACTTGGTCTCATTGATCCTAACCTATTATCCAAAATACCAGTTTCTTTTCTTTTTTTTTTTTTAGAATGTTGTGAATTGCGCAAAGTGAAACATTCAACTTACTGGAATTTTCTCGAAGTGTTTTGCCACCATTGTGCAGGTAAACGATTTGTTCTCTCTTCGCAAGTGAAGTCTCTTTTATTTTGGGTGCCATGGCAGGAAAAGTCCACGTAAACTGAATTTCTACATAATAGCAGTGAATGAGACGAGCACCCTTGACATTGATACGGTTGAAAGTAACCTTGAAAGTTTAATGACGTCACCAGCGCTGTAATTTGCATGTTTCTGCTTTTGTTCTAATACATTTTTTGCGATGCAAATTTTGTTATTTTTATTTCAATAATACTGTAATTATTTTTAAATTTTATTTTTTTCTTAGTTATAATTTTCTAAGAACATATTATCATTTATAAATTGATAATAAGTTTTACTTGATTTTATTAACTTGAAAACTACACATTTCTCATTGTTCTAATACTTTTTTTGCCAACTGTAGTTCTTTTTCTGTATTAAAAAATAACAATATATAATTATGTTTTGATCTACAAGTGAAATAAAATTCTTTTAAAATAATATTTCCAAAATGGCATAAATTTTTAAGTTTTATCAAAAATAATAATAAAATATAATGAACAGTTACTTCAAATTAAGATTTGACTAAAGACAGTTACTTCTAAAACTCGCATACAAATTAATTTTCCTAATTCAATATAAATTTTATGAAATAAAAAATATATTGCACAATTGTAAATATAGTTAATCAAGAAGCTAAATTTTTTCGTAAAACATTTGCTGACTTCATTAAGTAATTAAGTTGTTAATTTCATAGGGGTTTGAAATTTATGAATATAAAAATATAGACTCAATTTTTTTATAAAATAAAATTAAAAATATTTCAATAAAAATTAAACATTTAATTTAAATACAGAAATATTAATTTTTTCTAGTCAAAATCTAATTTTTCAAGATTTAAATTCGTTTCAAAATAAACTACGAGAATAATAAATTAATTTCTAGAAAGGGGTCCTGTTTTCAAAGAAAGAAACTATCTATTCAAGAAAACTTTTAAAAACTATCAAGAGCTTCAAAAAATGTTAGAATCTTTGTTCTCGAAAATACTCCGGAAATGCATAACTATTTTTCTGATTACCATACATGTTCATTATGATTGGTTTGTTTGTTGCTCAACGGTCATTTTTTGAACACGAGGGCTATTTAGCCCGGGACCTACGATTTAAAGTGGATTCTGAACCACTACAGACATCCATACCCAAGGTGGGTTTCGAACTCACGAACTGTTGAACCGAAGGCAAGAGCGGTAACCATTCGGCTGCCAGCTGGGCCATATTCATTATGAAAAGATTGTAAAAGAGTTTTCTTTATAAATACAAAAATTCTTTTTTTATTCTTTTCACAGAAAATAAAATTTAATACTAAATTCAAAAGTAAATCCTGATTTGGATATTGTGATAATTTTTATTAAGTTAGTTTTTCCAGTACAATGTTTGTTTTTTTATAACAGATGAGTACTTTTCTGAACGATTTTATATAAAGTAACTCTCTTTCTGTACCTAAACGACAATAATATACAGGGTGTCCAGAAAAGGACTCCCTGATTTCAAAATTAAATATCTCGAAACCAAAGATAGATAGAGGAATGCAGTAAAAGGTATCTTTAATGTGAAAGCTGTAAGAATTTTATACAGCAATTTGAAATAATAGTTACAAAAGCTGCTAATAGATGGCGCTGTACGCTGTACAGCTCAAATCAGCATACATAAATGAAATAATCGTATGAAAACATTCTTTGCAAAAAATCACATCACAATGTTTTCAACGCTAACCTCCTTTCCCGTTTCAATAGTGGTACTGATCGCTCTGGGCTTCGGATCACTATTTATACTAAGCATTACGTATAACGATTACAGCGCCATCTATTTGCAACTTCTGTAACTATTATTTCAAACTGATGTAATAAATTCTTACAGTTTTTACTATAAACATACCGTTTACTGCATTCCTCTATCGATCTTCGTTTTCGAGATATTTAATTTTGAAATCAGGAGTCCTTTCTGGACACCCTGTATATGCCAGTTTATGCATTCGAGCAGCACACACATCAAAAACTACACTAAGCATTTTCATCAAAATATTTAGTAATTGTATAAATATGGGAAATCTGAGCTTTGTATTAGTTTAATAGAAAAGTGTATCAAATTAATGTATAAGAGCAAAAAATATTGTATCACTGTATAAATTTAAAGTAATCATATAAACCAAAACTTGAATATAATTAATTTTCTATATATTTCCCAATTGAAGCTTTAATAGTTATGTTTTGTAAAAGGAGATCTTTTAAATATACTTATATTTGCAAAAGCTAAAATCTTATATTTTAGGGATCCCCATTCTGTAAATGTTTGCCGAGAAGGAATTTTTCCATTAAACTTAATAAGGGAAATTCGTCAAATAGTATTTATTTTAATAAATTTTTTTCATGAACTGGTGTACCAGAAACCATTCTGAAGCTACACAATGGATCTAGATGGAAATTAAACAAAAATTTAATCTGTAACTAAATATCGTCTTTCGTAAAAAATACGAAAGACGATATTTCTTTCTCAGATTTCCCATATTTATACAATTACTAAATATTTTGATGAAAATGCTTAGTGTAGTTTTTGATGTGTGTGCTGCTCGAATGCATAAACTGGCATATACAGGGTGTCCAGAAAAGGACTCCCTGATTTCAAAATTAAATATCTCGAAAACGAAGATCGATAGAGGAATGCAGTAAACGGTATGTTTATAGTAAAAACTGTAAGAATTTATTACATCAGTTTGAAATAATAGTTACAGAAGTAAAAAAATTAATCTTTAACTAAAGATGGGATTTAGTACCAATATTTCTCCCTAAATATTTAGGAAAAAGTCGAAATGAGTGAAAAAGGAATATAAGAGAGAGCGTATGAACAATAAACACTGCTAAGAAATTATTTGTTGCAAGATGATTTAGGGTTTATTGTGATTACTTGTGAATGCAAGTTAGTTAGTGGGTGCATATTTCATGTTTTTACTAAAGAAAAGTTTGAACTTCTTTGTTTTACAATTTTCTGATTGACTATTCTCCTCATTCCTAATATCAAGTGAAAGAATTTTCTCAATATGGCTTTCTAAGGAAGATCCTCAACCCCCAAAATGATTTTCTGTACACTTGTACAGATTAAAAATATAATTGCTGAATTATGTTTCGTGAAAAGTTCAAAATATAATTCCACTATTGTATTTTTAAAACCTTGTTTTAAAGACTATTGTTTTTACTCTTTTACATATTCTCTTTGCTGGCCTGTTTACTCATATTTGGGGCACGTTGTATGGTTCTTCAGTTTAATGTAACCTAAATTTTTATGTGTGTAGATAAAATACATGGAAAATATGCTACACGGTTACAGATTCGCATGTTGACTATTATCTAGCATGGGAATGAGCAAAATCTAGCGCTATCTCAAATTCCGTCATAGATATTGAATGTTAACTTCTTAATAAGAAATCGTCCTTCTTACAAGAAAAGACTTCATTTTCATTTTAAATTAGACATTTTTTAATGATATATTATTTTCATGTTGGTACTTTTAAAATGACATGTAGATTTCTGTAAAAGTTTCAATCATTACAGTGAATGCTTTTCTATAATTGATAGACATCTCCTGTTTCCCGGAGTTCTTATAACTTGTGATCAATAGCACCACTTACGAAACTCTTCTATTCTCCGCAATTATTGTTTCCCCTTCGATACAGCTGTTTCATGGTTCACCGAGAACATGTGGAGAAAAAAAGGGAAATTCATAGGGATTTATGTAGTACATAGAGGGAAGTAGTTGGCTTCTTAGTTTGATATTCTCTACTCTTCCAAGAAGCAAACGCCACTTTATGTTGGTATAATCCATCATTTGAGAATTGTAACTCTATAAATCAATGAGACTGTTTATTTCCTCTGAAGAAACACCAAGGAGCAATTGTTTCGCATAAATAGTAGTAAATATCGACGATAACAATCGAGTGTTTTCTAAGTGCACTTGACAGTTGCTAAGTGTATTAAGTAAAAAAGAAAAAATAGAGCATTTGATAAGCATGTAACGAGAAATAGTACACAATCAGAACATTATTTTGTAAATAAAAATAAAGGAATTATTGTGTTTCATAAATTCCCCCTCCCCTTCATTCACTAAAAGATGAATATGAAATTTGGATATATTTGATATTTGTAAGGCAATATTGCAAAATTGATAGTATAATGGAGTTATACTGTAAAAGTAGTAAAAGAAAATGCAGCTAGAATGTCTTTCTGAATTTTTCATTTATATAAACTTTTTTCTTACTTTTGTTACAAAAAAAATTTCAAACAAAACTAATTGTGTAAAGTTAATAAAAACAGTGTGAAGTTAAAAAAAATTATGCAAAGTTAATAAAAAAAAAGATTAAAAAAAATTGTTTCACTTAATCCAGACAAAAAATTTAGATTGGAAGTAAATAACACATTTTTTTATATAAAAGTTTAAACTACAGTAATTAGACATAGAACGTTTCCCTCATTTTTGTTAATAATTGCAGTTAAAATGTTCACACAAGCCAGTTTATTTGATTTTTGTATAAGAATTTTTTTTAAATTGTGTGAAAAGCTGCAATATGTGGTAAGTTATAATGAAATTTGATGTTGATGACCACGTGGATGGTTTCGATATCAGCCGAAAATTATGTTATAAAATACGCTCAACTTCAACATGATTCTACATCTATAGCGTACCGACGAGCTACCATGCATAAGAGTAAACTCGAAAGCAGTTTTCGAAACAGAGAAACCTTCAACACTTGAAAATGTTGTAATAAAAAACGCTTGAAGATACTAGAAATAATATTTTGTATTGAGTTAATTATCTTGAATATATACCCAAGTTATTGCGCGAAATTAGATATAAAATCCATAAAATATTTCACAGGAGTAATTTACAAAAACATATCATCTTCCCAATAGAGTCGTTTCTACCAATAAATACACTAAAAATACAAAAATATTTTGATATTAACTTCGTTGAGTATTTATAAAAGGAACAATGCAAATGAGTCGAGAAATAACATTGTCCACATCACATGGGTAAGTTTAATTTAGAATAAAATTGTTACAACATGCACACAGAATGAATTTGAGCTCAAATTACAAATATGAAGATATTATTTGTAAGAAGTAATGCTGCTGAAAATCTCCGTACCTAGCTACTTTAATAGCCTAACTTCAAAAATTGAAGCAAAAAAAAAAAAAAATACACAGCTGCAAAAATTTCAGATATATATTTTTTCCAAGATATCAAAACTTCTTTTTCATTATATAAATAAAAATACAAAAATTTATTTGTAGTTAAATACCAACGAATTAAAATGGCCTTATTTTTCGTTAAACTTGGTAGGAGATTAAAATTAAGTTATGTTGTAAGAGTAATTTTGTCCATATCTATATGCATAACTTGTTTATAAAAATTAGTGATTATAAAATAATGAATATATTTTTTGAAAAGGAGATAGAAACCTTCACTTGAATAGTTCACCTGAAGAACTTATTAATTTTCAGAAAAGGCTAAATCTTTTATTTTATTTTATTAATTAAAAAGAAATCTTGCGATGCAAATTATTACAAGTGACTTGAGAAGAATTATGAAGATAAATTGTGGAGATTTAATTGAAAAAATGCGAGATAAACGAAAATTATTCTTCCTTAGCAAGTGTGAATACGCATAAAAATAGAATGAAGTTTAAAAATAGAAGAGTTTTGGAAATAGATTTCTTTTTTGTAAGCAAAAGTAAAATAAAAGTAGCTGTGGAAGAGTTGGGAATATTTATCTGATAAGTAGAAGGGAAAAATAATTTTCCCAAGAAAATAACAAACTTAAAAAATCGAAAGATAAAATATAATTTTCGAAAAAAAAAAAGAGTTAAAAATGTTTGTTTTTAGTCGCAGATGTCACATGAAATGATTCCTGTACGGAATAATTCGAGTATCAATGCAATCGATGTGGTTAAGAAGGATGTCCACAAAACAAAGTATCAAAACACAATCAGCTGTTTGTACAAAGTTTACTAGAGTGTGGATAAGCGTGTGTATTATGTATAATCACAATTTTCGTATAATTTCATTATTTCGTGATAACTTGACAAATATTCTCAATTAATGATGTTTCCTCGTTTCCTTGTTGTATGTGTTCTCTGCATAAAACAGCGAGGGTTTTGCTATTACACTTACTACAAGGCATTTGTTGGAATTATTACTTGGATACAAGCCCAACTTGTCTAGTGGTCAGCGGCCTAGCTAAGGATAGGGAGATCCAGGGTTCGAATCTCTGTTCGTGCATGGATGTACTTTCTCTATCTATCTTGTCTTTGTCCTTTCCTTGTATGAATGGGTTGTGAATGGTTGCCTATCCTATCCTAAAAACTAATCCAGAACCTATGGTATGTGTATACTGAGGAATTCGGACTCCATACCAAAATGTGGTTCAGTTGGAAAAGTGTAGCAGCGTACCCCAAAATGTCAGCCTAGCTGGCACACGAATCTGTTGTATTATTTTACGAGTAGACATACTTTAGCTCATTTCAGGCTTGAACATTTGTCTGTTGTGTGTCGAGAGTAGATACTTTAATCTCTTTCTTTCTTTCTTCCCCCAAGATTTATTATACTTTTCTTTATATAACTCTATTTTACCTTAAACCTAAATAATAGTCTTAGAATATTTAGGGATCTAGAGCCTTCATGAAACCAATTTTAACGAATGTTTATATATAGGTCAGATAATTCTTTTTTACGTGTCATTGTTAATTATCTCACAAAAACAAGAGCATTTAATTTGATTTTGAAACAAATCTTACGATGATTTTGAAATTTCAAAAGGTTTTGAATAAAAAAAAAGATTTCATATGACACCGAAACTTTAAAAAATTATTTGGTGTGTAAAACTGACTCAATCTCTTTTTAGTATATGGTAATTTATTTGAAAAATATTTATTTCATTTGCTCCAATCATTTAAATTATTCATTTAATTCTATGTACTATTAAAATAAGTATATCGGTTGTCTCATAACTTTGTAACGTTTTAAAATTATGCTTTCGTAAGACAAAAAAGAGGAAATGTGTGCAATCTGAAATTTCTTTGAAATCTTCTTTCTTGCAACAATTAATGACATCATGCAGTAGATAGCCTTACAGCTTAATTTATGTTATGTTATTTGAACATATCCATCTTATACATAGGTTTCCAAAGTGGTCCAGTCGGACCCCCAGGGGCCCATTCGAGACCACACGGGGGTCTACGTAGACGTGAAAAGAAAACAGGGGTTCACAAGTTATAAGTGGTGGTCCACAAAAATTTTTCTGGTTTTCATAGTAAAGAACAGAAATTTTGTCTTGGATTTACCTATCAACGTAGGCAGGTAACATTATTCACTAGGCAGATATTCAAAAATATTCGAGACTCAGTTCAAACACAGAATTGAATAGAATAATAGGTAATAGTACAAGTGTACTTGGTAAATTTAAATTAATGAAGCAAAATATTAGTCAGCGTGAAATCTCCCAGTTTCTGTACTTGTCACAGACGTAATGTCTTGACGAGGATATTCAGACTTACGCTCAACATTTCAATACCCTACATGATGACTTCAAAAATAGATTAGAAGATCATTCTGACGATGGAAATACCACCATGGTTCCTAACCACATTTGATGAAACGGAAGAGACGAATGTGGTATTACAAGAGGAGCTACTTGAGCTCAGCACCAACGAGGAACTGAAGGTAAAATTTAAAAAAGGCTGTAAAACATTTTGGCTGCAGGCAGAAATCCCCGAAAAATATCCTGGGCTCTAGGAAATTGCGAGAAAATTTTTAATAGCGTTTCCCTCGTCATATCTTGTCAAAAGAAGTTTTAGTGTCATTACCAACCAGTCAACAAAAAAAATTGCAGTAGATTGAACATAACAGAACGGGGAGATTTGAGATTACTTCTTACAAAACTGAAGCCAAATATTGATAATTTGCTGTCAATTCATCAAGTACATCCGTCTCATTAAAAGTATGACTATTTTTTATTGTTGATCTACATTTCAGAGTTCATTGTTGATTTTTTATCAATTGTCGAGAGAGAGAGATTGTTTGTAATAATAAATGTTTATAATTTTGTGTAACCACAAGTATTATTTTAATAAATAGGACAAAAAAATGTGCTACTTTTTTTCTTCTTAACACCCCCAATTTAGGATGCTATTTTTTAGGAGTTTTGGAAATACAGTAGAAATGTAGCAGCAGGGGGTCTACCGAAAATAGGACAACTTTAAATGTGGTCCACGAGAAAAAAAAATTTGGAAAAACATGATCTAATACTACCTTTTCCCAAATAATTGGCAATATTCACGAAAGAAAAGAAACTTGGAGAACATTGATAGATGTACATGGAGAATGCGGAACAAGCTTCTTTTGTTCAACTATCGCTGGTATCAAAACTGGAATCGTAAACATCGAAAAAGATATCATTAAACCAGCGGGAACCTAAAACTCGCAATAACTATGACGTTCCTTCCTTATTTGGTCAGAAATGAAACTGTTTTATAATTTTCAGTTTTCAGAAGTGGTGTCGAAGTTTAGACATCCCAACATTAAGTGATGATCTTGTTCAGTTTCCCTTAGGGCGAATTCTTGAAATCTCTCAGGGAATAAACAACCATCCTCAACTGCAGACTTTAATCATAGCAAAATAGCCAAAACACATAGTTTTGAGACGATTAACATTCATTTTTAAAAAAGATTCATGCCTTTGGCTGAGCAAGAATTTAAACTAGTGAGAGTCTCCATCTGCAATATTAACAGTTGATTGTTTGATGAGGTTAAGAGTTGATATTTACCTGCAATTTAGAAATTGATGATATATATTCAGTTCTTAAATCCTAATCACAAAATACTTAATTTACTGATTTCTCTAATTATGATCTAACTTTTGAACCAGCCTTATCATAATTTGCTCATTGTTCCGAAGTGATGGTTAGTTGGGTTTTGTGATCCAAAAAAGAACAACTCGCGGTCCTCCAAGCTGAACATCTAATTCAAATATGAATATATTAAATCTGACAATAGCCAAAAGCATATCTTCACAATTGATACTTTCCGTATCAAAACAGATGAATGAAGAAATTAAAATTAGAATTTTTTGAAACAAATAATGTACTTTTAATTTTTTTTATTCATTTATTCGCATTAAAACTCATCGTGATAAAATCTCCAAAACTTTCAAAGTCCTTCGAATTACAATCAAGACCATTAATAATGTTTATTCCGCATAGCTTGACGCTTTACTTCCGAAAGTAAGTTGAAAAACAAAATAAAAATGTAACGTGTTTACCCATCATCGAATGCGGTTTCATTAATTCCCCACGATTCTATCCATCACTTCAAACAAACTCGGAACAAAACTCAATTCTCCCTTAAAACTCCCAAATTTAAATAATTCTCAGGACTCTTCAACTCAAATTACCCGAGAAGCATTAAAATAATACATAATAAATTCGAAAAATCCATTTCTCCCCCATCAACCTCACATCACCCTACTACATCCTAATCATATGTGGGTTTAAAATTCAGTAGGAAGAAAACCTCCGTTCCGGTGGAAAATCCGCCTAGGCGGTTATTATTAATTAATATTCCTTCGTTTCTGCAAAACGTTAAAAATTGATTTTTAAATAGGGTTGTCACTTATACCACCACTTTGCTCGTAGTGTTTCTCCCTCCCTCTCGCCTACCCACCCTTTCCTGCCCGTCATCTACAAGATTTGATTAGTTAGGTGTTTGAATGTAGCTACAGCTGTGCTGTTGCACCTTAGAGGGAATACATTTATTTAGTTTTGGTTAATACTGCAACAGAAGGGAAAAGTAATGAAGGAAGAGGGGAGTTAATATTTTACATGGAGCTGGCTTTATAAGTGGAGAAGAGTCGTTTTTGTTATTGAATAGCAAAGGGAGGCGCTCAATTATATTTTAAAGCTGGTAAAGAGAGGGTGTGCACCAAATGAGCTAAAGTATGTCTTTTCTTCAGTATCTTTCTTGGTAATTAAGATTTCAGTGTAAGAAATGTTTCTATTTTTTCTTTTTTAATTTTAGCTATTATTTGGAAGACTATTTAAATATGGATTATTTGAAGATTTAGAAATAGGGTGATGATACAAAATCTGGATTAAAAATAATATAATGACCCGTGGAGACATGAGTTAAAATATTATTTTTGAATGATATTCTAAGAGAAAATAACGCATTTGCTTTTTGATTTGAAAATGTAAAACAAGAAAATAAATGAAATGCCAGAGTAATTGATTCCTGTCGCTGGATGGTCGGTTATCTATCTCATAAGCCCGCAGGCGATGGCTTACAGGGGAATCCAAGCTGTTGTCATTTCCCACACCCATGATGGAAAGATCAAATTATGGAGTTAAAAACCAGAACTCTGAGCATTCAACTACTAAATCAATGAAGTAGGTTGTTGTTGGTGTCGTGTGCCAGCTAGGCTGGCAATATGGGGTGCGCTGCTCCACTTTTCCAACTGAACCATTTTTAGGCGTGGAGTCCGACTTCCTCAGTACACACATGCCATAGGGACCCGTTTATAGGGTAGGCAACCATTCACAACCCATTCATACAAGGAAATGACAAAGACAGGATAGATAGATAGAGAGAAAAAGTACATCCATGCCCGAATCGGGATTCGAACCCAGGACCTACCTATTTGCAGTCAGGCACACTGTCCACTAGACAGGCTGTGCGGCAATGAAGTAGGTAAATGAATGAAATATCAGTTTCAATTTGGAATTGTGCTCCTTTCAACATAAAAATAGATAAAATAATAATGTTCAAGTCTCAGTATGATCCACGAAGATAGTTGGAATAAAATCCATTGTTGTATCAAAACATTTCTAACACTTAAAAGTTAAAACAAGCTTCTTTGTGAAAGTCCAAGTAAGCGATTGAATTCCACTACAAGTTTTCCTGAAACATTCGAGACATGTTCGAATAAGATTCTGAGAGATATGCAAAACAATTTTCTCTCACAACTACTCCCCAATGGTGAGATTCTGCGGGACAGGGAATCAACAATTCTTAGACAATAGCAATCTCTAGTGTAACAACTTAAGATGGACAAATGCATGAAAAACATTGTCTCTACATCGTTGTGAATAATAATACGACATGGTAGATAAAGAAGTCTCCTTCTCAGCACAGTTACTGAAGAAGACACTTGCATACATTGCACTCACCAATTCCATATCTTTTATGAACATGGCTGGAATGTGTGTGATAGCTATAATTTCTACTTCCACATTTTTTGAGTAAGAAATTATTAATCAGTTCAGCAGCTATTTTTGCTATCGTGGTCTTCCTTTTGGAAATCACAATCTTTGTTAATGACAACCTGTCTTTCGCAGTGAGTTTTTTACCTCTAGTTCTGCTTGGATACTTTGTTTTTCCAGTATCAATATACCAGTTTCATTATATATATGTCACATCCTTACACATGGTGCTTATTGGTACCTTTGGTACTGCAGTAACTGATGTGCACATTTATCCTCTTTGAAACTCTGACAGGTCTCTAATCTTAACTTCACCCGAAACACGTATAGGCAAACAATGCATAATATACTCATACGCACTCTTGAAACTGTAAACAACAATGTAATGCAAAAACTCTTGTAGTTACGTGTTTAATTTATTCCTATAATATAACGTATGAAACTCATTGTTTTCTGTGAGGCTTTTTCTATTATTTTGGACAGCTCCTGTATTTGTATATTATCGATATATATGCATAATAACGTGATTATAAAAATGTCTTCTCGCACAAAAGACCCTAGTTGCAAAACAGTTTATTAAGATATATGTATGTGCTTTAAAATCATGGTAGCAAATTTAAGTTCAAACAATTGCTGTTATATTGATAAAATTTCGAATGACTACACCAACTTTTTTTATTGGAATGGGATCTTAGAAAAACCAGATAGCATTAAAACATTACCTATAGCACTAAGAAAAACCTAGCTTCAGGCAAAGTAAAAAAAAGGTTTAAAGAAATCACTAAAAATAAAGAAGCGATGAAAAACAAATTAATTTACACACATTTTTTTATAAATGCTCCACTTTATTTTTTCAACTATGGATACACTTTACATGCGTCAGTTGTTTGCTTTCTTTTTGCACGCACCATGACTAGAGTAATGTGTTGAATCTCACATCTGATGACATCTTCCAGAACAGATACAGTTTTCAGATTAAAGGAACAGACTTTGCACTTCAAGATCCCCCAAACCAAAAATTTATTGCAGTAAGAGTGCGAGTCTTTTTAATGGTCACTGAAATTTGAAATAGGAATTATAACTCTGTCATCCAACTTTTGCGTAAAATTGTAATAAAAGACCCCGAATGTGTGTGGTGGAGCGCCATCTTGAATCCACAGGAAACTAGATAATATTATATACTAGTTTTGCAGTTCCGGAATCACATAATTTGTCAATATTTTTAGATAGCAAGTACTCATTACCAAACACGTTTGTTGTTGATCTGAAGCAATCAATTCCTCCAATGATTAAGGGCAGAGAATGAAGTTGCCTGGTGTACCACCCCAAATAATAATTTTTTTTTCTTGAAAACAGAATTTCAGACACATAGGGTTTTGTTTTTTGTTTGCCCAATGCACGTTGGTCTTCGAATTACGGTTATCTGTCAATGAAAAATAAGACTTGTTCGTAAACAGAATACGCAAAGGCCAGCTGTTATCTTCGTCCTACTGGATAGGAAATGCTTTTTCAAAATCTAACCATAGTTATACATCACTCGGTTGCAGTTGGAATTGATACGAAAACATTTAGAACACACCACACAAAATCTTTCTGACTGAAGAATCCAACAGCTTCGGATTGCATGAAGAATCGCTAATCGTCTGGTGGACATTCAAATATTTCAAAAGGAATAAGGGATCATCCAGATTGAGATCAATTGCACGTGAAACTCAGTTTTCCAAATTTATATATCAAATTCTAGTACAGTTTTTACAATACGTAGGCCTCAGCGTTGACCTTAATTTCTGTCATACATGCAATGTCTCAGCAGCATTTTGTTCGTTATGATAAAAAGTCTTTACAATTTCCTTCCGTTATTTTTCTATAAGTATCATGTTGTTCAATGAGTTAAAAGGCAAGATACAGGCCACGTATTTCATGGTGCTTTTTCTTTCACCCAATGTGAAGACGTCAATCATGGCAGTGTCTAGCAACGAACCATGAAATCAAGCAACCTTGGCCTTTTTCTCGTTTCGAAGCAGAATCAGTAAATTCCAGTCAGAGGTATAGACTCAGTATAAAATCAAACTTCATGAAATGTCAATCATGGCAGTGTCTAGCAACGAACCATGAAATCTAAAACGAACCATGAAAAACCATGAACCATGAACCATGGCCTTTTTCTCGTTTCGAAGCAGAATCAGTAAATTCCAGTCAGAGGTACAGACTCAGTATAAAATCAAACTTCATTAAACGAGAATGTCATGCTCTCTGATTTTCAACTCTCAATTCTTCTCTTTCTCGTTCTAAGATAAGTAAAATATTGCAATTTGTGTGTACTTAAAAATTGAAATATAAAATTAAGTACAGAAAAAGGAATAAAAAATTTTCAATTGTATGAAAATTTAATTAAAATTGAAGATAAGGGCTGAGAAATTAAAATAAATTGATATGAAAAATATATATATTTATCTAAAATATACATTTATAAATATGTAGATATATATTATTTTAACTGTTATTATAATGATAATCGATTATTAACAACAAAATAAAAGCAAATTAACATATATTTATGTAATATTTTAATACTTATTCAAATAAATCGATGTATAGTAAATAACTTAGGAGAATTTGTCGCAAATAATTATCAGTAATTGTCAATGAAGTTCGATCAATGTAATAAAAATTTCAAACTGGTAATTTTAGGGTTATCATAACACATATGAGTATGTATTCCTCACTGCTGCATAAACTTATTATAGTTGCTGTTGGTTAGAAACTCGTTATTGCCTATCTGCAAAATAAAAGTGTAGTTATTTGCTATTTTAAGTAAAAATAGAGTTTGTATTTTTCCTGTAGTTCACAAATGCTTTGTATTCGTCAGATGGTTTTGTGTGTTGGGATATAAATTAGATTTAATTTTCGTTGTCAGAGAATAGCTTGTGCATAAAATTGTTTCAGTATTGTCCTTTTATTAGTGTTCATAATAATTGATTTAACATCATTAATAATATTTAACCTAAAACTTTACAGAAAGATAATCTGTAATATTTACTAATAAATAAAATTGTATCACATTATTTATCATATACATCGAAACAGAATTAACATCAATGACTTGTCATTATTAGTAGTACTCGGATTTATTTTTTAACAACTGCTTATACTCCGAATATATTTTGCTTGTATCTAAGACTTTTATTATGATATTCTAAAATAGTTTTACATCTTTTTAAACTATGTAAGATAGAATGGGTCCTAAATTAAGTAATTTTGTATATTATCATGTTCTAAATATAAATTTTAAATCTTTAAAAAATTGTCAAATTATATCAATTCAAGTCTGATTTCATTTATTCCTTGCCATACTAATTTTAAGATTAATCTTTAAACGAAATCTAAAATTTATACATCTAAGCACATATGTTTCATTGACTTTATAACCCGTTTATCATTAGTAAGTACTTAATGTGAGTGAGTTGATTTAATATTAAAGTGCTCTTTTACAAAAATATTTTCGTGATTGAAGATAGTTAATTTTATTTGTATTAATTGATTAATTTTAAAACTCAATTGTTTTCGTAATATTTGTGAATATTTCCTATTGTAAAAATGCAGAGGATATTGATGTTGAAAATAGGATTGGGTGGTAAGATAGAATAAGGATATTAAAAGGAGAAGGACTTTTTTGAGTGTCAGTGACACCAGTGAAAAATTAAGCATTGTTTTTATTTTAGTCTAATTTCATTAGAGAGTAATACAATATAATAAAATTCTCATTGGAACAAAAAGTTATCTAATATATATTTCAGCAAAATTACTGTTATTATAAGGTAGTATTTATAATCAGTAAATCTATTATAGTGGGTTTTTGATATAGCGAATGAATTTCTTTCAGCCCATAACATTTGTCTTACGGGGAAATTCTATAGCAGTGCTCTTTCTGAGCTTATTTTCGAATTTCGTTTCTATGAGTTCTTGTACAATAGCTATCATTTTTATATAAATGGAATTAATAAATGCTGAATTTTTCTATAGAAATGGGCGTAGAGTTTCTTTTCGCTTAATATGAAAAATGTGTGGCAAATTAATAAAAAATACTTATTAATTTGCTTTGCTATTTACAAACATATAATGAATAGAATTTTTTTGATCATTTAATTTTTTTTTTGTTATTTCTAGAATGAGATTATAAAAATCAATTTCTTGGAAGAATATTCTGAGCATTATTTGCTATGCAGAACTTTGATTCATCAATTTTTGAAATTAAAGTAAACTATTCAAACCGTTTGTGGGTGTAAGACTAATTTTAACGAAAAAATTCTTGTTGATTGGGAAGAACAGCAAAAATAACCCTCTCCCAATGTATGAACGCACATCATATATGTAAATAAATCCGCCATTTTGTTGAAAAACGGCATAAATAAAATTTTCCTTACTCAAAATTTAGTTGAATTCTAACACAATAAAAAAAGCGAATATTTTTGAATACATAAATTATTCATATATATTTGAATTGGCTTTAAGAGAATATTTGAATAAATTATTACATGAGTATATATAAATAATTTTTTATTTTATTAATAAATCCTATGAAGTTATAGTATGAACGAAATACAGCAAAACCTGAAGGATGGCCGAGCTGGCAGCCGAATGGTTAGCGCTCTTGCCTTCGGTTCAACAGTTCGTGGGTTCGAATCCCACTTTGGGCATGGATGTTTGTAGTTGTTCGGAATCCACTTTAAACCGTAGGTCTCGGTCTAATTGGCCTTCGTGTGCAAAAAATGACCGTTGAGCGACAAACAAACGAAACGAACCTGAAGGATGACAATAACGATTAAGTGACATTCCTTGATATTTTACTGGACACATCCGACTTTCAAAAGAATAAATGGTGTCAAGCAACCGAATCTTGTTCTCTACAATGGATAATTTGTTGCATCCCCTATACTTACCTCGGAGTTAGGCTCTACCAGTTGGAAGGGGATGTTAGTAATTTAGAAGACTCCCTATTGTTACCCCAGACGTATCCTTTCAATTAGAGGTTATTGCAACCACCACCTACTAAACGTGTCCCAGCTGTCTTTAGAGAACACAACAGATCTTCTGCTAAGTCGGGATTCGAACTCACTGTTATCCGATAAAGATATAGAACGCCCTATCCAACGAGGCCACAGCAGCTGAATGGAACCGGGAAATATATAAACACTGCTATGAGTACTTTTCAGTTTCGTTATACTGAGATTTTCTTTGTAATGTATTTCCCTCTAATGACATTCGGCAAGATATGGAAAAGCTATTCGGAAACAAACAAAATTTTGAGAAATCGACTGTTCCTATTTCATTTAATGAAGTTTTATGAATATTTTCTTAAATAAAACGCTTGTGGAAATACTTTCAGACGGTATGCATTAAAAATAGAAGTTCTTATTATACAATTTAGTCAGAAATCGCATAGTCATATGCAGTTAGCATGTAAAATTGGAAAATATGGTAAAAATAGTTAAAACATAAGAAAGTTAAATTTTATATATTAAATAATTTGGATATTGCTTTAAATTTGTTTGAATTTGATATACACCATTTATTTGGGATTTGGATTTTAATAGTATGTATCTAGGAAAAAAAAGAAGGATGAATTTTTACAAATATATTTATATTTCATACGCAGGAAAATTCACACTTTTTACTTCATCTATCAAAAAATGATAAGATATTTTACTCAATTAGAAATGAGGAGGAATGTTCTCTCCTTACGACTTAATGGTAGGGAAAGAAGTGTGTAATGTGTCTTGGTCCACTTTACTCCGAAGAAATGATGAGACACGCGTTTTTATATCGGTTTATATATAGTGGCATATAAATATACCTTCTTGTATGCTCTCTTAGAAGTACACGTATACATATATGCCGCTTGAAAACGCAGGAGTCCTAAGGCAAGATTTCGTAAAAAAAAAAATTGAAGAAAAGAAGAGGCACTTTTTATGTCTGTTGCTGGAGATAAAAAGAAAGAGAAGGAAGACAAGCGTCTGATAAGGGAGCCAAAAAGAAAATTCTCCCATTCTGTCACTCTTGATAGACCGAAAGCACGTGTAAGTGAGAATAAATGCATAAAGAAAACATACGCGCCGGGGAAAGTATCGCTTGCTGAGCGCTGATTCGTTGCCTGGAGGGCATATGAGTAGTAGATACGTCATTAAAGCTGCAGACTGCAAAGAGTGGCGTTTGCTTAGCTACTGAAAGACTTAACCAAGTGATGATAGTAACGCCCCGCATTGTTGAATGGTTTTGAGTACGTACGCTTGGCAAAACTCCTGGAAGGGGTGGTCGAAAGAATAAAAGGCAGTTTTTGCAGCAGAGGGGATTTTCATTTCCGCTCTCGTCCTGTGAAGGTAATCCTTGTAAGGCCACTGCACTTGATTCGACTGGACACATTAGAAGTCATTTCTTACTTCCAAAGATTGACTTAAAGTTCTTTTTTTAATTTGTAATTATTGAATAAAATATCAGTTTACATTTATAATGGTTTTCTAATATATTTAAAACTCTGAAAAACATAAATTTTCTCTTTAAATATTGAGTATATAAACAGCAGTTAAACTATTGTAAAACAAATTTTAATATTTTTTCTTACTTGGTTTTCACATTCAAGCTTCGAAACTTTAAAATTAAATAATATGCAAGCAATTAGACTTCGAAAAATATTTCATAAGAAAAATGTTAAAATCTGAAATAGAAAAATGTAATTGCGAAAAAAAAATCAGTTCTGGAAAACATGAGAACTAAATTAATTCAAAAAGTTTATAATTCTTTCAATATACCATTTCTCTAGGTTCACAAATATTACTTTTACGGAGATTCATTTGAGAAATCTTGTTTTTTAAGTTCGCTTTGTAAAGATGGTTATATTTTTCTTTCATGCACTGAAGTAATAACTTTTGTTGAGATTTCCCAGTTGAAGGGGAAAAAACAATGTAGCTTTTAAATGTGGATAACAGGAATCTTGGTCAAGAGAATATCTTCTATTTGCTTAAAAATTACCATTTGAGCAGTACAAAATAGAGTAATGTATTAAGTGTGTTCATCTTCAAAATTTAAGACCATATGTTTAGCACTATTTAAATTAAATTTTACAATTTAACTAAGTTATATTTTTATATTAAAACAATTTTGGCATAATATATTCAAAACCAAATGTGTAAAAAATGTACTCAATTATAAACTACTGGCTAGTTACATCAAGATAATAGTTTGAGAAATTTTCATTAATAAAATATACTGGGGTACATAAATTATATTTTCAGTGCACCCATGCAAAAAGGCTGTAGTAATAAAAAAAATCTATCATCTGTGCAAAAGAAGGGGTTTTAGTGCAGGTTCCTCCTATATGTACTACTTTTTTAACATCGTTTAAGTAAGAACACTGTTCTTCCTCGGCTCGTTGAAATGTTTATAAGTACTCCTTTGAATGATCAAGGCAGAGTTGTCATTTCCAACGATTACTCTCTATCTTGTTGCAATGTGTGCCTCCCGTTGATCCATGAGATTGTCATCAGAATAGGGAATCATGCTCTAAAGACTATCGTGCAGGATCTAAAAAGCTCTGTGTACTACACAGCCAAAACCACTTTTAGTGGGCACGTTATGAATCCAAATTAACACAGTTATCTCGATGCAAAACATATTTTTTAATGATTTTTCTGCCGCCCAACTTGTCTTGTGGTCAGCGTGTCTGACTGCGGATAGGGAGGTCCTGGGTTCGAATCCCAGTTCGAGCATGGATGTACTTTCTCTCTCTCTATCTATCCTGTCTTTGTCCTTTCCTTGTATGAATGAGGTGTGAATGGTTGCCTACCCTATAAACGGGTCCCTATGGCATGTGTGTCCTGAGGAAGTCGGACTCCATACCTAAATATGGTTCAGTTGGAAAAGTGGAGCAGCGCACCCTACATTGCCAGCCTAGCTGGCACACGACAACAACAACAACAATGATTTCTGTTCCTGCGCGCCCATAAAATATTATTCAGTTCCTTCCTTGTTTTGGAATGGTGCGTCTTTATATTTCACACCACGAGCAAATAAAAAATTATCAGTAATTTTTATAAAGGTATCTGATTAGAAAATATTTTATTTTTGAAATGATCATGTAACTAATTTTTACTTAATGATTGACACAAATAATTAATAAGTAATGTATTGGATAATTATTATTAGGTATTTAAATGAGGTAAAATTTCGACGCCGCAGGCGGACAGCCTACTCGCGAAGCGAATGTGAGGCTGTTGATGTCCGCTGCGAAATGAGGTAAAATTTGACGAAGATTTTTATTGAAGCTTACAATGCTTAAAAATGGTATACATGAAATGATAAAAAAAAAGTTACAATAATGAACGTTTACCGCCGACCGATGGCTGAGTGGTTAGCGTTCCTGACTCCTGAGCTGTGGGTCCCGGGTTCGAATCCCGGTTATGGCATGGATGTTTCTTTCCTTCTCTGTGTTTCTCTGTCCATTCTTCTGTGATGTTGTATGAATGTGGCCCACCCTATAAACGGGTTTGTGGTGGTATGGCGCGGGTAACGCTACTCGCCTCCGTGACTTGGTTCACAGGTGCCCGCTGGGTAACGATAAATGAGTAGCAGTTTCTGGCCTTGTTGTGGCATAGGGTTCGTCACCCAAGTGTGCCCGCCACTGGAAAAAATGAACGTTTACCATGATTTCATTTATTATTGAGTTAAAATTAATTTTTTTTTATATTTATGCTTACAAAACTTAGAAATAATATACATTAAATGAGTTACAGTGAGGAATGTTAATCGTTGATAAAAAAAAATATTCTGAACATTTGTATCAGATCGCTAATCAATTACGTCATCTTAAGGGACATTTTGACTCTATTGACAAAACGAAAGCGAATCATCCCTTGAGCTTATGTTTAACTTAAAATGCAATTAAATGATAGGCAATGTGAGACCTTTATAATTCCTGGATCGAATAACAGAGCATAATTTGCTTATCGGAAATGTCTTACGAAATTTGTACAAAAAGCCTTATTTAAAAAAATATATATGTTATTATTTCAATTTGAAACTTAACTCTCAGTATTTTTATATAATGAATATTTTATAATTAAAGAAAATATGATTATTAAAACGTGAATGACTTATAATACACTCACACACTCACAAAGCGGTCAGAAAAATTAGTGATGGCCATAATAGAGTAGGTGCAGCCTATTAATGATGAGATGTAGACAGAGCCTATCTGCGAGCAGGATAGTTGTGAAATCGCTTACTAATATGAGCAAAGCTGTTAGATTGATTATTGTTGCGACAATAATAGGTCATCAAGAGTTAGGCCACTTTGAATGGGTTGATAACATTGGAATTGTTATCAACCCATTCAAAGTGGCCAACTATTGAATTGTGAGATAGACATAAAATCTCCGAAGTTTTTCGGTTAGGACAATTTCATGAGTGCAGCATAAATATCGATTACCCAGTAAAACATTAAATCTCAAACAGCTGTGAAACTGGAGAAGATCTCAAGAGAAAGGAATCATTGGTTACTAATGAGAACTGTTAAACAAGATAGACATGCAACAGTGCTCCCCGAATTTCAAATCTGGGTTATGGATAACTGTCTGCGTTTGAACAATTCAACGAATCATCGTTAATATGATATTTCGGAGCCAAAAGCTCACTCATGTACAATTGACTGTGTGTTACGAAATTTTAAGACTTTTCAAAGCCTGCTAACTACGCCATTGGACTGCTGAAGACTATAAACGTGAATAGTTTGTGGAATTTCATTTCCAATGGCATCTAGATAGACGAAAGTATGATTATAAGGCAAAAACTTCATCAATCTATGGATCCTAAGTAAACAGGTTTACGTTCAACCTTTTGGAGCATCTTTGTTGCAATAGGGTAATTGACTCGATTTGGGACCTATGTTATTATATATACAAAAATATATACAGATGAATTTGACAAATGACAGACACCTGATTACATGCACCCATTCATATGCACTGTGGATTTTGATGGGTTGACAGTTTCAACAAGACAATGTAATAACTCCCAAGTTGAGAGTCATTTCTTATAACATTAAGATGGCTCTTTGGATTTTAGGCATTTCCATTGACTAGATAAATCTCCAAATGTGAATATAATTAAAGCATTTACAATGGAAAAATTTGGCTCAATAGATAAAGAAACATTTCCATCACCTCGTATTCTAATGAATTTGTGGATAGCTTTGCAGAGTGTATGATACACATTGCTTCCAGAATATCTTCAGACACTTGAGAAGCTCGTGCCATGTTTTGTTGCAATATTTCTGCACACTTGTGATGGTCCTTGATGTGTTTAGATGAATGTGTTAGTTTTTCTGCCATAGAGTGTATTAAAATTACATATTGTTATCACCAGTATATATTAATGAAATATATGCAAACATATTTTTATGACAATTACATAATAAAAAGTTTATAAACTTGTATTATTGCTTTACGTTTCTTGATGTATTTTTGAAGTTAAAAGCTACTAAGTAATCATTGTGGTCGAATGACGAGATTGGCACATGAATTGATAACTTCTTTTTCAAAACTTCCGCATGAAACTAGTGGGGAAACATTACACTGAAAGATAAATCCACTCAGTGTGATGGTCTTCCATCGGATCAATTGATAAATTTCCTAACTTCCGAAATGAGAATGACGTTCATTCCTACTAAGTTATCATGGCCCTTTGTCTGCTTACTTTTTCATTTAAAAATTATTTAATAATTTTATCACAAACATGTTGACACATTGTTTTTTAAATGCTACAAAATGAAGGGGATGAAGTCATGATATGCTATTTCTGAAACAGATCAATTTCTTTAAATTAGTGTAGTTTTGACGTTGACTATGTTTACAGCTAGTGACAGTAGGCTGTAAACTACTCATCGACAAAATTGAAAAAAATCAGTCATTGAAATCGGAAAATATTCTAAATGAGATATTACCAGAATAATGCGACGAAGAAAAATTGCAAGCATCATTTTAAATATAAAGTAATATAAAATGTGTTTTACAGAAATCACTTTAAAAAAATTGAAAACACATTTTAAATGAAATCAGTTATGTTCGGAGAAATATCAGAAAAAGCGTTGATTGTTGCAATGCTGATACATGAAGAATATTTTTTGTCAGATAACATTTTAAAGGGTATTTTGTGTTAGAGTAGTTATACAGAATATGATTCTTGATATAAAAATATTTTTCTTATTGAAATTAATTGTATTTGAAGAAGTCAGCATCAATTTTGATAGTGTCACGGGGTACGAAAAAACTTTCTTGTTTGCCTTGTTCTTCTGTAAATAAAAAGTTCAGGTGAGCTCCTTTACATTTTGCTAGACATGTGATTTAAAGCTTTGAGCGCTTTGCATAGAAATCGATTTCAAAACATTTCCAATAAATTTTTAAAAAAATATTTTCGCACTTTTTATATCCCTTTCACAAGTTATTTCTGACAGTTAATACACTCGTGTCCATAAAGTAAGGCAAAATCAGAATCACACAGAAATTGAACTCTAAAATAAAAATTTCACATTTAAAATTATCACACACATCTTGAAGAATAACATGCAAATTACAAGAAGCCACCAGATGACTCCCATAGTACGTCACAATGACGAGAGTGTAAGAGAGGGGTATATAAGGAATGGTTGCAAAGAAGTAAAATTGTTCACAAGTGCTTTGAAAGCCTTTCAGTGCAAAAACCGCGTCGTTATGGCGCAAAGGAAACATTTGGATGATGTTTTACGTGGTAGAATTCTAGGTCGTCTTGAATGTGGACGTACCCAGTTGGAAATATCCGAGGAACTTGGAATCTCCCAGAATGTCATTTGCAAGGCTTTGGCAACGGTTCCAAGATTATGATAATGTGCGTAGACATTATAGCACGGTTCGCTCTCGAGTTACAACGCCGAATGAGGACCGGTAATTGGCAGTTACTGCCAAAAGAAACAGATAGAGCACAGCATCAGACCTGTCTCGTCAGCTCTCTTCAGTTAACGGTACGACAGTTTCAAGGCAGACCCTGTACAGACGCTTAGGGCACATTGGTCTATATGCTCGTAGGCCTCGTCAGGTGTGTTCCACTTACCGAATTCACTGTTGCCTGCGGTTAGCTTGGAGTAGAGAACATGCATTGTGGACACCGGAACTGTGGTCTTGTGTGATATTTTCCTATGAATCCAGGTTTAGCATTCAGTCTGATTCTTGCCGGACTTTCATATGGAGAGGTCCAGGCACCCGTTACCACCAAGAGAACACCATTGAACGACACCGTTACGGTGGTGGAGGATTGCTCTTTTGGGGAAGAATTATTCTGTGTTCTAGAACTAATCTTCCTGTTCAGTATGTATAAATGACAATCCAATCTATCTTGATGTCATTCTGGAACAACATGTACATTTGTTTCAGGTCGCCATGGGTGCTTAATTTCTGTTTATGGGTGACAACGCCCCTCCCTGCAAACATTGTAGACAAATGCCTTCAATCCGAGGATATCGACAGCATGGACTAGCCAGTATACTCACCGGACATGAATCCCATAGAGCATGTGTGGGAGATGCTTGGCCGACCAATTGCAGCCGGTCAACCTTCTCCTACATATCTACCGGAATTTTGGAGAACATTGCTTGATGTGTGAGTGTTGTAATATTACCCAAGATCAGATCGATAATTTTATACTCAGCATGCCTAGACGTTGTATTGCATCGTCTGGGGGGCATACTATGTATTAATCATCATGCCAACCATGTTATATTGGTTTTTGTTAATTGGTTCTTTTTTTAAAATTTGCTCCAGGGAGCGAATTCGCAATTTTTATTAATGATGTCAATCATATAGCATCTTGTTTGCTCCTTACCTTTTGCTTAATGAATAGACTTTACAAATAAGTCATTTTTGATTTGCTTCTGTCTCTTTCTTTGCTTGAACTTGCATTATCATTACTTTATTGACACGAGTGTATTTATCAATCTGATTTCCTAACGGTATTTATTCAAAACAAACTTGAAAAATGGTGAATTAGTCTTCAATGGTTATTTCCATGTATCTATTTTGGGCAAGATTAAAAGGCTTTTAATACAAAGTATATTTTAGATTTTTCAATCAGCAGGAATTTTACAAAATATTTATTTTGAGAAACTTTACATTTCAAATGGTAGATTTCTGAAAATATGTTCCAATAAGCCAAAATGGGTGGACGTAACACCTCATCGAAATAAGTTTTCTAAGCAGTCAACGTCTGTAGTATTTTAAATCCTTACGATATAAAAATTTCTTTTTTAAAATCCTCGATGTAAATTCAGAGGTATAGTTTGCCACACCTGGTCCGCAAACTTAGTTGAGTTTGTTGATTCGCAATTTTGCTGAGAGAGAGAGAGAAGTTTTCATAAACACAGAAAAGAGGAGAATCTTCCGAAAAATTCTGAAAATTATTATAGATGTGCGGAACTAATGGACTCGAAGCGAAAGTAATTCAGGCCTTAGTACTTGAAAAGGAAAAATCAAAGTATGCAACTTTTACTTTTAGTTAATGGAAAATCAAGTAGTTCTTTGAAAGGAAACCAAACAGTTCTTGTAAATAGACTTTTCTAAGTGTAAGGCGCATTTAATTGGAATGAATTAAGACCTCTAAATAAATAAATAAGAAAATAATCTGCTCGTAGTTTGGTTAGTTAGTTTGTCGCTTAACGGTCATTTTTTGCACACGAGGGCTAATTAGATCGGGACCTACGGTTCAAAGTGGATTCCGAACCACTACAAATATCCATGCCCAAGGTGGGATTCGAACCCACGCACAGTTGAACCGAAGGCAAGAGCGCTAACCATTCGGCTGCCAGCTCAGCCTGCGCGTTGTTCGTGTATTTCATAGTGTGTTATATTTATTAATATTGTTTAATATTTTTGTTGAATGCATTTCAAATCACACGCGGTTTTACAAATATTGAATAATATTCCGAGCAACATTAAATATCGAGATAATTTTGCTGTCCCAATATTTGTCATTATATAATAATGGTTTACATGAAAATTAACTAGAAAATATGATTTCTTTCAATATCCACCGAATAATTCCTTCTTTTTATAGATTGTGGGTAAATCAATTATCCTGTGTCGCTAGGTAGGAAACCTGGAAATCATAGAGTGACAGATGCACTTCAGCGTAGGAATTTTCATGTTTGATCCCAATTTCCGTTAAAGAAGAGGGGATAAACTTTGCGTTTCTTTATATGAGTATCTTTCGAGGTGGCTGCTGGAGAATTTTCACTTTTCATCTGTTATCGAAGGAGAAGCTGTAACTGACGACGCCTGGGTACGATGCAGGCTACAGTTTTTTACTCAATGGAATTTGAACATTCTCAACCATGTCTTGCATTTCACTAGGTGTTTCGGAGAACATGTGCTCAAAATACCCGCACTTTTTCAACGCAATATACCACTACAGGAATGCATTTCCGACATAGAAGTTCTGGGATTCCGAGTCATTTAGCTCTCTTAGAAGTTATCTTCCTGGAACATACATTTTTATTCTATACGTGTGTTTTTCTTCTGAAGATGTTTTCAATGACAAAAAGATAATCTTTCTGGGAAAATTTTATTTTTTTAATTCGTTCAACTGAAATGAATAAAACTATAAAATGTGTGAATTTAAAAATAAAACTAACTTAAAATTTAGTAAATTAACGTGATCCCGGATGATAATAATTTATCAGAGTTTCCATTTGCACCATGTTGATTAGAAACTCCAATATAGTTTATTAGAGATCGTTACAGTTTGTTGAACTTGCTTCTGTATCCTGTTTGAATATACTGATGAATTCAATTGTCTTACAACTGAAACAGGATCTTGAACCATTACTAAAGTTCATACTAAAAAGCGGGAGTCAAGCTAAACTGATAACTATAAAACTACTAAAGTTGGGATAAGTGGCTTATTTATCAGAAATCACACACTTTGGGATTAATCTTAGCTGTAAATTTTTCTAGTGGATTCGAGCTCAACTCATTTTCTCGAAAAACTAAGTCTTATATTTTATGGAAAAACTATACGTTAATTTTAAAAAAAGTAATTTCGAGTATGAAGACAAAATAATCTTAAGGTTCATATTTTCTCTGTTATTACATATTTGACGATAATCACTTATAGCTGGCTGTAACAATATTCAACAACATATGGCGATTACTAAAAGACAAACGAAAATTTTATATAGATGTGGTTATCAAAATATTGGAAACTACTTTATCAACATATTCCAGGACCACCCTTGGAATGTAATAAAATTTAGATTCGCCAATTAATTAAATTCACACAAGTGCTACACATATTTTTTGAGGAGGAATTTTTGTACCATTTTTCATAAACATTGTTAAAGTTCTGTAGAGATACCGATGGAGGATATTAATTCCGTATTGAACGTTCTAAAGTAGATCATAATTGTTCAATTATATTGAGTTCGGTGGACATAGAGGTAAATATGTAATTTCTTCCTTGTGTTCATTAAACCATGATAGGACAAATTCCGCTTGATGAATGCGTGCATTATAACCCAGGAGAATTCTTTTCCATGAAGAAATCAAAGATTGTATCATAGGATGGATCTGGTCAACTAAAATTCCTCTACTTCTTCCGAGTGATCTTTCCTTTCATGTTTATTTTTGGTCTTGCAGAAAACCACGAAATGACTGTCCATTTCATGATAAATCCCCTTTATCCATGACAAATGGAAGGAGATCATATGCTTGTGCGTTGTCCTCCAAACGTCCTGCAGCAGAATAAATTATGAAATACTATTCCACATACTATATTACTTTCTTCCACTAATCAATTGACAATATTTTATGAGTGTGACAGTGTAGACGATTGTTGGCATTACATCTGTGATAAATAGCTTGGGAACTGTTGCTCTTCCATAAACGCTCTGTTTATAAAAATGCCTTCGAACTGCTATTGATACGGGATCATTTAGGCGGTGAGGAAGTGCTGTTTCCACTTTTTAAGTGTTAAGTGTTACGGTCTGTTTCAATACTGATCGGTCTCTTTCAATGGTCTTCTCTTTCTGTCTACTATTTTGTTTTGCCGACCTTGTCTTGCCACGCTGTTTCTATGCTCTCATGACTTTGTATACCATATCTCTAGAAACACCTAAAAATTGGAATAATGAGGTCACACTTGCTCTAAATAAACGGGCTCTTACGATTCTGTATTTTTGAAAATCTGAGAGCTCAGGCATTTTACGCTTTTTAAAAAATGCAAGATTTGCAGAACTTCAATAAAGCTATCACATACTACTAGAATGACACATTTTTATTTATAAAAAATTGGAAGCTATTAATATATTTTAATATTTACGAAGCATATTCTAAAATGTCACTTTTATTCACAAGTGTTTTCATTATTTTGATAACCACCTAAATACAACATCCACTTTTATATAAATTTTCTTCTAAAAATAGAAAAATAATGTTACGTTTCCAGCATCCATTTTTACTAACAGAAGCTTCTAAATACACAAAATCACGGAGTAATTTTGAACCTGAACAAGTGATGTGACCGACAATGGAGCTGAAGCACATCTATTGCATTTTTACAGTCACTAACTGAGGGACGTTGTGTCCTACGAATTTTTATGATCACAGGCCCTCGCGACGCTTATTTTTTGAGCGTTTTGGAACCTGATACTTTCCTTATACGACAGAAACGCGCTTCCCCACAAATCTAACTTAGTGCCACGAGACAGCTTTATTGGGGAGTAATATAATAAAAAGAGAAAATTTTTTTCTTTTAGATTGATATTCGGTTAAACACCAAACTAAAAATTTCATAAATGTATAGTGAAATTGCTTTTATTTAAAGGAATTCTGTACGGAAAGATAGAGATTTTCAATTGTTGCGTTTGCCCTTTTCGAGAGAGCCTTTAGGTCAGTGACTAGTGGAGTAAAGTCGCGTTCAAAGTTTTATCTGTCCCCCTTTGAGTCACTTTTCTAAGTCTTGCTCTGTCAGATTTCGCGGGTGATCGAGCGAACTGATGGAAGGCGATAAGTCAGGGTTTGACGGATCGGTCTCCTGCTGCCCGATCGCAAGATAAGGAATTCCTTTTTCCCTTTCAATGGACTGGGAGGGATGATGTGGAACTGCGATGACAGTGTTGAAATCGTGTCACTAAACGATTCCAGTTTTTTACTTCTATTTTAATAGATTGGAATCCAGATTAATGCGATTTGTATAATCGAATGTTTATTTTTTCTATCGTTGGTTTCTAATGTAAAGAGGGACAATAACTGCTGTAGTAGGCTTGAAGCATTTGCATCAAAATGATCATATGATTTTTTTTTAATCTTTGGGACAGAAGTTTTCATATTCTTTAATAGTTTTCTTTTGAAAGTGTTTTGTACTTTTGTATCTATGCAAAAAATGTGTGTATTAACATATATATTTCGATACATATCAATACAGTTAAAAGTGGCGTGAAAGCATACATTTCAGGAAAAAGGCATGCATAGAAAAAAACCCAGAAAAAATAGTATTTAAAAATAACAAGAGAGAATTGACAAGAAGACACAAAGAATTTGATTCAAATGGTAGGAGCATACTCTTGAAAATATAAACTCTCAAGTTTGATCCTAACATCAATCTAATAGCGAATGCTGGAGATATGTGGACATCTTCAACATCACGAAAGCCATATATAAATTAACTCTACATCTACTGTCAAAAAGAAATGGATGCTGACTATTTCCCTGCATGGGTGTGGTGGTGAGTGCATTAGAGTTTCCACCTTTGCCACAAATGAATATGGCATAGCAATTTGCAGATGGAAAAAGCAATGGATATCAAAAATCCTTCACGACAGTTTTTTCTTTGTAGAATGTTCACTATATTTTGTTACATTTTTAATGACATTGACTTTTCTATAAGCCACGCTTTGCGTATATTTTTTCACTTGTTAACAGGGTAAGTGACAAAAGCATCTTGCAGATTCGATAAACACTTACATATATATGAGGGAATAAATTGTACTTTGAATATATATATAAAGCATAATTAGAAATATCATGGGCAAAAATTTAAAAAATATAAAAATCACTAGCTGAGCAATGCATTCAGCGCGAAAGCAGCTTAAATATAGAATTATTACAATATAACAGATAGTATATTTTTATAGATTTAATCAAATACTAATTAGAGAATAATAAAGTGAAAATATGAAATATAGTTTACAGAGGGAACATATGTTAAATAGATAGTTTAAAATTGAAAAGAAACATAGATTAAAAGAAAAATGGAACGAAGTACCAACATAGCCAGCATTTTCAGGGGGTGTTAACCACATTGGCTCAAAGTATGACTTTTCTGCATTGGCTCCAGACTGAAGTCTTAATGAAGCCAATACACCCCTAAGCCACACTAAAAATATCAAATCAAAATAGATTAAATAAATGTCAATCTAAAATGTAAGCCAAAATACACTGGTCAAAACAACTAAAAGATATTGCGGTTTTAGGTGGATCTTGTGGCTGGGAAAATTTTTAGCTGATTGATACGTGGTCGACAGACGTAGTAGGTTATATGAGAATAAACTGCACATGTTTGGCAGAAAAAAATGCATTTTATTGCGCACTTGTGTAGAAAAGGAAAAAACACAATTTATGCATATGAGAAAAAAAGAATAAGAAAAGATTTTGTCTTCAAAGGAAGTCATTTTTCAATAAAGGGTATGGTTTCCACGGACGGCGAGCAATGTTGAACACTTTTGAGGCATGGAGTCAATGAGGCTAATAATCACGAGTTGGGGTATTCTGTCCCACTCTTCCAGAAGACGCTCTTTCCAGTTCTTGGAGAGTTTGTGGGGGTAGTTGGTGGCCAGCAACTCGTCTTCCTAGAGCTTCCCAAACGTGCTCTATTTTATTCATGTCTGGAGAACACGATGGCAATTATATTCGTATGATTCCTTCCTGGAAAAGGAAATCCTTCACCAGGTTAGCACGATATGGCCTGCAGTTATCGTCCATTAAAATGAAGTCATCTCCGATTACTGCAGCGTAAGTGACTACAATAGGTCTGAGGATCTCACCCTTATATCAACGACCAGTCAGAGGTCCATCTCGAATGACATAGAGGTCTGTGCGCCTGTCAATGGGGATGCCATCATACACCAACACTCCCCCACCGCCAAATCTGACACTTTCGTGCACGAACGCTGGATTATTCCTACTGCCATGATGTTAGTTTAACACATACCATCCGTCGGCGATCATACAGACCTACACCATGGAGCCGGTTTCGGACAGTCTGAGTTGAAACCGTGGTGTCAGTAGCTGAGCGCAGGTGTTGTTGGAGAAGGGTAGCATTCATATTTCGGTGTCTCCGAGCCGTTTACTCTAAATAACGATCTTCATTGGGTGTTGTTGCCCGTCTACGACCTTGCCCTGGTCTTCGGCCTGCACTTCCAGTCTCCAAAAAACGGTTCCACATACTGGAAATCACACTTTGTGACACTCCAATGGCTTGCGCTATTCCGGTTTGAGTTTTGGGCACCCTTCTAACCTACCAACAACTCTCCAAGCTTCTGAATCGGTTAAATGACTTCGCTGAGACATCGTACTCATCGAAACAAAGAAGACACTGAATACCGATCATCCTTGTATTCATTGTCTTTTATTCAGTTGAAAATCAAATTTCATTCACTGCCGCTGAAGTGACGTTTTTGACGTTGAACTCAAAATTAGCATACACCACAGTCTGAAAATCAGAAAAAGTTTCATTTGTGATTCTCTTCTTCTTCCATTTTCGGCAAAAAATTTCGTTTATATCTTTATTTTATGTAAAACTTACAATATCCTTTAATTGTTTTGAGCAGTGCATAATATTAAATCCATAGTTGGTAGGTAGGTTATGGTGGACACATTTGGTTTTGTTTATTTGTCACTCAACGGTCATTTTTTGCACACGAGGGCTAATTAGACCGGGACCTACGGGCGGACACTTTTGGAGCTTTATGCTAAGATGCTTGTAGCTCTCATTGAAGAAGGTATTTGGAGAGGATTTATGTAGTCAATCGATTAACATTATTTAAGTAAAGTCATGAAGTCGGTGATCACCAACAGAAACGTCTTGATATGAGAAGAAAAAATTCGGATTTATAAATTTGTGTTAGAAAATAGTTCAAGGATTTTGAGTTGTAACTTTCATTTTTCTTTAAGATTAGAATCTGTTAGACAGACGTAGAAATTCACAGCATATCAGAATTTTAATTTACGGATTTGTAGATAGTTCAAATATCCAAGAGAATGATAACGCTCCTATTCCTAATTTTTTCGTAGTTGATTCCTTAGATGTTCATATTAAGGACAATATAGGAGAATATGATCTATGGTTTCAGGTTCATCGCACTGACAGCGGTCTGCTCTGGCCAGCCATACGTCTTGTAGTCGCGATTTCATTAACCACCTATGATTTTTGCAAATAGATGTGAGATATGAGTGAATGCTTCAGCATATTTGCTATTTTTCCATTGACTGAGACTCCCTTTAAAGTAATATTTCTTGATGTGTTGTTTCAGATCTTCTCAGGAGAAATATATCATATAACATATTGACTCACTGTTGCTGCTTTCACCAATGAGTCTGTGATTTCATTACCTGCAATTCTTGAATGTCCGGGAACCCAAACTAATTGTATTGACAAGCACTTTTGAGTAGATTGAATCATTTGGAATCGAAGCAGTTGAATAATAGTTGGTGATGTCCTAGAATAATCTGAAGGAGCTGAGATGCAAGAAAGTGAATCTGTGAAAATGACATTTTTTTGGGGTTCAGTGCAAATTTTAGAGACTGCAATAAGCAGTGCAATTACCTCTGCTGAGAAGATGAAGTTTATTGAACTAATTTTCCCTGTTATTGATAAATTAGTTGTATAATTGACTATTGCAATGCCTTACATTTGATCCCTGCTTGGAAGCATCTGTAAAAATCAGCGTATCTATCTGCCATGATAACTCACAAACCTAGTAAATATCTTACTAATTATATCTTTTGGCAATGATTTAGTCTGAAAAGGGAGACTCGAGGAACAAATGGAGATATTTTTTTGGCATTTCTGGCCAGTCTGTTGGGACTTCTAAAATGCACGAGGTATTTATTCCTTGTTGGTCGAGCCACAATTTGGCTTTAATGGCCAGAGGATGATTACGATTAACTCGATTGTAAGTTAGCCTTTCCCAAGCTGAAGCACAGGGGGATAGTGATGACTTTATTAATTTCCGAATGTAAAAGTTTAAGGAGAGCATTTCATGTCTAGAGCGAAGAGATGTTTCTCCTGCTTCTTGTAGAACTATCGGTATGGGGGTCCACTTAGGAAGATCTGTGGCAATTCTTAGGGCAGTGTGATATACAGTTTCAAGGATTTTGCGGTCTGTTGTGCATGCTGAAGTAAATATATGTGGCAGTCATAATCAAGAGTGGAAACAGTAAAAGATTTCGCGATTTGAAGAAAATAAGCAGTCCGAGCACTCCATCTATTACCTGCGATACCTTTTAAAGCATTCAACTTTTTTGATATAGCTTTTCTTTTTTCATGAAAATGATGATGGAAAGATAAATTGTGTGAGAAATGTAATCCCAAAATTCGAATATTTTTACTCCAGGAAATAGGATGATTGATGATGAACAAGTTGAAATTAGGTTGTCGTTTTGAAGAAAAGTTAATCGTAGAACATTTTTGTGGGTCTATCGATAACTTCCATTCTTGACACCAATTTTGTATTATTTTAAATGCAGATGTTAGTTTCCGCTGAAGTTTTCCCAAGTTAACAGATTCATATAGTAGAAATATATCATCAGCGCACATGAAGCATTTGATGTCAGGGGGAAGGATATCGTAGAGGTCTGACATAAAGACTGAGAACAGGAAAGGTGATAACACGCTCTCCTGTAGAACTCTCCTATATGAGGTGGCTGATGAAGATAGCTTATTTCTCCACTTTACTTGAAAATAGCGAGTTGTGATGAACTGTTGAATCCACAAAGCAGCGTTTCGTTTGATGTTTGCTTGAAGTTATTTATAAACAAACTGACTGGCCAAACTGAATCATAGGCCTGGGAAATATCCACTGCAACCAAAACAATACATTTTCTAGAGGATCTGACAGAAATTATGTGATGATGAATGATGGATAAATACTGTCACAATCTCGATGTGTGAGAAATCCGTGGTGATTGGGATGAAAGAAAAAAATGGTTAATGTATGGTCAATCAATCTCTTCAAAATCATTCCAGTAATTTACACATGACACTAGTCAGATATATAGAATGGTACGATGCCACAAGATTAGCCATCTTTCCCGGTTTTAAAATTGGTATAACACAATGGAGGATTTCCATATTTCTGGTACAATACCTGGAGGCCACGATTTATTCATCAGGGAGAGGAAGTAGTCTAGGTTGGTAGTAGTAATGCCTTTTAATATTTTTGCAGATATCTTATCTGGACCCACAGACGAGTTTTTGCATCTTTCCAACGATTCTTGCAGTTCAGATGCAGGAAATGGCTTATTGTAAGAGAAATCCTCACTTGTACTTAAATCCAATGGAATAACCTGTAAAATTGGTGAATGAGTGAAGGAATTTGTAAACATATTAGCTTGATGGGTAGGATCTGTCACTGGAGAATTATTATGTAATAGGATCATATGTGAAGTTGGAGATACTGTAACTTTATTTTGGAGATTTTTTGATAAGTTGAAAATATTTTTTGATGTTCCAGTTGAAATTATTATTTCGTCCCAATATTTTCGAGAGAGATATATGAGTAGTCGATGTAATTCTGTTGCATTTTTTTATATGCCATCCAAACGTAATTATCTCATGTGCGTTTAGCTTTACACCAAAGACGTATTTTTTGGTCCAAGAGATAGCCACATCTAGAAGACTACCATGGGGGATAAGATTTAATTGGCATTTTCTACCATCTTTTCGAAACTTATGAAGTTTATTTATGCAGAGATGATTGAATAGTTCAATAGAGTGAAGATTAGAAATTTCATGATCAGTATTGATGGAAGCAAAGAATTCTGACCACGGGATACGTGATCTGTTCGGTATATGGTGATCAATGTCTCCAATAGCCATGCTAGTTTTAGATGGTAAATGATCACTTCCAAAACAATCTGGGTGAACTTCAATATGACTTAGGTGATAAATGTTTGGTGATAAAAAGGTTAAATCAATGAGGGAAGGCTTATGATGTGGACCATAATGTGTTGGAATTTTAGAGTTCAGGAGGCAACAATTCTCTTCCTGAATCCATTTTAGAAAGTCATTTGCCCTTGATGAAGTAGAACAGCTTCCTATAATGATGTATGTCTAATATTGAAATCTCCTATGATGATATAAGGAGGCTGAATTCCTTGAATTATGCTATGAAGCCACTCTGAAGAAAATTTGCCAGGAGGAATATAAACAATAATAGTTATTGTAGTCGTTGCCACTGTGATCTTGACATCTAAGAGTTCTCTGCCATCATCTGAGAGACGTATAGGAGAAATTTGATCTGTTGGAATGTGTTTATTTACTGCTAAGAGTAGGCCGCCATCTCGGCTGTCTTCTTTATCCTGACGAAAGATTATTTTGTTAAATAAAGATATAATGTCAACTTTTTTTTAACCAAGTCTCTTGCACTGCAATAATGAAATTTCATGTATTGGTGCTTATTGAGAACACTTCGAGCATTCCATGAAATTAAAGAGAACATGAAAAAAGTTACAATTATTATGATTATAGTTTGACTTCTAAGGGCTGATGCATCCAGGATAAAAGTTGCGTCCAGTCTGTTAGGAAATTTTATTGCTTCCCGTTCTAAGTTTTTCATTTTCAATTACTTCTGACTGTTCTTCAGAAGAGTTGCCAAAATTAAATACACTATTTACAGGTAAAGTTGGATTGAAATTATTGTCGCTATTACTTGGGTTTGATGATTGCTTTAGGATTCGACTACTTTTCCGAGTTTTCCTTCTAGCAGGGGAAGACGAGTGACCTCTTGTTTCAAAAATTTTGTTTACAGTTTCTTCAAATTTTTGGAAAATAAAATTAAGAATGGCTTCTTATTGGGTTTGAATAGCTAAAATTTTTTGTCTACTGACTCTTCAAATTTCGTGAGTATTGAGGTGACTATGTCATTTATTTTAGCTTGAGTTATTTCTGATGGTTGATTAGATTTGACAATTGTAGCAAAATTGGTTTTAGAGCTTTTCAATTGTCTTCTTGCTTCAATAAAAGATAGATGGTTTATCGCCTTAAATTTTAAAAACCGAGTTTCTTCTTCGCGAGATGGACATGAAGGATCATCTGAAGTGTGAGAACCTTTGCAGTTTACACAATATGGGACTTTAGTTAAACAAGGATTCCTATTGTGATGTGAGCCACAGAGTCTGCATAAAGCGGATTGTACTTTACATTTTTTGTTGCATGTGTAAATTTAAAACAAATTCCACATTGACGAACTTTATTCACAAAAATCTTTACATTTGCAATAGATAAAAACACTTTAATTTGTGTGAGACGGGATTTTATGTCCGTAGACTCTTACCAAGATAGTTTCTGAATGTTCTGAAGATCCCTTTTTATTGAAACGTCGTACTTGAGATACAATAAGGCCGTTATTTTCAATTTCTAATAATAGATTTTCGTCCACTGATATGAACAGGATAATGAATTTCGTAGTGTTATGTTCTATTTGTAGTTGGGGAATTACAGGGACATTTAATACTGTTTGGATTCTACAAATTTCTGTTGTAGTTTTATAATCATTTGTAGTAATAATTAGTTTTCCGTTTCTGGTATGTCTGACTTCTTCAACACCGTTTTTGGAAATAGCGTTTAATAGTTCAGATTTTAACAGTGAAGGCCTCTTGGGAACAGAAGCATATCCTGCTGTAGGACACAAAAACACAGTAAAATTTGAGATTCCAGCTTCTGAAGCTAATTGTATAGCTAGAGGTGCATTATCATCATAGTCTAATACAAAGTTTGATGTATGTTTCGGTATGCGATACTCACATTTCATAAAGGGTATATCGTCTTGTGAGTCTGTCATGGTGAATGTACCTTTTTGTACGTACTTGAGAAACTAATTATTAAATAATCTTATTGGAATTCCTGAATTCCTATACAAACTTGAATAAGTGAAAATTATTTGCTTGAGTTCTTCTCAAAGCTAATAGAATTCAAAGAAGTAAGTACGTACCGGTAAAGCCTGCAAATGTTTCTGTTACAAATTCCAAGAATTGATAATGCTCTTGAAACTTCAAATCCTCGAACGAGCAATAACTAAATCCATAGTTACCAAAATACACAATTAAATTTATAATAATCAAAATCAAATCTAGATCCAAACCCGCAAGAACTGTAAATAAACACTAAGTGCAAACCAAATACATAAATTCTAAGCGTAAGCACTATTGGCAATTCAAGCATCTATCAGACCTTCAATCTGGAGCCAATACAAAAAAGCCATATTTTGTGCCAATATGGTTAACACCCCCTGAAGATGCTGGCCATGTTGGTACTTCGTACCATTTTCCTTTTATTCTATGTTTTTTTTTAAATTTTTAACTATCTATTTAACAGATGTTCCATCTGTTTTCAATATTGTGTATTTTCACTTTATTATTCTCTATTTAGTATTTGATTAAATCCATAAAAATTTACTATCAAATTTTATATATATATATATATATATATATATATATATATATATATATATATATATATATATATATATATATATATATATATATATATATATATATATATATACCGAATGCAACTAAATTTGTGTAACAATTACAGAGCATTATTACGGCAGGTTTATTTCAGAGACATTTGAATATAATTACGGCCAACAAGAGAGGAAACCCACTCACCTCAACAGATGTCCATCTATATTCCAATGTTTAAGAGTTGCTAGAACTAAATCTGTAATCCAAAGAAGATAAATCTGTCATAAAGTCAAAAGGACCCATGTGAACTTGATTTTACGTATTTTTTTGATTTTTAAATTATTTGTTACACATTTAAATGTTTGAAAAAATCATATGATAATAACATTGAAAAAAATCATGATAGCATATAAATATTATTAAGTTATTTTTATGGTATATTAACTAACATAAATAATTAGGTTCTGTAAAGGAGCTATGATGCCCCTTTAGTCCTACAGGCTGCCTCATGTTGGCCAGGGGATGGCACTGGGCGGAGTATATCGGGAATGTATTCTCCTGGTAGGGACACCCAAGGCTACTCCACTATCTCCGGAGTCTGGGGGCTGCGGAGCTGTCTTCTGCCACCGGTGCTGCAGGTTATAGAAGCTGCCTCCTAACCCACTCAATGGTTAATTTACCCAGTCATGGTATCTGAGTAGGAGCCCCGGCGGCCCCTTTATTCGGGGTGGCAGGAGGCAAGACTAAATTACTTTTACCCGATTACTTAGTGATCATCTGTCATCAATGACTTTTGATGGTGGTAATAAGCACTTCGAAATTTGCACAAAGTGTTTTTCTGCACAGGCCTCCCTTGGCCAAATTTTATCTTGTCTGGAGCATACCAGGCAGGACCTGGTTCATTACCTCCTGTTGCTGATAGACTTCTTCAAGCCGAATGGGCTCATTGACCTGATCTAGCTGTGTTGTTCAAGGGGATGAAAAAAACATGATAATCATCAAATTTTCCAAACTTTTGAACTAGAATCAAAGTTTTCAAGAAAAAAGAAAAGAAAGTACCAAAGAATTGATTTTAGAACATTCCTATCATTTTCTTTTGAAAAATAATTTTTTAATATATTTTCAAGCAGTGTTGCATGAATTTATGATAACACAATTTATTTCTCAAATGGCATAGAAAGTAATTTATTAAATATGGTAGAAATTCTGATATTATACTTAAAGATCTTATTTCAAAAATAATGTGATTAGGTATAACAAACTAAATTCTGAGGAAAATATTCTAAATTAAAATGTACAAATTACTAAGCTCTTTGACTTTGGGGATTAAATACGAGGGTTACTCTGAAATTTTTGAGATACGCGCAGACGAGAATTTACAAAATAAAAATAACGGTTTAATTTTAAAGTACAGAGTATTTTAATACAGAAGACGATTTTTTACTGACTTACTTCAACTTGTTTAGCGTGGAATAAATTTTAAACAGAAGAGAAAATGGAGTTGACGCGAGAACATTTTCGCACTATGAATTTCAACGATTTCAAAGCAGGATTAAATCAAGAAGAAAGCGTTCAACGGTTGCAATTAGCATTAGGTGATGAATCTCTAGCTCGTGCTACTGTATCAGATGGTTTAGAGAATTTAGAAGGGGTCGCAATTTTCTTCAGGATGAAGAACACACAGGAAGGCCGCTCCCGGATAATGTGTCTGCCATACGAAAAATATTAATGTGGATGATAATCGCTGTACCTATCATATGATACAGAAGGAACTTAACATTGGATCCGCAGCCATACACAAAATCATTCATGAAGAATTACATATGAAAAAAGTAGTTTGCCGTTGGCCTCCCCATAATCTAACTGAGCATCAAAAAGAGGAGCGTGTCAGAATCAGTAAAGAAACTCTTAATATGCTGAATGGTGGTCACCGCATCATTTCTAAAATTGTAGCAGGTGATGAAACGTACATACCGTTTTTTGACGTTCCAACATGTCAAGAAAGCAAAGTATGAGTCTATGAAGATGATCCCACGCCGACAATGGTGAAAAAATAACGCGCACTGAAAAAAGTGATGTACGCCGTTTTCTTCAGAACTACGGGATTGGTCAAAGCCATCAAGTTGGAAGGACGGAAGACAGTAACAGCAAACTGGTATACCACTAAATGTCTTCCAGAAATTCTACAAGAACTGAATGTTAGGGGACTAATGCTTCACCATGACAATTCATCTTCACATACAGCCGGATTAACAGTTGAGTTTCTTAAACAAAAACAAATTAAAGTGATCGAACATCCACCGTATTCACCTGATCTAGCTATGTACGACTTTTGGTTATTCTTTAATCTAAAAAAGAACTTACGTGGACGTCGTTTTTATTCAGAAGAAGAGATTGATGTGGCTATAAATGCATTTTTTTTCATCTATTCGAAGAAATGAATGGCTTGAGGCATTTAATCTGTGGAAAATTCGTCTACAAAAGTGCATAGATGCTGGAGGAGACTACTTTGAACACACCTAAAATTTTTTAAATATAACTTTAAAAACCTAGTTGTATCTCAAAAATTTCAGAGTGACCCTCGTATATCAGTTAAGGGGTTGAAGATTGTTTCTGGCAGGAATTTCCTTTTACATAAAATGCCTGGTTATCTTAATGACATTTATTGTATATTGAAAGTAACGTTTTTAAAAACACTTCTTTCACACATGTTTGTTTATATTTAAATTAACAATTTAATTGACTTTCATATATGTTTGGTCACTCATAAAAGAAAAGAACAATTATATATTAAGATAATAAGGAGAAATTAAATTACATAAACATTTAATTTTTAACTAATTACTGTAGAATAAAGTTTTGACACTAGTGTCTTGTTGTCAAATGTATTTGAAACTGCATGCAGTCGAACCCACGGTCATTCAACCGTGCATTTTTTTCCTTAAAGTAAAATACCCAATAAGATATTATTGGTTACTTTTTAAAGTGCCAAATATATAAATTCATAAAATATAAAATAACAAATATCTTTCAATGGTTGGTCACATTTAAACGCTAATTCAGTTATATGTAAACACACATTGCCTTATATTGATATGACAACTGTTGAATAATCATTAGAAATCTCATAGGTGAGTATATTTCTAATAACTTTCATCTTTGTGACTTAAATTATATTTAAAGAACGCAACAAACCTATAGAATTCTATCATCTTTTTATTCGTTAAAATATCTGTTATTAAAAGATATTTCTGTGAAAATATCTTGTAACAACAAATATTTTAATGAATTTACATCTTGTTGCTTCCGATCTTTTGAAACTCTGATGTAGAAAAAGAACATGCCCCCCTTAACAATAAAAAGAATGTACTGAGAATAGTAAATTAATTATTAAAGAAACAAAGAGAGAAAGTTGTCTTCAAATTAAGGTACTAAATTTGGTTGGAATAAGTATTTAATTTACAAACACGACTGTTTAGTAAGGAAACTTAGAACTTTTTATAAATATAAATTTTTAAGTCTATGCTAGGAAGTATAAAGGAAAATGAAATTATAAAAAAATCTATGCAGAAATAGAATAAAAGTTTTTTGTATTTTGAACTTTGTATTGCGCAGCATATTTTTTCCATAATATATATATATATATATATATATATATATATATATATATATATATATATATATATATATATATATATATAACCTGCAACAAGCATTGATTCAACTTTTAATATGTAGTTTATTGAAAATGAGAAATTTTTCTTTCAATCTGTAAAACAAAGACTTAAAGCTGATTAAAAGAGAAGCGTCGATGCTCTCTTGTTTCAACATTCTCTTCGGAGATGTTTAGGCTTAGAATAATTTATGAGCGAATGTGTGTGTGACTTAGGCGAATGAAGTTAAAGTCCAGAGTAATCCGTTTGTGTGTGACTTCTTAAATATATTAGCGAAACTAATTTTCTGAGAAAAATCTATTTTCTTCTATGCAGGCATTGTTTGTGAGTGGATTCGTCTTTATAAATAGAAATGACTTAAATTATTGAAGCTCAAATGCCTTGAAAGGAAAACAGTTGGATCCTCTCAGGAATTTCTTTAGAGAATGTACCATGATCGACAAGATGCTAAATAGAGTATTTTGCTTACTTAATTCACGCTTCTAACCATTGTTTGAAAAATGGAAATTTAAGGAGGGGTTTCAACTTGCCATCAAAAGAGCTTACAATCCACGAAAGGTAAGTATTTCTGAACCTAAAACTGCGACTTTCGGCAGAAATTTTAATGAATATGCTCGAAAAAAAATAACAAATTTATTGGAAAGTTGATATGAAAAGTTATTTAAATTAAATAGCGAAATTATAGTTGTTCGAGAGAAACAGCAAAAATATCAAATTATCTTTTGGAATTTTCCTTTTCTTCTTCCCTATTTTTCTTCCTTTATAAAGTTTTTTCCATTTTTTTCCCTTTCATATTTTCTGCATACTTTGTGGTTTAGAATGTTTTTCTCTTATTCATATCACGTTACAAATGCATTTAACTTTTTAATGTAACTAAATCAGAAAAAAAGTAGGTTTCCAGAATCGTTTCTCATGAAACATATTAATTATTAACAGAAATCGAGAAATTTAACCTTTTCAATTTGATAAAATTTGAACGTTTAAAAAGTCGGAGCTTAACAACTTCGCTCAAATAATAGAAATTCTTGCTAAATAAACAAAATTTCATATTGTTTAAGTTTTTATATTTTCTGGAATAAATTCTTAACCTTGAGCATTGTAACTTACATTATTTTTCTATAATTTTCAATGTACGAGAAATATTGAAATATTCATTACTTTTTTTCGGCTATTTTGTTGATCTTAAGTGTAATTCGGCCAGATGTAGCTTTTAATGAAATGACAAAGCTATTCTTTGAGCAAAAACTTTGATCTGCAATTTTCCACATCATATCATTACTGTGGATTTGAGGTATTTAGATCCTTCTAATCATTCTTCAACTCTTATTAGTATAGTTGCTCCGTTAACTATAAACGGAGAGAAGCTTCTGATCATGTTGGCCATCGGCAGGTAAGGTATCGAACCTGCTACCTCCTTTAACGGGAGCAACATCTTCTCCCAACTGCATCTTTTTGTTTTAATTTAATTTAAGAAGCACCTTTATCGAAGTATTTGGAACCCAAGTTAATGTCTTGTATACCTTTTGTTCCCTTTGAGAAATTAGATGGTGATTTTAAAACTATGATTAGTGTTGTTTTAAAATACTAATTGTTGTTTTATGCTAATTAAAATAATAATTTTATTAATACTAAAAATAAACATACATTTCACATCATTTACTGAAATCTACAATCGCAGATGAATTTTATAATTTTAAATTTGAAAATTGTAAGATAGTCCTTAAAAATTTTAAATATATATATATATATATATATATATATATATATATATATATATATATATATATATATATATATATATAAATTTGTTCTGAAATATATGCATAAATTATTTTAAGAGAAACTATTTATAATATTTGAATTATTGAAAAAATATTGCCGCAAAGTTAAATATTGTTTAATAACATATTATCTCCTTGCTATTTATTAAATTTATTATTATTCACACATTAATACAGATGATTTTTTTAGAAAGTAGATTTCAGAAACAACATTTTTCCACTCATAGACTCTAAAGCTATGAAAGTTCAGTAAAAGCAATAATCTGTATAACTAATTGTTATTAATTATATTTCTGTTTCACTTATAGCTGAAAATTCGTATATTCCGAATTAAGGACTAGAATTCAAGATTAAAATTTTTGAATTTTTCATTTTTTATAAGATTCATTGAATTCGAGGAAAATGGATTTAGTGTTGCATCTTTGGTTTTTGTCTACATTAAAATAAATTGCAATGGAGGACCAAAAAATAGCCTCTTTTAAGTTCGATGAAATGCATGTTATAACGAAATATTTGAAGCAGGTAAATTTTTGATCGTAATCGAGATATTTCATTTTCTATTTGTTCACACTTCGATATCACAGTTTTTCAATTGAAGAGAGCGGCAACAGAGCTCGAAATAAGCCACTAAGAACTCATGATAGAAAAAATTATGGGTAGGTGAAAAAGGAGTTGAATAAATAAAATTTTACAAATAATAAATTGCCATGGGCAGTACATGTTATGATTTGTCAGTAACGTAAATTTGATAAAAACTATAAGTTACCAGAGACGTGTTGAATGCTTTCATATTCAGTTGGGGGTATTAATATAGTATTCTCGAAAAAAATTCAGCATTTTGTAAAGTTTGCTTTTAAAAGTTATGATTTATAACCTTTTCAGACTTGAAGGGAACGTTATAAATGGAAAAACTGCCGATCCTCGTCTTAAAAAAATAAAGATGATTTAGTATAATATCGCTGATCCCACATAAGATGAGAAGCAAATGGGCTATAGTTAACATTATTTTTAATAATTGGTGAATTCCAAGCTATATTGTCGGTGCTGCTTCTCATGAGGTGTAGGTAGAAATAGATCCTTGCAAACCGTAAAGCATTCCCTATACTATATGGTACAAGGTTTCGTCAATACAAGCAAAAGATCAATGAATCGTATACCTTGTTGTACAGGAGAGATTTTTTACCACTTAGAATTCACGAAATGACCCTTCCTTTCTGATATACGTAGGACCAGGTCTAATGAACCCTCATGTGCGAAAAATGACCGTTGAGCTACAATCTTCTGTCATACATATCTGATTGTTCTTATTGTCATTTTGTAATTTCAACACTCTTTTGAGCTTTTTTACTGGTAGACCTGATTTTTGATTGACATATTAAGAAGAAAACCTGTGTTACTAGGTTAATTTAAATCATTAACTTATCCAAGTAACAGCCATTATTCTTTTCGAAAATGCGTGAGGTATTCTAAAATGTTAACTCGTCTTTTAATCGTGTAAGGCATCATTTATGTCATGCACAAATAATAGAAAATTTTATGCCTGATTGTAATATGTTTCAAGTCAGAATCCTATAAAGTTTGTCGTTACAAATGTCGGATATTCATGAAAAAGTAACTTACTTCTCTGAAGTCCAAAAAGCTTAGATTTTCTGGATGTTAATAACTTTATAAATCATTTTTTTTATAAATTACCTTATCGTCCCCTTTCATTTCTGAACAATTTGCATGTTAATAAACTTTGTTTCATTGTTGCGTTTGTATTGTTTTCAGCTAAAATGTAATTAATGTTCTAAAAACTGATATTCTGTGTAACAATGAGTTAAGTATATTTTTATTTAAAAAATAGTCTCCCTAAAATAATCTTTAAAAATAAATTTCATTCGAAAAAAATTATCATTTAAGTACTAAGTTTCTTTGCCATCGAGGGCTTATAAAATTAAGAAACAGCATATGAATAAAAATTCGTGTCACTTGGAATGTAACTAACCTAATGAATCAGATTTCCTTTAAATGCATAATAAATTGTAATGCTCTCCATAGATCTCTTTTACTGTTTCCAGAGAAATTGCATTCTCTACAGATTTTTCATTACTTTTTTATTCTACAAATTTCTCAACTTGAATTGTGCTGATCACTTTCAAAGGAACGTCCAATGAATAAAAAAATTATAATTATTAGCAATATAAGTAATATTTTAGGAAGCAAAATGAATTATTAAAAATGGACTGAAAAATTAATTAAGGTTCTGATTTGAATATATGCCAGATAAAAATCATTTATTTTTACAATCTTTTTTTTAATGAACAATAAAATGGCTTTTCCATCTCCAAAAGGAAGTGATCTTTCTGACCTTCGAGAAACAACCCATGTCCTCATCACAGAGATGTCTTTGTTTTCGAAGTTCAGAGTTTTTGAACTCACGCGGATAACGGCTGCTAATCAGAACATGAGGAGGCTCCTTCTCTGTGGGCCGCTTTCTTCGACTCAGTTACGAGCGTCTCTTTCTCAAACATGTCCCACTGGTGAACTCTTATAAATTTTAAGGAATCCGAACTCAAAACTTGTAACTTTGGGCGTTGATGATAGGACAAATTTCACATATTTCCATTAAGTAAGTAATTTAATTTATTAATTTATAATAAAATATATTTTACTTATTAATTTATAATATTGAATTTGGAAGAATTGCAATTTGGTTCTGGGAGGGAATTATAAGTCGAATAAAAATCACAGATCTTAAATGCAATTCATAGTTTGTATTTAATAAAAATAATTTTAAGTTTAGTCTCATAGAAAAAAGTTTCATTTTTCTTTCCTTTGATTAAAAATCGGCAAAAGTTTCTCAACATTTTAGCAACTATATTTTTAACTAATATTAAAAAATACTTTTCAAAATGTAACACTGCTGATTAATGCAATTTAAGTTTAATCTCATACAAAGATCATAAGATCAAGAAAATCACGCAAAAATCAGTTAACAAAAAATTGATGTTTTTATAAGAAAATAAAAGATAAATTAATAGGCTGTATTTGATATCTTTTTCATGTGTAAAGAAGTTTAAATTACATGCATATTAAAATTTTTTGAAATTAACTTTTGAACTGTTCTCTTAATTTTATTATTATTAATATTAACGTTTAGGATCTAAATACTAGGGATTCCATGTTAGGCTGACCACTTAACTGAGATACATGCTTTGAACCCTAGAGCCCTCGATCAAGAAAACAGATTTGGGCAATGTAGGCTCTGACCCATATGGGCTGTTATGACATTGAGTTTAGTTTTAGGTTTATTATAGATCTAAAAATATATTTTAGATCAATAATATTAAATTTTAGATCAATAATTTTTCTTTAATGAAATAAGTTATACCAGGAACTAAAGTAATTATGAGAAATTGATATAATTTTTGACAAAAAGTACAAACAAAAAAATTATGCCTTATATGCAGTTAAGAAATCTTCTATTTCACGATAAATCATAAAATATTTTGGCGTCTATCGAAAAAGAAGATAAATATTGTATTTACTACAAAAGCAGATTTTTTAAACAGTGCTTACTCATAAGCGTTCATAGGAAATTTAGTTTTGAAAGCTAGTCTTTTACTTACATTTTTGTTCTGGATTATGCGTTCGAAAAACTACATTTTGACCTTAAATTAGAGATAACATAACAGAAGTTTTTCATCTACTTTTATGTCGGGTATCCACTATACATATATATTTATGTGTATGGAGAAAATAGAATGAATGAGGCTATAATCATCTCTTATTATTAAACTGTAGCTAGTATTGAACCTGGGACGTTTAACTTTGAGGGACACACTTCTACCACCAGAAAATGATAAGTCTAAAACTATAATCTTTAACAACAATTCATTGGAAAACCTAAAGATGAATATTGTATAGCTTTTTTCTATTGACTGAGTTTTTGTTTTAACTGTAGACTTCATACATAAATAGTATCCTTATTCAAATGTAAAAAAAAAGTGAAAACCTAGAAGAATCGTAAGCATTCGCTTTGCAAATGATGCATACAAAACTAAGAAACTTGGCAACTCTCGTCTCTTGCTTAACAGTATTAAATTTGAGACATTCGAAAAATGATAGCTTAACTAATTGACGGAATGAAAAAAATTGGGAAATAGGAGTCAACAGTTTTCAAATCGCGTATAAATAAAAAAACATCATAAAAATATGTATGCAATATTGGGCTAAAATAATATTTATTTCTTCATAAAAAACTATCTTTTCTTTTAAATAGTAACGAGTTTGTAATTGAGTAATGAACTTTATGGCCATGAAAAAAATTTAATGTTTGTGTATGTTCGAATATTTGTAATTTTATATTGAGAGATATCGAAAAGAAAGCATAGCACATATACTTCATTATACATTTCTTTTATAACTCATGCTTCTTTAATCGGTCGTTATATAATGAATAACATAAAGATAAAATACTGCATTTATCACTTAATTTGTGAATAGAAATCATATGTTAAATTTTTTTCGCTACACCTTAAATGAAATACATTACATAAAAGCAAATGCCGCTATTCATTGTAGATTATATGAAATAAATTTATATTTATCTCGAAAGCTCCGGAATTGGTTCTTACTAGTTCAAAATAACATGCAAACATAAGAGTTAAATAAAAATTAAGAGTTTGTTTTATTTCCTACTGCTTCATATTTTTACCATCCCAACCGCTAAAGCACAGTGAACTCCCTCGTATCAATAAAACGATGAGGCTTGAGGTAGTACTCCCCTTTCCGAGTTTCCCTAACGAAGCAATTCTAAGAAAGTGAAACCCGACTACGAAGCTGTCGGAAATCAAACTTGTTACCCACAGGACGTGAGAAGGGCAATTGTCCTTAGTAAAATTCCATGATGGGAATTAACGGTAAATCATCGATCAAATAAATTCATAGTTTATTTCGGTTAAATAGACTTCAATGATATTTGCTTTGTTTTTCCCACTACAGTAGAGTTGTGAAAGATTCAAGAAACAATTTTAACTTTAAGCAACAGTTCTAAAGTTAGATTTGGTGATGGTGGTGAGTTTAAGACTGCCTTTCTGTTGATCGAAGTTTCTAAATACAGTAAAAAACTTCGTAATTTTAAGCTTTGATGAAAGGGGGATATTGAGACCTAAGCTGATACCCTTTTTTTCACAACACATGCCCCCGATATAGTATGTTGTACACCTTGATAAGTCACTGCTATATCAGAGGGATTAAACACTAATGGATACTCTCGTAATTTAACAAAATATATGGACCTTCGCAGCATGACGTTTTCGACAGAATCAAATATAAAACCCTCAACTTCCTGACCACGAGAATGATACTGTTTTTCAGGTTACCATACTCTCAACAGTGATTACTTGAAAATCATAAAGAAATGAATCCGAGATTTCATTTCATCACTTGCTCTTTCATATATATATATATATATATATATATATATATATATATATATATATATATATATATATATATAGATAGATAGATAGATATATAATATATAGATATATATATACATGTATATATATAAACATACATACATATATATATATATATATATATATATATATATATATATATATATATATATATATATATATATATATATAATGTTAATATCTCTCACCATCTATTTAGATTTAATGTTTTTCTATTTTTTTGCATATTTTTATTTAAATAAATTAGAAATTTATCAAAATCCTTGATATTTATCGTTTGTTGTATTTAGTTGTAATTGTTCGAACTATATAGTCCATTTTATTTATATTCATTTAAGTTAAAAAAAAAAGCTCCAAAATTAAGAGAATATATTCTTCTAACGAAATTAAACAAAGAGTTATAACTATGAAGTATTAATACCCCTAATTTAAATTACAGCAGGCATTTGGTACTTCAAAGGTAAGCGCTCTGACCATTAATTCCTCGTTTCTTCATCCCTCATGTATGCTTGCCCATTAAACCATGGGTTCCATTCACTTCAACCTTTTACAGAAAGTGTGGCCGCAAGTAAACATCATCAAGAATTGTCGTTACTCTTTCTTTCTCGGCCGTGCGTTTAGTACCGCACGCACTGTTTCTACCTCGTGCACGGATGCTGCGTAGCCTGCACTGTTTATCTAAGACCTCGAGCAGTGCATTTTAAATTCAAATAGAGCTGTTTATCTTAAAACATTTGCGAGAGCTATACAATTTTAAATGTTTGTAGTACAAATTTCAAATTAAAATATATTGAGTTAAAAAATCAAGCATCTATAACTTTATTAATTTAAAAGTGCTATAATAATTACAAGGAAAAATCTAATTAAAATAAATTTCTTTTATTAAAACAAAATTAAAGCTTGCTGTTATTTTCGAAATTAATATTTATTTCTAAGAGCACAGTATTAAAGATTTAAAAAAATGTATAAATTATTAATGTGCGTAAACAAGTACAAAATGTACTTCTTAAACTTTCATTTGGATTGAATGACTGGTTCTTATTTTCGAGAGAGTTGTGATTTAACTAATTTTACAACAATTTCTTTGAAATAAATCACTTAAACTTTTGTAAATAATGATTCTAAATCTTTTCTACTTTTTATGTGTTCAATACTTCCCTGCTATACCTGCTGTTAATGAGGTTGTTGATTAAAATCGAGAAAATAGTTTCTCAATTATTTCCATGATTTTGAAAAATTATATTCATTGTTGTTGTTGTCGTGTGACAAGTGCAAAACAAAAAGATTATATTCAGTAACTTTCTGTAAAAAGTCCCAATCGAACGCAGTATGCTGAATTAATTTCTTATAAATCAAATTATCTTTTAGCAAAAAAATTACATTATGAATAATTTTAGAAAATATTTTATATTATTATTTTATTTTCTGTATATACATAGTAGTATAATATTTTAGGTTATTTTGTGTTAATAGTTAAATCTAGAATGTGTGTGTGTTGTTAACTCGTAATAACATAATCCGCTATAATTTGATAAATACATTACTTATTTTGCGCCGCCCAACTTGTCTAGTGGTCAGTGTGCTTGACTGCAGATAAGGAGGTCCTGGGTTCGAATCCTGGTTCGGGCATGGATGTACTTTTCTCTCTCTATCTATCCTGTCTTTGTCCTTTCATTCTATAAATGAGGTATGAATGGTTGCCTACTCTATATAAACGGGTACCTATGGCATGTGTGTAGAGCAAAGTCGTACTTTCACCTTCATGGTGCTCTGATTAAAAAACGAAAGACGCTCCCAATTGACTTAAATTCGCATAGCCAAGGCATAGCGAGCTTGGCTTGTCCAAGTGTCATTAGTAACAACAACTTATTTTGCTTTCAATTCAATGATTTCAAAACATAGATTTTTATTTTTATCGATTAAGCTTAAATAAGTTATTTATTTTATTACATTACATATATTCAGACTTGTATGCTTGATTTTTGAGATCCGCTTGTAAGTCTTCGTCGATAATAGGACAAATAGCACAATGACAGATGTACAACTACAGAAGAATAACGAAGAAAACACCCAGGGCCACGGTGGGAATCGAACCCACACTCCTACGCTCTCAAGCGATTAGCGGTGATGCTTTAGACCACTCAGCCACGGAGCGCCCACCTTAAATAAGGTATTTTTCCTTTATTCCTTGGTGTTTGCTTAGAATTCTCCGCCAAACTTTTTTTCCGCTTTACTTAAATAACTGCTCCTTTCTGCTTTTAATTTTTGCTATTAAAATTTTTGAAACTATAATTTTGAATAGATATATTTCTCTCAATTGAATACTTTTTTACTTGTGTTATTTTTTTAGACAAATATATTTTTGAAATAGTTTTAACTTCATCAATGACATTTTATACTATTTCAAATTGTATGCATATTAGTAGATACTTTTATTATTCTCGATTTTAGATAGAAAGAGCTACCCTATGAATATTTGGTAGAGATAGTAATTTTTTCATTTTCACACTTAATTACCACTTGCAATTAGAATATTTTCAAACTTTGGAAGTTCTTGCAATCATTCAACTCATTTCTTATAAGAAATTCAGTTGTTTTAGAAGTGAATTTATTTGTATAGAAACAATCAGACTTTTATGGCCAGGTGCAAATTTAAAACGCATAGATATGAACTTAATACAATAGGAATTTTTGTTGATACTTTGTCTAAAATTTTCAATGTGGTGATTTTTACACAGCGTGAAATACTTATTTTGAAATATCTCTCTTAGAAGTTAGAAATAAAGTCAAGTAATTAATTCTGGAAAACATTTCCGATTGAATATTTTGAAAACATGTCTTTGAATATCGCTCTTTAGTGACAGTTTCTAATTGTCAACCTAAGTAGCTAAGCATAACATGCAGAATCGTAATCTCCACAGTACAGTGAAGTTAATTATTTTAGCACCTCATTCTGTTGACTCTCCATGAGCAAAGAAACCTTATCAAAGATGATATGCACGGGCTGTCTCACTATGACATCATGTAGTGGAATTAGGAATCGTACCTGCTATCTTTTCAGTACTAGGAAAACCCCATTTTCTATTCAGATGATATTGGTGTTTCCCATCAAATTTATATATTGGGTTTGGAAACATATAGATCTTAATCTGACACGATAAAATGTAAGAGGAAGAATATACTATATTTATAGTAAATGTTGTCGTTGTTGTTGCTTATGACACTTGGACAAGCCAAGCTCGCTATGCCTTTGGCTGTGCGAATTAAGTCAATAGAAAGCGTCTTTCGTTTTGGATCAAAACACCACGAAAGTGAAAGTACGACTTTGCTCTTTTTAAGGTACCTCGTCATTTTAAATCACGGTCAGGTGACGAGACCACACCTGAGCTGGCACCCTCCTCTCCACATCCACGCCTCACCAGCGGAAGGACTTTGGACGTCACATATTAACGTGGACACGTCCCCAATCCACGGAGTTCCAGCAACCCAGTGAAGGAGAGTACACCGTAGTCACCTTCCCAACCACTGCCCGCGGCAAATGATGCTTCACTTTGCTGAGCTTATGGGAAGCGGCGTGAAGCTACTGAGCCACTGGAGCTCATTTATAGTAAATAATAATAGTGTCTCCTACTGATCGAAAAACAATCCCTTTCATTCCAGCTTTAATATCAATATGCGGTGTAACTAATTCATATATTCATTATTTCTTTAGTGAGAAATGGAATCTGAAATAAAGTTTTACTTGATTGGAAAACATACTCTAGTTATAATTATGTTTCAGAGAAAATCTAATTTTCTGAAACGTTTCATTTTAAATTTTAACAATTTTGGATCAATAAAGACCTATTCAAAACACACTATTCAAATGGGACGAAGAGCAAGGATGTTCTTTTAACTGCGTTCAGGTGGTAATCCTTCTCGCATCTTGAGTGAAGCCACTTATGTTCAATAGGGTACCAAATGAAAGACAGTCGTTGCTCTTGCTAGTGAGAAAGAGGCAATCCTTTTGGGAGAAAAATGTCATCTCGTTGCTTGAGAGCGGATCAAAGAGAGAAGGAGGGATCACTATGTTCAGCTGCTTCGGTTGCTAGAAATAAGTGGTCAAAGTCTGATCATTGGGAGTGGTGATTCTGGAAGTTCAATGAAGGGTCATTTCTGCCGGACGATGTGGTAGTTTCAGCCATTGAAATAGCGTCCAGAACTGCGAGGCGGTATATATATATATATATATATATATATATATATATATATATATATATATATATATATATATATATATATATATATATATATACCACCTCGCAGTATAGGCTGCGCTTATCGACATTTATCCACAGATGTAAGCCGATGAATGCATATCGCAAAAGCCTATTTTATCGGAAATGTATGTTTACAGAATATAAAAATCATAACTTTGTTCAGAATCCCATCCGGAAGCCCGACTCACCAAGTGGTAGGACACCGCTCTTCAGAACAAGAGGTTCTGAGTTCAGTCCTAGCCACTGTTGAATAACAGTATATGGATGTTGCGCTTCTATCTTTTGCGTGCACGTGTGCTGTGGTGGACTCTTGGGAATTTTCCGGTTCCTTCTTTGTATAACACGAGCATATGGTTTATTATCGATAGAAAGCCTTTCAGAAAGGCTAATTGCACGGTAAACAAAAAAATGCCCTTAGATTCTTTGACTATTCATTGATAAAAATATAAAAGGGCGAAAGTCTTTTTTAGTTTGTATCACCCACCCACATACACAATATTCGGGTATAGTTAATATAATATTTTCCAAATTTTTCTGAATGTCATTGTCATGTAAATGCACATAGAAATATTTTATGAATAAAACACAACAGAAATTTATAATAAAATTTTCTAGTTTGTTTAAACGAATTTTTGTCAATTTTATTAACTAATCACTTATAACTATTTTGAAAAAATTAATAAACACAATTTTCTTTTTAATATATAGAATACGAAGTATACCATAGTTTGGTTCAGCCTTTTAGTTTTGACTGAAAACTGTGAGTCAATGTTAAAAAAAAGGTATTTTTTACCAAAGAGTAAAAAAATTAATTAACAAGGAGTAAAAAAGTTATAATTTAATTTCTCTTGAAGTATTTTTGTAGCCTTTTTTATAACGATTTTTATTTATTACATTACATATATTCAGACTTGTATGCTTGATTCTTGAGATCCGCTTGTAAGTCTTCGTCGATAATAGGACAAATAGAACAATGACAGATGTACAACCACAGAAGAATAACGAAGAAAAAATACCCAGGGCCACGGTGGGAATCGAACCCACACTCCTACGCACTCAAGCGATTAGCAGTGATGCCTTTGACCACTCAGCCACGGAGCGCCCTAACGACTTTTAAAGCTATCAAAGAAATCAAGAATCACAGTCGAGTATAAATGATTGAATATCAATTCAACTTTAAAAATTCACATTGGGAGAGACATTACTCTTAAAATGAGAAAAAAATTCACTAAGATTCAAATTCGCAAGTAATGAATTCGTTAATTCTTAATATTTTGATAAGAAAAGATAATTATTAATTTATATATGGTTAGCATAAATTAATTTATTTATATTTTACTTAAGGTTATGCCACTTTTATTATTTATGCATAATTTTATGTATTCTTTTTTAATATATGTTATTTTATTACTTAATGAGGACTCGTAGAAGAGAAATGTTTGCCATTCATGTGTTCTGAGATTAATCCCTGTCTCAGCTAAAGACCTTTATTCAGAAAAGTTTTCTACATGTAGAACATTCACACGATTGAATAATCCGCCTTTGGGTTGGTGTCCAATTTTAAATAGAAAAATGCCATCTCGGGTGTTCTTGGGCCATGACGGAAAATTCGAAACAGTTAGCTGCGTTTGACATCTTTGGTTGGCAACCGTTTGCCTAAAGAATGAATAAAACTATTGATTATTCCATTCTGTTGTTTTAGGATGTTAAGAAGGGCATTAACGTCCTAACAGCAGAAACAAAAATTATTAGAAAGCAGTTCATGATATTTTTTTCTATATTTATAGATATTGAATAGATAAAGTAGAAAATTGAAATGAATGTTATCATTTTAATAAATATTCATATCTATTTTTTCCAATTCCCTGTTGAACAATCTTTTTATATTTACCCTTAAGATGTGAAATATGAGAATTGCATTCAATAGGAAATTACAAAATTTATATTTCTAAGATAACCCCATAATAATTTGGTTCCCACATATTCAGTTTATAAGAATTTTGCAATCGATGTCTATCGATAAGAGAGCTGAGGAATATCGATTAAGTGTCCGGGCAAACATTCGCAAGCAACTACATTTTATGCTCTTTTCACTTATAATGAGTTCCTTTAAAAAGAAATACAAAACTTTCCTCTCCCAACCAATATAAAATCTTGACGACCAAACAAGGCTATTATTTTAACGAGCACTCGGGAAATATAGAAAAACTAAACAAAAAACAGAAGTCCGAATTGTTTGTCTGGTGAGGTTTAAAAAGAAGTTCTTCTGCAGATCTTATCTTATTTATTTTTCGTCCCAAAATCTGAAAAACTCTGTGAAAAAAATATAATAAAAATAAAATTCATAAGTATCCATTATTATTTTCTTTTCTTGTACATTAATACAATTTATCAGGAAATTATAGAAACACTAAGTAAAACTATTTCTTGTGAGAACATTATCTTCGGCACTTAAAGTCTTTTAAGATATTAATACTAATCTATTTCTCGTTGAAGAATCCTACGTACACCTTATCTCTTTAACAGGGAAAAACATTGTGAAATTTTCTTGATAAAGCGTTTCGCACTAAATGTTGTAATAATGTACTTTTTCACTTAACAAAATGTTCCTTACAAAATAAGTGAGATAAAATGACTTTGTTTTACTTTACTCATACCGATAATTAATCGGCATCTTCACCAAACTTTCCTTTCTTGCACAATTGATTTATTTTTTGTTTAGAGTTCTGTCTAACCTTATTTATTCAAAGACATAAAAGTCATTTATATTGGGATTACATTTGAAAGAGTAAGAATGATTTCGGAATTCAAATCATGAGAGTTAGGGAATCTTTGCGAAAAGTCTCCGGGAAAAGCAGGGGGCAGTAACACAATGAGAAGAAAATGAACCAAAATAATTGCAGACAGGTATTCATAAGTTTCTGAAAAATCTCTTAAGAATAAATCGCCACAAAAAGAATCTATAAGCATATAGTTGCAAGTAGGGATGCGACAATAATGTGGTCAGTTTTTATGAATTATTTCCCGAGCGCTTCTTGAGCCACTTTATTGTGCATAATTTTCTTCCACTTGAGAAAATGAGGAAGAGCAATTAATTACATTTTAAAAGCTTGATTCGTTATTAGCTTTGATTTCTGAAAAAAAATTTTGCTGACGGAAAAGATGAATATAAACCGCATGGTATTGTAACGCAAGTAACTTAGAGTATTATCTGTATGGAATTGCGAACACCTACCATGTCATCTAGGTCATGGCAGAGGCCCGGGACCCCACTTGGTACAATTAGCCCCTCGCTGCCAACACATCAACCAAACCATCTGTGTGGAAAAGCAATGACTCGTTGTTCACGCTGAAGAGTTTTTGAAGTTTGTTATCCTTAAAACCAGACAAATCCCAGTCCACACAACTTGGTTTGGATGTTTCTTTACATCAGGCGTGAATGCATCGTCAAGTTTCATGTGTTACAAACAAGCCAGGAGGATTCATTTCTGGCCACTTATTTCTGCTTAATGAAGCGATTAGACATAAGACTCATAATTTTGAAATACATTCGAATCACTTGGTTAACTCCTGAGTTGGTACCATCCCCTCGAAATATCTCCAATAACAGTGATCTCGGGAATACATACGCCTATGGCAGGATCAAATTGAACCCTGCATTTTCTGGAATCGAGAGAGTCTAAAGCAGCCAACTTCAGTGACATGACTTAGAAACGGTGACACTTTCTCATTACAATCTGTTGGATAAGAACATAGTTGTGGAAAGGCTCTCCGTTGTACTTAGTAAGCATATAAATAATGAATAATTTTATTCAATATCTAGCAAGGAGAAAAATAAAATGGATTGAAATAAAAGTTTCAAAAAGCATTACAAACGCATTGAATATATATATATATATATATATATATATATATATATATATATATATATATATATATATATATATATATATATATATATATATATATATATATATATATTTCAATTTCACCTGAAACATAACGCGAAATGCACTTACATTCTATTTGATGTTGTTGTCGTGTGCCAGCTAGGCTGATGACTGATGACAAAATGGGGTGCGCTGCTCCACTTTTCCAACTGAACCATATTTTGGTGAGGAGTCCGACTTCCTCAGTACACACATGCCCTAGGGACCCGTTTATAGGGTAGGCAACCATTCACAACACATACGTACAATGAAAGGAAAAAGACAAGATAGATAGAGAGAGAAAGTATATCCATGCCCGAACCGGGATTCAAACCCAGGACCTCCCTATCCCCAGTCAGATGCGCTGACAACTAGACAAGTTGGACGGCTTTCTATCTGATGACAGTTCATATCTTAAATCGGTGAACATTAGAAACTTAGCAAATCAGATTACTCTATTTAAAGTAGATTGGTTTATTGAATCAAGTCGTATGTCAAAAAGTTATTAAATTTTATTTATTGTTGCTATTTTCTATTAAAGTAAAAGAGAGGTTTTCATTGCGGAAGTAGTTCTCTTTTCAGTTGACAATACAAAAAGAAAATTACTGGATTTGATAATCCTTTACAGAAGATCATAGAAATTTGTTTTCACGCCAGAAAGAATTAAAAAAAATGTCACTTTAGAATGCAACTACATGCAATATTTATTGTTAAAGAAAACAACAAAAAAACAAGTTTTACAAATATATTTAATGATTTCTAAATTTTTACAAAATATATTAAGGTAGAGTCCATCTCATTTTTTTAAATAAATGAAATCATTGATATTTATGGAGCACTCACTCTCAATGTAAGGGGAAGGAATTAAATGAAAATATATTTCTTTCTTTGAACGTTGCGTGACTTACTGCTGTTCTAAACTATTCGAACCGTATACAGGCTTTCGGAAAGAGTTTTCATGCATGGTGGTCAAGGAAAAACACACACACAATATATATATATATATCATGTGTGTGCTTATTTTAGTATATATATATATATATATATATATATATATATATATATATATATATATATATATATATATATATATATATATATATATATATATACTAAAATAAGCTTATAAGAATCCATATAAGGGTCGTGGTGGCGTGATTGGTTATGGCATATTTCTCTTATCGGAAAGCAGTGAATTCGAATCCCGGCTTTGGCAAAGATGCATCGTGCTCGCTAAAGGCGGCTGAAGCATGTTAAAACTGTGCTTGGTCGCAAAGTTCTCCAAGTGATATGATATCTCTGGGGGTGGCAGGCCAAGTATTGTGGGTCTTCTGCCTGGTCCCTGCTTCTAAAACGCGAAGAATCCACCCGGTGGAACCCAACTCAGGGCTAGGTACAGAGAAGCAGCAACAGCAGCACGTGTGACCAGACGTACGTCACTCCACCCGGTGTAACCTAACTCAGGGCTAGGTACAGAGAAGCAGCAACAGCAGCACGTGTGACCAGACGTACGTCACTCCACCCGGTGGAACCCAACTCAGGGCTAGGTACAGAGAAGCAGCAACAGCAGCACGTGTGACCAGACGTACGTCACTCCACCCGGTGGAACCTAACTCAGGGCTAGGTACAGAGAAGCAGCAACAGCAGCACGTGTGACCAGACGTACGTCACTCCACCCGGTGGAACCCAACTCAGGGCTAGGTACAGAGAAGCAGCAACAGCAGCACGTGTGACCAGACGTACGTCACTCCACCCGGTGGAACTCAACTCAGGGCTAGGTACAGAGAAGCAGCAACAGCATCACGTGTGACCAGACGTACGTCACTCCACCCGGTGGAACCCAACTCAGGGCTAGGTACAGAGAAGCAGCAACAGCAACACGTGTGACCAGACGTACGTCACTCCACCCGGTGGAACCCAACTCAGGGCTAGGTACAGAGAAGCAGCAACAGCAGCACGTGTGACCAGACGTACGTCACTCCACCCGGTGGAACCCAACTCAGGGCTAGGTACAGAGAAGCAGCAACAGCAGCACGTGTGACCAGACGTACGTCACTCCACCCGGTGGAACCCAACTCAGGGCTAGGTACAGAGAAGCAGCAACAGCAACACGTGTGAAAAGACGTACGTCACTCGATGCCCATCCTAAACAGGACCTTCATTTGATAAAGAAAATAATTCAATAAATATTCTAAATAGTTACTTTTCAGAAATTAAATAGATAACTTAATATTACTAGTAAAATTTTTCTGAAAAATTATTCCTGTAAGCTAATTTACAGTGCGAATGCATATTCCTCACCTTAATATTTAATTTGCTTCGAATTCCGAATGTATCAATCTATTTTGAAATTTTTAATAAGAATATATAAAGATTTTTTTTCTAAAAATTACAAAATTTCTTACTGCATAATAATGTTTTGTTGCATGAATTTCCATACTAACTTTTTCGTTTTTTTACATGTAAATAAATTTTATCTCAAAAAAGGAAATACTTTTTAAAATATCTTTATATTGAATTCATAAAACACATATAATGAATAACTTAAACGGAAGTTTGCTTTTGACTTATTTCTTTCAATTTTTTTCTCAGAGTTTTTGTTGTATCTTCTTATCCGCAAACTGCATCTTCGCGAGAATGGAATAAAAAGTAAGCCGTGAACTTTTCTCATTTTCTTGAATATTTAGTCCTGTAAAAATCAAAATAAGCTAAATGAACCGTTTGTTTTTCCAGAGAAAATTAGGTGCTGATTTTAGAATGTAAATTCTCTTTGAAGGGAAAGTTTATTACAACTTTCGATTGAAGCTTGAAATTTCTGAATAAAATTTCTTTTTTATTTTCCCGCTTTAATAGCTTTCTTTGCTTAGTTACACAAGGTCTGATTGCACAATGTATGAAGGAGGTAATTGTGGTGCACTGATTAATTTTGATTTATTTTTGAGAAGATTATCTAATTAGGTCGAAACAAAACAAAGCATGTTGCATTTTTAAAGCGAGTTAAAACCTGCCGTTTTCTGCAGTCCACACACAATAAGTTATTTTTAATCTTGTTCAAAGGCTATACATTGTATTTATTCTTCTAAGGGTTTGTTTGTGTGCTTTTAGATTCGAAGATTTAAAATTAGATTTCATAAGACCTCCTTTGTTTCTCCTTAAAGATAAGCATGTTTATGTTTTGAGTTCTATGGAACATTGTGTGCTGTTCAGGTTAAGATGTTTCTATTCAACGATTCTTTAAAACCATTTCAAAGAGAATTTTATACGCAACAGAGAAATACAAGGGAAGTGATTTACGGGACCCTAAAAATCGAAAATGTTATCTAGATTATTTAATATATAAGAAAAATTACTCACAGATATATTTTAATTATTTAATAACTTCCAAAAAAGTATTTAAAAGTTAAAAATTTAACCATTTGTGTGTGTGTGTGTGTGTTAGATATAAGTTTTATAATATCCATGCAATAATATTCATCGAGTTCTTGATAGCATATAGGATTGAGTAACGAATGGTAAACTACGGATCAACTCCGGTACTACGAAAGATTATATCTGGCTCTCGGATAGCCGAGCTGGCAGCCGAATGGTTAACGCTCTTGCCTTCGGTTCAACAGTTCGTGGGTTCGAATCCCCCCTTGGGCATGGATGTTTGTAGTGGTTCGGAATCCACTTTAAATCGTAGGTCCCGGTCTAATAAGCCCTCGTGTGCAAAAAGTGACCGTTGAGCGACAAACAAACCAAACCGGCCCTCGGATAGAATTGTAATTTGCCGGTCTGAGGTAAATCAAAAGAAATATTTATTCTCCTCCTTATCTACTTTGTCGTAGTATTTTTTTCTTCCTTTTTTTCAAAAGGCTGATAGAATTTTAATTTCTCTATTTTTGTTTTACAAAACATAAATCAACGGAAATACATGCAGAGACAATTTACAACCCGTAAAGTGTTGAAAGTTGAAGCTCTGTTAATTATAGTTGTATTATAGATTGGCCTCGAAAGGCGTTATTTTTCGCGGGAGGAGAGCAAGCAAATGGGAATCCAATCCAGGTGAATTACACCTCACAGAATGAGAATTTGAAGCTACAGCCAGTGCGCTTTTCTGGTGGCGTGAATTCTAATATTATTGATTGTGTATGGAACGATTGCGGACCTACAGCATCATTGTGAGAAGTTATGAAAAGTAGAGGGTAATTAGTGTTTGTGTTTGGGTTATTCGTAAAGTATTTGAATTCTAAAATGGCACTCAAAATCTTAAAGTTGATTCAGAGTGCCGTGCTTTTAATGATGAAGAGATCTGAAAATACTTTTTTGCAGTTGTAAAAGAAACTAGTGTGTCTCATCTGCAATGAACCTATAGCAGTCTTTAAAGAATGTGTGTAATATTTCTGGTTATTTCATATCGAAGCATAAGAATTTCAATTATTAAGCAATGCCGTAAAATGAAAGAAAACAAAATGCAAAAAGTCTTTGCATAAAATTATCATGCCGATAAATTTTTTTAAGGAGGTATACGGTATCGAAGAAGCAGCTACTCATGGATGTTGCATAATAGTATAGAGTATTGCTAAAGATAAAGCTATCAATGATGGGAAACTCGTTAAACAATGTATGTTCCACGTTTGTGGTGTTTTATGTCCAGACTCGAAAAATAAAATTGTAAGCTTATCTCAAAAAATAGTGATAGCGACTACTCAGACGAAATTACTCAATTCAGCAGAATTGCTAAAGACATGTTAGGAGATTTCCAGGTCTAATACCAATTTCAACACCAGATCACCACCAAATTCATCACCAGATAGTGGCTTTAGAGTCGGTAGAAATAAGAAGCTATAAATGTATCGGAATAAAGCCTTTTTTATTTATCAATTTAAATCAGTAACCTTTTCCTTAGTTTATTTAAAAAATAAATTAACGCAATGATTTTAATTTTGTTCATTCGATTTTATTCTTTTCAATAACTTGATAATTTACAGTTCTTAAGTGATTAAATGTAATTAATTAAACAATAGAAAATTTAAATAATTCTTGTATATTATTGTATTGATATTGGAAAAAAAATTCCTAAGATTCTAAAACGTAAATGTCTAATTATTAGTCAATTTTTTTTAAAAAAAGTTAATTGAATTAAACGTCAAATATAATATAACAACTCTAAATGAAATGTGTAATTCCGTGAATACAATAACCTATTAATATCCTTTTAAAAGGTGCACACCATTAAAAAGTTATTCAATGAAAAAGACTCTTTATTTTCCTGCGATAGTACTTGACACGGGTTTTATCTTAATGCAGAATTTAATGTCTTGATACAAAAGAATAAAGTTCTTTTTTATTTTATTATTTTTTTTTTGAAAAGCATCAGAAATGATAAGAAGTCCTGAAAGGAAACAATACCACTAAAGGTGAAAAAAAAAAAAAACAGCGAGTCCGTGGCATCTCTGTCACAGGATACCCTTGAATGATATCAGGACGTCAGAAAGAAGTTACATGCCGCTGACACCCTAACAAGAGGCATATCAGGTTACAAACCGCGATCATTCTTCTCCCGTTGTCAGGAGGTGGTTCTGCCAAAAGAGATGTTCACTTCTCCATTTAATAGATGCAGATCAAATGAAAGGGCCCTTTTCAATTGCGAGCCTCTGCAATTACCCCTTCGATGAAAGGAGGAATTTTAAGACTCATTTAGGTTCTGCGTGTCCATTAACCGTGGAAGGACACGTGGCTTTCTCTGTCTGATTATTATTGATGAGTTTATTCTCGGTTTTTCATAACTCTTTATGAAGCGCTTTGTGAGAGATCAATGGGGAGACCTTTTTCTCTTTGGGAATCGTTACGTTGATTGGTCTCCATTGTGAAAAAGGATGTTGCCTAACATAAAACGAAACTTTCCGCACTAAGGTATGTCCGTGAAATACGTTAATTCTTTTGTAATACAAAACAGTGTTACAAAAAGTGTTTGTATATATAACTCATTCTTTCTAGTAACGTTTGCAAATCAACTATGTAATCGATATAAATGTATATTACGCGTTTATTTTTCTTTCGCACTGACTCTGAATGAAACACTCAAGTTGTAGCTACTAAAAAAATAATCTTCATTCAGTTGACATTTTTATAAATTCTTCTCAGTTTATTTATCAGTGAATCTTGGTAGCAAATTTTACCATCTTATAAAAATTAATATAAATGCATTTTGTTATAATAAATGTTTCGTTGTAATTCTAAAGTTGTGCATTGTCATTGAGAAAATATATTTTTTGAAATTTCGTATCAAATATTTTTACAAAAGAAAATCCCCAAATAAGTGTTCAACATTATTATAATTTTATTTTTTTATATTTAGTTATAATTTTAGAAGATGAAAAATAAAAATTTACTGAAATATTTTCGGGAAATGTTTTTGCTAAAATATAGCACCGTTCTGGTTACAAAAAATATTTAATGCTTATTGTAAGAGATATTTTAGAAACGCAATGTGGACATTAATCCCAAAAAGTAGCTTATAAAAATATTCAACACGCACATAATCATAGCGATCCAAAGTTATTAGAAATTATGGAGGAAATGGTTATTTCTAAAATCTTGCAACTAACTAACAATTTTACAAACAGCATGATAGCTAGAAGAACATTAACTACAAATTGAATTGACACTTCTTTAAATGAGTGGGCGACCAAGTATTTTCTTTCATTATTTGTTATTATTTCAATTTATAAAGTTAAGCTTTACGTTCTAGGAACTACTGGGAATATAACTACAGAGTTTACACGGGTTAAGTTTTTTCAATATTATACGATATCACAAAGCAATATTTAGCAATACTGAATAAATAAGATACATTTTATAAACTAAATTTTGCATTTAATATTTAATCCCGTTGACTGATGGATAGATTCTCACAGGTCACTATTGTTTTATTATCTTGAAAAGATTCTAATAAATAGTGCAATTATTTTGTATTTGACTGGAAAAAATTTATTGAAATAGAATTTCTTTTCCAGATGGTTAGTGACGGGCTTCTACTTCAATGAAAAGTTGATAAAGATTTCGAAAAAATGCGGCACATATGGTGATAAATAGAAGAGGAAAATAAAATTTTGGCCATTAATGTTTATTCTTATGCAATCAAATTATCGTCAAACATATTTATTACACTTATCCATAACATCATTTGTTGGTGCATGCGCTAAAAAATTTCCCAAGAGAAACGCCATTAATGAATTAAGGGTGTTTATCTTGTGGGAAATAAATTTTTTAACATTATTTGCTAATAATTTGCATTCAATTTGAAGTTTATAAATAACATGGCAAATTAATAATAAATTCAAAGTGATTAATCTTATTTTACGATCAACTAAAACCCAAATAATTGAAAAATATTACTATATTCGATAAATTCATTATAAGAATTTTATGTTTGAAGAGCGTGATGCTGAAAGTAAATTATGCCCCCTTCAGACGGAAGAATCTCGTATATATCAAGAGTGAGAAGATAATCTGGAATAAATTAAAAAAGTTGCATTGATTATTTGGTTTCTTCTTTACTCCAGGGCGTGATCTAAATGTAGAGTTAGATTACCTCTAGTAACTTCCGGTATGAAAGTTTCATTTCCTTCTTTAGCTTTACCTTATAAGTTAGTGTATTACCACGTGTTAAGAAGAAGCATGCTAATTGTGGTATGTACTTCTCATTAAAAGAAATAAATATTACTCACGTTTTATAGTGATGGAGATTTAACGTTGATGTAGAAGCGTATTCAATTAATATAATGTTTTTTTTAAAAATATTTTTTAAGCGTTTGAGGAGGACCACATTTCATTTTAAAGCTAGAATATTAATTTAATTTCAGTATTTGAAAGATTGGTTGTTGTTGTTTATTAATTACACTTGGATAAGCCAAGTTCGCTATGCTATGCGAATTAAGTCGATTGGGAGCGTCTTTCGTTTTTAATCAGAGCACCATGAAGGTGAAAGTACGACTTTGCTCTACACACAAGCCATAGGTATCCGTTTAAAGGATAGGCAACCCTTCACACCTCATTCATAAAAGGAAAGGACAAAGACAGGATAGATAGAGAGAGAAAATACATCCATGCCCGAACCGGGATTCGAACCCAGGACCTCCTTATCCGTAGTCAAGCACGCTGACCACTAGACAAGTTGGTCGGCTGAAAGAGTGGTAAACTGCCTATATCTTCAGGAAAAAATCTATAGGGTAACTTAAAATTATAGAGCTTTTTATCTACCGACTTGATAATATGTAATTGTAATTTTAAAATGAACACACACACATCATAACAAAACTGCACAATCATCAATTGAAGATGGTATACAAATACTAAAGAACAATTTTTTTTAAAGACGTCAGAAAAAGTAATTTTGGATGAACATTTGTATGTTTATCCTCATCTGAATTAATTTTTGAGTAGATGCGAGAAAAAATGTTAACCATTACATGGCATGGTGATTGAGATTTTTAATTACAAAAGAAAAAAAATTGTAATAAATTTTTAAGAAATTAGTGAATATGAGCCAATGGACATATGAAGAGATTAATCTGGCATATTCCTCTTCAAATTTCTATATAAGGGCATCGGCATTTTATTTGGTTAAAAATGCTTTCCTCTATATATTTTATTAACATGATGAGCATTTACTAAATCAAGAATCAAACCGATTTCTTTCTGATAAACTTACGAAATGTAATACATGATACCAGACCAATGCTCATACAGTTTGGAGGCACTATTTAAGTACTGGGTAAAGGTTTATTTTCCGCAAATAATGCTGGATTTGTTCACAACTCACAGATTATTTTTTGCGCTGTTTTTATAATGTACTTGTAATTAAAAACTTGAAACAAAATGCTCGTTATTTGAGCCTAATTTTAAGCCACAAAATAATTTTTAATAAAATATACGTTACTTTATTAACTCCTTTGAACTTAACTGTATTAGTGAATATTTTGAACTGTGTGATTTCTTATAATTCTAAAAACATCTCATCCAATGGAAATCAGTGTAATCAATTTAAATAAGAAAATAATTTTTTTATGAGATGCCCATTATTCATTCGTTCCCTGGATCTTCACCTCATGACCATACTCTAGTCTTTACTCTTGCCTTCGTTCGACAAACTCGTAGGTACGAGTCTCACTTTAGGCTTGAGTGTTCGTTGTGGTCTGGAACCCACTTTAAACTGTATGTCTTCGTCTGATTAGCCATTGACTGCAAAAGATGATCGTTGTGTGATAACGAAACAAACCAAACCGCATGTCTTTACAATACGCAAGTGAAAATTTTTAAAATGTTTCTAAAATTATTAAATCCCTATTCGATAGCAATCCACAGGCAAATACAAGATCAAAATTCTAATTAATGCTAGTGACTATATATGTACACACTAAATATGAAACAGTTAAAAATTAAGAAAAAAATTATTTTTTAACAAAACATAACAAGATCATGCATATTTAGTTTCCATTATAATATTAATGCAATATTTTCTTTCTTTAGTTAAGGATTGAATATGATCACTTTTTAGTTGCAATGGAATTATATATTTCAAACATTCAAAGAAAATAACTTTAATATGCGTATGTTCTAACAAAAGAATCTTGTCGGAATATATAAAAGAAACGAAACATAAGTAATTTGAACAGCCAAGCAAAGCATTTGCATTGTGTTTTTAAAGAAAAGGAGAGTTTAAAAGCACACTATTAGACAATTTACATATTTAATAGATATAATATTATGTTACTGCAAATTATTCGAAGTATGTTGTAGTGTATACTCTTTCTGGGTAATATTTGAATGATTGTTTTCAGGTGTTGGAAGAATCAACTCTTATTTCCCACAAATAATTTGTGTACCTCATAATCATTCTTTTTATGCATATTTCTTAAATTGAAAGTATTAAATGCAAGAAATTAATTGAGAAGTTAAATAATTTTGTGAGTTTTCCTTTTGAGATTTTAGTTGTTGTTGTTGTGTGTCAGCTAGGCTGGCAATATGGGGTGCGCTGCTCCACTTTTCCAGCTGAACCATATTTTGGTGTGGAGTCTGACTTCCTCAGTACACACATGCCATAGGTACCCGTTTATAGGTTAGGCAGACATTCACACCTCATTCATACAAGGAAAGGACAAAGACAGGATAGATAGAGAGAGAAAGTACATCCATGCCCAAACAGGGATTCGAACCCAGGACCTCCCTATCCGCAGTCAGACACGCTGACCAGAGATTTTAGTATCATCTCTTTATACCAAATTTATAATAATCATTATCTTGTGAAAAATGTCAACATACGACATGCAATTTTTCGATTGAAAGATGCTGTAAAGGATGATCTGATCATGTAGGCAACTATATAGTTACCTCGATATGGCTTTCAATTCAAAGTTTCGTGTGAGTTCAACTCGTCCCTCCCTCATCAAACGCAGATGATTTAATGACAAAATTTACTTTAAACTTTTAAAACAGGTTCAGTTATCGCTTGTCTGTCTGTAACAAGTATCCGAAGACTGTCCAACTAAATCTCATACATTACAATCAGGTTAAATATATATATATATATATATATATATATATATATATATATATATATATATATATATATATATATATATATATATATATATATATGTAATGATTTTAAAAAAATTCTATTTATTATAAATACTCCCTTAAAAATAAATGAAAGTGTCGGAAATATGCAGCTACTTAAAGGAAAAAATGCAAAGCTTCGAAATTAATTCCCTGAATTTTTATCACTAAAGAGCTCAAAAGAATTGCATTTTATCGTAAAATAAATTGAGATCAGCTGTAGTAACGCTAGATGTTATAGGCCGTCCCACCCGAAGGTATTTTGCAGCGTAAAAGACTGACCGCGGACTGCAATCCGCCAGGAGAGCACTTATCTCAAAGCCGATTGGTAGCCGGTACCTCAGCTTCCGATCCAAGTCAGCAACAACATCGGCGCCGACCAAAAAGTCCATAACACCCTGGTACGGTCTGAGCCTTGCACACAGACTGGCAAACACCACCCTGCGGTAAGTCAGCTGTGGTAAGTGAGTGGCCTGTTCACAGCTCTTCCATCCATCAGTTGGTCATTCAATTCTTCACCCATTTCATTCTATTTGGTCAGAATCCACCGCAAATAAACTCTCATAAAAAACAATTAACCGCCTTACTGTAAACTAATTGAATATAATTAATATCTATTTGTTTTCAAGTAAGAAACTCTCCAAACTGCTTCTCGTTATTGTTAATATATCTACCTATTATTGATATTGCTGAACTTTAAATAGAAAGGATTAACTTGTAAGCAGCTCTATGCGAATCTTTGTATCTGCTGTGCATGGGCAAATTCAATGAATGAATGATTCCAGAAGTCTGATAATGAAATATTAAACAATATTTATTTATCATTAGTTTAAAACTTCCAAACTTATCTCAAATTTTGTAGCCTCAGCATATTTCTAAGTATCCGATATTTCAATCACGTTCGTTTAAATTTGTTAATAGAGACTGACATAACTTTAACTTATATAAAATAGAGAAGCTGAGATTTAATTGGATTTATTAAGTGAATATACCATATAATTTTCTTTTAGAAGTATTTTTAGATTTTTTTCTGATTAACTTATTTTTAGACAAATAATTTATGTCTAAAAATGAATTTATCAAAATCCCGACATATTGTTTGACATTTTTATCGGTGGACTTTATATCACTTAAAGATGGATTTTTATATAAAGTTGCTTTTTTTATATCTTTCATTATGAATGAAATAACATTCTTGATTTTCTTTGTACAAAAGTCTTGAATCTTCTAATGGGCTTATTTATGACCAAAAGAGCATATGAAACTCTTCACTGATGCTTTGAATAAGTTTGTTTATTGTGTTTGAAAAAGAGTGTGATTTCTTGAAGCTGAATTATTTCAGAAAAGTTTAGTAACTTCAAGAGCACCAAGCAGAGTTTTCTTATTTATTGTGGCAATGGTTAAGCATTTTTGTATATTAGAATAAGAGAAATACATGTATATCTTAATGTGCTTATAAAATAGATTTTTATGTTAATAGTATATTCTGAGTAGAACTCAAAATTTTTCAATATAAATTATTATTTTTTTCCAACGGCGGGCACTTGGGTGACGAACCCTATGCCACAACAAGGCCAGAAACTGCTACTCATTTGTCGTTACCCAGCGGGCGCCTGTGAACCAAGATACAAACCCGTTTATAGGGTGGGCCACATTCATACATCATCAAAGAAGAAAGGACAGAGAAATATAGAGAGAACAGAGAAAGAAAGTAACATCCAAACCCGAACCGGGATTCAAACCCAGGACCCACAGCTCAGAAGTCAGGAATGCTAATCACTCAGCCATCAGTCAGCATATAAATTATTATAGAATACAGAAAAAAATATAGGTAATTTTTAAAGCTGTTTTAGATTCCTGAGCCATGTACATTCTAAATAGCTTTTAGAGTCAAGTTAACCTATACATAAAGTCATGTATAAAATATATTTTAAGCCACAAATTTGTTTTTTATAATAATGCCCGGCTAGTAGGATTTTCAACTTTCGGCACCTCATATAGTGGTTCTCCCAGTGGGAAAAATGCATCGTAGCCCAAAAAGTCATCTTGGTAATTTAGAAGCAGAGAATCCCCACACTTGGTTTGCCACCCCCAAAGGTACCTTTCAACATGGAGAATTTGGCAACCACGGCCTATTGGACGTGCCCCAAGCAGCCATCAGCAAGTACGATAGGTCTTCGATTGGGTCGGGACTTGACTTCTCTACATTCCGATAATGAGACCGAATGTCTTCACAAAACAGGTAACCATGGTCTCTACTGAATGCACAAATATTCTCAATACGTTCTTGTACATTAATTAACAGGAAATTTTTGTTAACATTAAGTAATTTAGCCAAATTAAATTTGAGACCATTTTTTAGTTAATTTTATACTGATAAATCAGTTGAGTTTTTCATTATAAATGAAGAATAACTTAACTGAATATTTATGAGAATTGCGGAAGATCACATTAAAGGTATCAGTAAAGGTATTATTAATTATTTAAATTCTAATAAGGTTCTTTAACAATTTCCAGTGTCCACAACTTAATACACAGGGTGATCTTTTTTATAGTGACAGTGTTTGGAGCTCCCTGTAGCGCCATCTAATATATAGCCGAAATGACACCAAATTTGGTATTTAGACTAATCAAGACATGGGAAAAAGGATTCTGTGAAAAAAAATTTACTTTCAAAAGTCGCCGCTAGGGTATTTTGTGACGCTGGTTTAGCTTACAATAACAAGAATTAGCATAAAAAACGGGTTTCAAAGAAAAATGCAAATATTGTGCAATGACAGTGCCAGCAATAGGGGCCACAAAAGCAAATAGTAGACAGCTCCGACAAATAATCTCAGCTGAAGTAAACGAGCTCCAGTGGCCATGCCTCACACGTTACCGGAACGTGCGTTTATATTGGTGGAGTATCAAATTTGTCTTTTCTAAAGGACAACATTACGAAGACAGTGCGGGATATTCCTCGTGATATGTTACGTACGGCTGTGGAGAACGTTGTGCACAGAATGCACGGTGTTATTTCTGAGAAAGATGCTCACTTGAATGTGGTCTAATTCCTCACCGGGGAAGTTAATGTAGTAAATAAACATTAATAATTTAGCTGCATGATTGCATTAGTATTTTCCTTTTCTCGCATTTTATACATTGTAAAGCGCCACAAAATGTCCTTGCGGCGATTTTTGGAACTTAATTTTTTTTCCACGGAATCTTTTTTTCCCGTGTCTTGATTAGTCTATATACCAAGTTTGGCGTCATTTCGGCTATTAGATCGCGCTACAGGGCGCTCCAAACACTGCCACTTTAAAAAAGATCACCCTGTATATATTTTTTACCAGAAGTAGAGCTCTAACTTTAACAAAAGTAAACAAGTTAATAAATTTGATGGCTAGAATTATTCGTTTAGCATGTGAAAACATTCACACACATACTTTAAGGTTCTTACAATTGTTTCAAATGTACAGACTTAGATAATAACTAAATAGCACTCTTTAATAATGTGTAAAGTAACAAATATTACTTTAACAATATTTTGAACAGAACTAAATTGAGTTAAGTGAAGTAATTGAATGTGTGTGTGGAATTCTAGCTTTTTCCCATAAATTATTACAGCCGAGCTGAGAGTCAAATGATTAGTGCTCTGGCCTGTCGGTTCATCAGTTTGCGAGCTCGAATTCCATCGAGGATTTGCTTATTTATGATGGTTTGGAATGTTTTTTAAACTTTAGCTCTGTGGCTAATTAGCCCTCGTGTGCAAAAGATGACTGCTGAGCGACAAACCGACTTTAAATTTGTGCATGTAATATTCATCAAAATTTTATTTCAATAAGTGCGATTAACAAAATCAAATATAATTATGGTTATTGTAAAACAATATTCTCAGTTTATAAACTAATTTTAATGCGAGAGAAAAGGATGTTCTTTGACAATTCCCCATCCATAATTTCATCGCAATATATTCTGTATAATATTTTATTTGCAATAAATTCTATAAACAAAGCTGATTTTTTTGACCGGTGTAAATAATATTCTTAGTTTATCAGAGGAATTTAAAATAAAAGTTTAGGAGAAAGGATGAATTATAAAGAATACAACTATTTGTGTTAGGAAGTCTCTAATCTTTCTATATATGATGTAATTCTTCAGTTTATTGCAATGCATATCATGATTAGTTTGATTCTTGTGAATAAATGTTACAATTTACTTCGGAACATTTAATGCTGCTCATAGATATCCCTGCAAATTTTTGATTTCAGTCTCGACTTATAATTGGGATTCAGTAGCTTATATTGCAAAAAACTGGGACTGATTTTGAAGGAATCCTCAGTTGATTCAGTGCTCTCAGGTCCATCTCTCCTTTGTTTTCCGATTTTAATCAACAGTCAATTCCGATAAGTGCCATTATTTTCTCTCACTTGATTCTTACAGATAAAGACTATAATTTTTTTTAGGTATAAAGGCAGAAAGAAAAATTATTTCTCCCGAAATTCTGCACAATTTTTCCTTGCTTTCCATCTTTTTAGTTATAATGTAGATGGATGTTTTATCATGACAAATGTCATTACCGAAACTGATTTGAGTTTTTGTAAGTGAATATTCACAGTATATTCATGTATATATCGAAATAAAACGTGGGAGATGAAAGAGTTTACAGAACCTGTCCGTCATACTATGAAAGTCTAACATGTCTTGCGTTTCTTAACTTAAAATGTTGCTGTTATTTAAGACACTTGGACAAGCCAAGCTGTTGGATATGCGAATTGAAGTCAGAAGAGTGTGTCTTTCGTTTAACCAGAGTAAAACGAAGGTGAAAGCACGACTTTTGTTCTAATCTCCTCCGATCGATGATACCACCAGAGGATTCCCTCCTTCAATTTTGACATTGACCATTACACCCATGGTAACTGCTCAATGGCTGACCACAGGAATTTCTATTTCACCACAAATTTAACGAGCACATATATCGCATGTACTCGGTGGGTCTTTTGCGGCACTGGGAATTGAACCCTACTCCTCCGGACGGTAGGCTAATGCCCAAACCACTAGGCTACCATGGCCTCTTATTAAAGTGTATATGTGCCTGTTAAAATAAATATCATCACTGGAACTGGGTTGATTCTTGTGCAAGCTGTTCTCTGAGTTAATTGTAACAGTTTTTTTGTAAACATTTGTAAAATTTGAGCGGGAAAGAAAACAGTTTATAGATTATCATACATGGTCCTCAACTTCAAACGCTGTTTACAATGTACATGTAAGCAGTAAATGTCATTAATTATACTCATTAAATTCTTATAAGTGAATACACACTGTTTATTATTAATTTTTCCTCATCTTTCTATTTACAATATAGGTTAATAGCTAATTGTGACCAATGAAAGTTGGGGGAGGGGATGGGTTCAGATTATTAAAGGTTTGAAAATTTGCCCCATTTCTCTAGATAAATATGCTATTACAGTAAATAGCGTTAACAAAGTTAATTATTCTTGCAGATGAATACTTATAATTTATTTATAAATTTCATATTTTCAAACAAGTTTAGAAATCATTAAAAATTTTTCTGCAGTTTCGGTACATTTTTATGTAGTAAATTATCATTAATAATACTGAGTTGATTCCTGCAAATACACATGGTCAATTGAGTAATAAATGTTAAAATAATAATATTATTAGATAATCATATTTAGATTTATTCAGTTATGTTATAAAATGTTTCGCATCTCAAATCATGATATAATTTAGTATGTTATGGCATTAAAGGCTACTAATTAAATTTATTTCCTTCTTTTCATGAATGGTCCCAACTGATTTGATTATTGAATAAGAAAGGGTTAAAAATGCCTCCAATTTACTTTTTATAAAATAAATAAATTAAAAAAATAAATCTTTAGTAACTTCCACCACATAATAAAAGTTATATTGTTAAAATAAAGCAATAATTAAATGTTTAATTATTGTAATATTTATTTTAACACTATTTATATCACTCTCTATATAAAATTACTCATAATATTCCAATGTTTTAAAAGTAAACATATTATTTGTTTGAAACATCCTTTACAAAAAACAAAAGAGGAAGTTGCCATTGACCTATTTTTTAGCTGAGCAGCTCATGAGTTCGAAGATGTCTTTGGAGCTCTGCTGAAATGTGTTCTCGTGTTTCAAAATGGATGGTAAAAATCTATATATTATGCTCAATGAAGCCAATTGTTCTTCTCCCATTGAATAGAATTATAGGAAATGTAACTAATTTTTATATTTTTTCCCATACATGAAATATGCAAAAAGACCACTTTTGATTTTAAAAATAACACAGCTTTGGAATAGGAATCGGGTAATATGTTTCGATTAAAAATTCATGTATAATCGCATTTCACACGAAAAACTTTTGTATTTTACACAGTTAATTTAAAATAATTTGTCTTTTCACTATAAAATAATTATGTATTTTCGTTTATTACAAGAGCTGGCACCTTTTATTCCGGGGATGGTAAGTTGACACCCAGAAAAAAAAAAGAATTCAAGAAAGTCATAACTCTTTTTATCCACATTTTTCTTTGAACTCGACATTGTGACGACAAGAAAACTACGGTCATCATCAGTTTTATGTTTTTATGTAGCAGGTTTTTTTGACATTTTATCGATATGTCTAACTGACTGGACATTTATAAGCAAGCAGCAGTAGCTAGACACAACAGTTCTCCAAAATCTAAACTTATTTTTTGAAATTGATTCCTCATGCGGATATTCCTTTTCTTAATTTATATCAAGACTATATAAAACCAAATTGACAAGTAACAGGATATTTTTTTATTTTTGAGTAATGCTGTTTTTCATTGAAATACGATGTTGAAAAATTAATTTTTACATTTAATTAAAAAAAATTAAGTATAGAAATTAGTTTTCCATCATCGTATTTATGTATTTAGGGAATTTCTTAAAATTAAATATAATCAGTATTTTGTACTCTACAAAGTATTTGTTATTCGCTTTTAAAAATAGGAAAGCAACGTTTTGTATCTTATTTTTTTACTCTAGAGGTCAATTAAATTTGCTTCAGTTCCACCACAAGAAGAAAACTTCGTTAGGCCAGAAAAGTCACAACATTTATCATATTCCAGTTAATTAAAAGAACTGAAGGGAGCTGAACAGGTTTTAAGAATTCTTCATTTATTGAATAATGTTTTCACAGCAGCTCAGTATGAAAATTTTAATCGCTCAAAATTTATTTACTTAAATAAGAAATTATTGGTGATGTTACAATATCTCTGTTAAAAATAACATTATTGCTGATTTTCAACAATATTTACTTCTAAAAGTTTTTGAGATGAAGTAATAAAAAAATATCTGCGCTTAAATCTATCACTTTTTTGCACAGTATAAACTTTTTATATGATTGGGATTTCAATTTTAAGAAATAAGTAAAAATGTAGAAAAATTGTTATGAAAGAAATATTTTCGATCATACCTAAATATCGAATGTCATTATTATTATTTGAAGAATAGGGATTTTTTTAAGTATCCGAAATATACATTCTCTTGAAATTGTCTCTGCTTCCATAAACAAAAAGTAGTCTTCGTTATTTTGAGTAATTGTGGACAATGGGGGAAAAATAAAAATTAATTTTATTGAAATTTCATCCAAAAATAAAATAAAACAGCATTTTTTATACATAAATCAAACATCATCACACAGGTAAAACGATTATAACATCGAACTTAAAACTTAGTATTGGCACTTAATCATCAAAAAAATAATAATAATAATAAATAAAATAAAGAATTTATTTTATTTTCTTATCTACCTCAGGGTAGGTGTTTAATTTTATTTATATTTACCTCAAGGTAGGTGTTTAGTTTTATTTATTAACCTCAAGCCAGGTGTTTAATTTTATTTATTTACCTCAAGGCCGGTGTGTCATTTTTTATCTACCTCAGCGAAGATGTTTCTTTTTTTTTAAATCTAAATCAAGGCAGGTGTTTCATTTTTCTAAGCAAAGATGTTTCATTTTTCTCTACACTGATGGCAGGTGTTTCATTTGTCTCAGCCCCTGAAAGCAGATGTTTCATTTTCCTCTACACCTGAAGGCGGGAGTTTCTACGCACGTTTATTATTACTACGCACTATTTACGCACGTGCTCCGTTTTTCTATCCATCTTAGTGTAGGTATTTTAATTTTATGTTAAAACTTAAAATTTTGAGCTCATTAAATTATAAATGTGACTTCCGTCTCGGGGATTTAGATGTTTATAATAGTTCGAAATCAATTTTAATCTGTAAGTTTCTGTAAAGTTAGCTTTCGTTCTCAAAAATGACCTTAAAATGATGAATTAATTAAAGTACTCATAATCTACTAATCATTTTACCTGGATATTTTCTATTATCAATCTCGGAAAAAAAAATTCAGGTTGGTTGGTTTGTCACTCAACGGTCTTTTTTTGCACACGAGGGCTAATTAGACCGGGACCTAGGGTTCAAAGTGGATTCTGAACCACTACAAACATCCTTGCCCAAAGTGGGATTCGAACCCACGAAATGTTGAACCGAAGGCAAGAGCGCTAACTATTCGGCTGCCAGCTCGGCAAATAAATGCCGGAGAAACTATTGCAACTAAATTAATGTGTCTTCCCTAGTACCCTGTTGTAATTTCGGTTTGACATCAAACTTTTTCTACATCTACATAGCATTGAAGTTGATATCAGGAAATCCTGTTATCTGAAGTGCAGTCTTAAGATTTCAATCGTTGCTCAAATGATTGAGGGAACAATGAAGCTCTTAAAACATTTTTACAAATAATCTAAGACGCCACTAGCTGTAGTTGCCGCAATTAATCATAGCACCTTGTAAATTGGACGGGATGAACAGAGGAGCCAATATTGGTCTCCCTTCAGGAATCGATGCTTTTAATTTCCCCAATGCCACCACTAGTTCCCACATAGTGTGTCTGGGTTTGAATCCTGCTGCTAAGAAATGGATGTCGTCGGTATTGATGGTCTAATTTTAATTGTAATATGAAAAATTTTTTCATAGATTTCATTCCAGACTATAGTGTATAAAGTATTGAGAAGCAAAATTTTCTCAATTAGTGTAAAAATTACTGCAACCGGATTTTTTTTTACTGAAATAAAGCTATGATATGCAATAGATTATATCTTAATTTCAGTTTTCATAGAGTTAAATTAGAGTTTTGAATAAAGTTTAACAAAAAGGGGAGAATTATTGTAATTTTATACTTTATTTCTCATAAAAATGCTCACATTTTCCATAAATTAGCATCAATTAGAGAGAATAAGACTCTTTTGAAATATTCAAATAAAAGGAGTTTTATATATTTTAACGAGTAAAATATCACATACTCCTTATGCTCTAACAACAAAAGAAAATATTAAATGGGAATTGAAAGAAATAATGTAAATTTATCTTAACAAATAATCATAGAAACATAAATAATTCAATTTGTAATAATATATGTTAATATTTGCATTTTTATATTCAGAATTCTAACAATACACGAATTTAAACACGAAATATTTTATTCAAATATAAATTATTAGTTATAATCTTCTGTAAAATTATTTTCAACATTGAATTCGAATGTTTTGTCCTTCCTTAGAATTTTCGATGAAATGTTTTTTTGTGATTAATTTTTAGTGAAACTTGTAAACATAATTTAGGGTATAAAATAGAGGTGAAATTAAATGTATTTTTTAAATATTTCCAGACACTACATTAATAATTCAATTCAGGGAAATCATAATCGAAGGCAATAATTATAAATTCATTAAGCTTAAAATAATTTCTTAATCTCTTCTCTTAGTTATTAAAAAACAGAAAACAAATTGAGTAATTTTATTTTTTAAAGCGAGTGAAAATGTGAGTTCTAATAGATTCTTCCTCCAGCGCTTTTGGTTGAAGGATGGCAGGTTTTGTTGCTCTCCTTCAGCAATTCTTAATCATAAATTCTTGTTTATGAACGCTCAGTGTTGTATTTATGCGCATAATTTTAATTTAACATATTTCTCTGAAGAAATCCTTCTTTCTTGGTCGAAAAACAGAGACAAAATGATATGTCTCTCAGAGAAGAGCACCATTGCTTCAGCGTAACAAGATTAATCGCACTCCCGGAGGTTTTAATAAAGAAACACAGCTCAAGGATGGAGGTCGGTTTTTGTCAAGTGCAACTTTTTAATTAAATTTAGGTTTATCTTGTGATTAAATTATATAATGAGGTTGATGGATGGATTAAATTATGCCAAAAATTGTATAATTGAAAAAGGAATGGAGAAAATATTGCCGCAAATTGCTTATAATCGTTTTTCTTTATTCATGCTTATGATTATGGAAGAAAAGGGATAAACTGGCTATTTTTAATAAAGATCATTTTGGCTCACAACAGATCACAGTTTAAATATAAATTTGGGATCTTTTTTATATTTACATTTCTTAACAATAATTTTACTGTTTCTTCAATAAAATTTATTTATCATTTAAAACCTATTGAGAGAACAAATAGTAAGTTTTGGATTCAAATGGAGCTTGTACGAATTCCTATTAACTATGTTAGTCCATAATTTTAAGTACCCATATAATACGAGCGAGAGGAAGAGAGGGCTAATGCATAACTCTAAATAGATCTTTTAAGCAAAGATAGGCAAGTATCAAAGACTATAAAGAATGTAATTTGAGTTGATCCAGACTTTTATTTCCTTCAAAAAATTTAGAAATATTAAAATTTTGAGAAATTTTGAATTTTAATTTTTTTAAATTAAATCTGAAAAAAAGTGACATATTTACAGCTAATGTTGGAAAATTTTGGCTGAATGAAAGCATTAAAATTGTGCCAAAGAGAAAACAAGAAAAGAAAACAGTTTTAATAAAATGTATAAATTATTTAACTCACAAATAGCTAGACACTGTGGTAAGGCTTGTTTTCTTTGTGTGTTACCTTCCGTTCTATAGATGGAAGGCGGTAGCGGGAGGAAATCAGGAAGCAACTCACAAGAGATCTGTAAGCAGAAACTCAACATCTACATTTTCTGATGTTTAACAGTCAATGATATCGAACCTGAGAACTTTTTAAAATGAGCGTGGTTCACTGGGCCATGATGAGCCTATTCTAAAGGAACATTTGAAACGCATGCAAAATGAAAGCAGAAATAGATATGATAAATATTTTCATATTACTTTTGACTTTAGTAATTTATCTCTCATAGATATTATCAATATTATATATTTTATATTAGCTTTATTATATATCATCAATATTTAATTAATTGCAGCAACTGTATTATAATAATACTTTAGACAAAATATACTATTGAAGATATTATTGAAGGTTTATATTAATTTAAAATAATATATTTAACAATACTTAAAATTCAAACCTTTTAAGTTTTAGCGAATTTTTAAGAACCCGCTGTATGTTTCAAATATTGCTATGTGCCAAAGTATCAAATTATTTTCTATATTGAATACTGTGTTGAAGAACTGAATATTTTGGGACGCCTATAAATTGAAAGTTCTGAATCTGCACTCTCTTATTTCAATCGAAAAAATATCTCTCACTTCCAAGCCTCCTCTTTCTTTTTAAAACACGTTTTTATAGTATTTGGGCCCTTCAGTGAAATTCTTAATTTTGTGAAATATCTTTTTCAGAGGTTTATTTTGAGACTACATTTCTAACTACTGACTAAAATGTATTCTTTAAAGCCCGATTTAATTATTGCATTAGATTGAAATGAATTATTATTGATAAATCAAGCTGTTCTAAGTGGTGTTATGTGCAGATGAGAAAAATGTTCCATTCATTGAAAACAAAATTACGTAAAATATTATTCATAGTTTATAAATTAAATTATCAAAAGTTTATAGCTAGAGAGAGAGAGCGCGAGAGAGAGAATTATAACTTTTTTGATACATCAAATGAGAACTTTAGCAACTAACTGGAGATATCATATTGAACTGTTCTTTAAAATTTCATAACAAGTTGACAATTTTAGCTTTCACACAAACATGGTGATTAAACATGGCTGAATTCAAATTTCTGAATTCAACATTTGAATAGATTCAGATGTTAGGTCATGCGTATAGTTTCTGCAACAGCTCCTTAGCTTCACCCAACTGTTTCAAAGAAATAAATAGTCTGATTGAATCTCATGGGTTTCCTTAAAATTGACACTTATACTGACATAGTCTTTTCTTAATGAGCAACTACATCAAGAAGTCTTATACTTAATAGTCAACGATGATTTTGTGATTAAAGCCCTTGAAATATTTATATCTTTTCCACCTCTTACAGAAAAAATTAGTTCATTGATTTTTTTTAAGAAAAGGAAGATGCCCCTTTTCATTTTAAATATGTTGCTAATAATTAGATATGTTTCAGTAATGTTTCTTCTTTTAACTGTACTTAGATATAATAAAATTCTAGATTCGGAAAAAATATTCTGAATAGGGCATCAACTCAGACTAGATTTTACTGTAAGAATAACAATTCTGTTGTTATTGCTTATGACACTTGGAGAAACCAAGCTCGCTATGCCGTTGGCATTGCGAATTAAGTCAATAGAGAGCGTCTTTCGTTTGGATCAGAGCACCACGAAAGTGAAAGTACGACTTTTGCTCTTTTTAAGATGTCTCGTCATTTTGAACCACGGTCTGGTGACGAGGCCACACCTGAGCTGGCACCCTTATCTCCACATCCACGCCACACCAGCGGAAGGACTTTGGACGTCACAGATTGACGTGGACACGTCCCCAACCCACGGAGTTCCAGCAACCCAGTGAAGGAGAGTACACCGTGGTCACCCTCCCAACCACTGCCCGCGGCAAATGATGCTTCACTTGGCTGAACTTACGGGAAGCGGCGTGAAGCTACTGAGCCACTGGAGCTCATATAACAATTCTTAATACCCCGAGTAAATTTTTACTATTTTACTAATATTTGTGTTAAGCAATTTATATGTGACAAGTGAAAAACTTATTTAAAGTTTAGTTGAAGTTGTAATAATTTTTGTAACAAAAAATTATAAATAAAAAAAGGGTTTTCTATAAATTCATATAAAGTCGAGCTGACGGCTGAAGAAGAGTTCGTCCTCTTTCTTTGGATTCAACAGTTCGTGGGCTCGCTAGCCGTTTCCTTCTTGCACGTCCGTTGTACTGGGAAACCACTTGAAACTGTACATCCCTGTCTTACTAGCCCTGACGTTCGAAAATTAAACGTAGGGCATAATCTATTAACGTGTGGAGTCACATAAATACGTTGTTAAGTTTTTTTTTTCCAGATTATAGTTATTATATGGTTAGTAGTTTTCTTCACAAAATTTTATATTTTTCTTTGAACAAATTAACTTAGGTAAAACTTTCTACGTCGTAATTGAACTAAAAGAAATAGAAATCTAAACTTACAAAATTTTAATTTAAATTATATTTATTTTTAAAAAAAATTTAAGATTAAAATTTCAGTACTATAAAATTTTGACCATTGCGAACAAAATTTAGACTCCATGCGAAACTTTACTAATAGAATTTGAATCATTTAATGCTATCAGGTATGTTTCAAATGATAGCTTTTAAAACACACACAGCAACATTTGTTGTCAATTTGTTTGCATTCTCAATTTGTTATAATAACATATGCTGTCAATTTTTGAATAGCAATAACATTTTTCCTGCAAGTCCTTATCCCTTCTCTTCGAGAGAATGGGGGAAATGCTATGAAAGAGAAAAAGCAACCTAATAATATTTGAAAGTTTTGTATGTAATAAATATGATATTTATCCTTTGAAATATTTTAGTAATTCTTAGCTATCTATATAAATTATTATAAGAAATTTTATTAAATCAAACAAAATGCTACATCATCAAAGATCAAAATGTAACTGGATATTTTACTGCCAAATTAAGTCTCAAATTTATTTTATATTTACGTTTTAACGATAAAATTTTAGGAATTGTATAGACTTCAAAATGAATATTCACGTGTTATATATATGTGTGTGTGTGGTGATGTACTTATAATAGTCGACGTTACTATTTCAAGTGCCCACTTAGAAAGAGGCTCGAGAAACGTAACAACTCCAGTGAGCCGAAGCTAAAACGAAAGATGACAGCGTACAACGTTGTGTTAGACAACAGCAAGACGACTGCTCCTTTCCCCCATAACTTAAAACTTAATTATTATTAAGAAGATTAATTGTAAATATTCCAAGATTGTATATATTTGTATTTGTAAATATGTGTTAATTAAATATTCGGCTATATAAGAATTGTTAATTAATTAAATAACGTCTTGGCCACTCCCCGACCCCCACTCTACATATACAACATACATATATATATATATATATATATATATATATATATATATATATATATATATATATATATATATATATATATATATATATTGGGTTGTTTGGAAAGTAATTTCGTTTTACCCACCTGGATCAGCTTTTTGCTAGTAAAAACCAACCACTTTATGATCGTGAAATCATGGTACTACCAGAAAGATGGTAAAAGCTATTGGACTAGAATGGACAATATGCAAAGCAATACGATATTTATTCGTAATACGTTTTTCATTTTCATGAAAAACGAAATTACTTTCCGAACAACCCAATATATATAAGATGAAACATAGAAAACATTGAAACCAGAAAGACAAAATTAGAAAATTACTAAAATATACAATGCAAATGATATTATGTATTCTTTTAATACGAACACTCTTCGGGGGAATTGCTGGAAGATTTTTAGACATTTGTCCTTCGTGCATGTCGGTAAAGAGTGTTTATTTTGCATAGCTAACCATCTCCCTCTTGATGAAGACGTGCTACTTATTCTTTCTTATCATTTGCATTGTATATTTTAGTAATTTTCTAATTTTGTCTTTCTGGTTTCAAAGTTTTTCATGTTTCATGTTATTTATACTGGCATATCTTTCTTTAGCTGCTTTTGGGCAGGTTAGATTTCCTGTAATATTTGTGTATTGTGTGGTTTATATTTTATTATATTGTATTTTCAATACTGTATTCATTAATTTAATATATTTATTTTGCCTTAGGTTAATATAACAGAATTTTCTTGAAAAGCCTACAGATAAAGTCTAACTCCCTTTATTTAGCAGGAGTTTAGACCTTCTACATCGTTGGGCGTGTTTTAACACTAAGTTTAAAATTACTATCATGTATATACGTTTTTGTTTCTTCCGGAATTTACATATAAAATTAGATTCAAGGTAACAGAGTATACGTTACATCAGGCTTGTTATTTTTTAATAAGCAATTTCTGGAATTTTTTTTAATTAAATGCTTCACTCAGTATCGTTGAAATAAATTATTAGTTGTTTGTTATATTTCAAGCATATAATAATATTCTTAAGGCTAATTAAATATATGAATTTAGAGATAAGTTACTAGCATTTTGGACAAGCGTTTTCTTGAAAAAAATACTCTGAATCAGTTGAATTTATAATTTTAGGGTCTCACGGTTTCTAGTGATTAAGTATGGATGGATTTTATTTTATTATTATTCCCCTATTTTTTAATATATTTTCACAACTTTTAATACGAATCCTTATTAATTAATTGTGTAATTTTTAGAAATGTGGTTATATGAAAATTATTCAATCATATTTGAAGAATTATGAAAAGGAAAAATATTTCTGAAAAAATAAGAGTTAATGTTCTCAGAAGCACTATTTTAAGTACACATCAATTAGTTTGTATGCTTGAACACACACAGAAGCTGAAAATTTAGAAGAAAATTTGGTATAAGTAAATCTCAAAAGAATTGGAATGCAATTCAAATAAGAAACCATTTTTTAAACGTCTAATTCTAAAGTATTCTTTAATCATTCATGCAGTATATCCATTTGTCTTCGAAATAACTAAATATAGAATGACTGACATTAAAAACAAAATTTTAAAAATGCAGTAAAATTGCAGTTTTTTAACCACAATTTATAAATTAAACATAAATTTCAAAATAAAACAATTAAAACGCTCTTTCAGCTTGTAATTTAAATAAAGAATTTGATATTAATATGAACATCCTTTATAAAGCGGCTAAGATATTTAAAATTTATGAGATTATCACCTTGTCTTTAAAGACCATTTATTACCCAGAATTCCCACAACACGAATTTTTTTTTCCTAGCTGCAGTCTAAAAAAAAATGAGTAGGAGGCAAGTTATCAAAAACCAGCAAAGCCGAACTTTGAAAGAGTAGCGTCGAATCGATCAGCTGAGGACCCATCGCTCAGCAATTCATCCATGGTCGCTCTGCCTCAACCTATTAGAGATGGCAAAGGAGGCGTCACAAATTGCCTCCATAAATTACGAATAACCTCATCCCTTAAGAAAATTCATCTTTTTATTATATTTCATCTTTTCATGAATAACACGCAGCCACTAAAAATCCCTATTCCGAGCGTCCATCATAGGGAATATCTTTTCGGAGCAGATAAGAGAGAAAATGGAGCCAATATTGAAGATCCTTAACTTATCCAATCCTAACCTGTACTGTAGATCATTTTCCTGGTTCAGCGATGAATTATGGAAACCGATGGAAGTGGATTGCTCATCTTCTGAGTCAAGCATGCGTGAAGCCCTAACGGCTCATGCTTTCACGAGTGGAACATCCTTCAACGAAACTTCTTTCACAATTTAATAAGAGTACTATTTACTATATGGAACTCATACATAAAATGCCGCTATAGTAGAACACATTTTGGAGTGGTGAAATTTCTTTCTACAAAACAATAATAGTATGTTAACTTGTATAATTACTGACCAAATGACGTCTACTGACTTTTTCTGCATTTGAACAAGAGATTTGAAATTTCCATCGCTAAATGTCCAAATAGTAATAATCATTCTTGTTTTTATTGAAACTAAATACTGTAACATATACATTAATATTGAAAAGAGAATAGAAATAAATATTGAAAAAGTAAAAATAACCACTAAAAAGATTTGAAATTTTTACCCATAAAAATGTTTCCAATAGTATAGAAATCAATTCTAATGTTATTTAAAAAAAGTAATCACAAAGCCTAACTAAAATGTGATTTTTGTCTTAAAATATAAAAATCAAAAAGTAGTATACAAATGAACATACATAAGTTATAAAAATAGTTACAAAAATAATTCAATAGTTTGACGAAAAAGCAAATAGCAGTCAACGTATTCACAAAGCCATTCAGTTATGTTAATACAGTAAAAGTTTTATATAGAAAGAGTACACTTATAAAAAATTTGAAACTACGTTTCTAACAAATTTAAATTTTTCTTAATGTGGGTTGGTAAAGGTGCTTAAAATAAGAACTTTAAAAACTGCTTGCAGCATTTATAACTCGTTTTTGTAAATGTATAACTTGAAAAGATTACATTGTGAACGGAACTATTTTCATTGCTTAATCATTTGAAAATGCGAAATCATTTTACTTCTTTTCTCTTTGTCTGGATATTAGTCGTCTATGTTTATTCTTTTTCAAACTGTTTTTCGATTGAACGGTCATCCAGTTAATGCATTTAGCGAACCATTCTTCAACTAGAATTGCTTATTTCACGCAATTGTTTAAATATTTTATTTATTCAATGACACAGCATTTGTATTTGTACCCCCATTCCATCTAAAAATGTGATAAATGTGAGTTACTAGAAATGAAAAATCGTTAATCGATACTTAAATCTTTTAAGAGAATTTAATACATTGCATTCGTGTTGATTGTTGTTTCCTGAGATAGATTTCCAAAAGATTATCCAATTATTTCCACTTGTCACGGGATAGAATTCACGTGGTTGTAATCCCAGAGCAGCAAAGGAATTCAAACCAATAACAGCAGGAACAAGAGTGTTTTCCGAACGACTCCCACCATGGTAATTATTGATTAATTCCAGGATTAACATGCAGTTTACCCTTTTTGAATATCAATGAAGGCAGTAAATTAAAATGTAAATGAAACGTGAAGAGACTTCTTGCATTATTTACGCTAGCAGAGAGAGAAACAGCAAATATATTAACGGTTTTCTTATTTTCCAATACTTATTGAGGAGGCGAATTTGTGATTCAGAGCATTGTTTTGAAGTATGTTGCACGTTTACCCCAATGAATAAGCTTACGCTAGCATATAGCTCAACGATATCATTTTCGAATTTTTTCAAGAGGATAGTTTAGTACAGAATTTCTCTCTAGTCTATATATTTTGTATTCAAATTTTCTCCACTATATTTTACTTTGGACCAGAGCATTTAAATTAATGTGTTTGAAGAAGGAAATGATTTAGATTTCATTTGGCAGAATTATTAGTAATTCCTCATCCTTTACAATATATATATATATATATATATATATATATATATATATATATATATATATATATATATATATATATATATATATATATATATATATATATATATATATGATGGTCAATTAAAACATTTAAGAAATCTGTGGATAGTTAAAATCCATGTTTTTAGACATTTCTTTTAACATACACGTTGTTTTCACGAGTCGTTATTCTTGTAGACCACGTGTTATATTCCATTGAGCATTGTTGTGGCGCATTTATAATACAATCTTGTCTATTTGTGAATATGAAGTTATAAAAATTCCTTCAATTAACTATATTCCATGAATACAATGTATAAAGTAGGCATTAAGTTCTGATATACGAATTAAGCTAAATATTGTCTATATATTTTCAATCACTATTTTATGCTAAATGCTTAATAGATGTTGCAGTATTTTCCCTAGAACATATGTATACAGGGTGTCCGAAAAGGTCATGTCCAAACGGCTCACTTGGTTGTGTCAGGTCATGAAGAAAAATTACATAGGAAGGGGGGGGTCGGAAACGCGATCGTAATCCGCTAGAGGGCGATATGCGCTGGCAGTCGGATCATTTGAAACTCGGGCGTGGCAGAGAAACGATGAACTAGTGCACTAATACAGAATTGGCAGACAAGCATTACGTGTATGGCTCTGTAGATGGCAATGGGGGAGCAGCGGTACGCATGTATCGACAATGGTTCCGAAAACCGACTTGTACCCGACCATAGACTGTTCGGACAATTACATCACCGATTGCAGGAGGTAGGATCGTTCAGAATCTGCAGCTACATCGGCCGGCAACGTACAACAAGGACACCGAATATCGAGAACGCTGTAACCAAACCGCTGGATTGGCAGAGGTGGCCCTGTACCATGGCCACCACGATCCCTTGACCTTAACCCTCTGGATTTCTACCTCTGGGGATACCTGAAGTTTGTGGTGTACGAGACACCCGTTCTATCGGACATGGACCTCATGGCACGTATCGATGAAGTTGGGGTACGTGCCCGGGAGACTCCTGGCCAATTCGAACTAGTTCGCGATTCCATGCATCGTAGCTGATGGGATCAATTTTAAGCACTTACTATGAGTTGTAGCATTTTTCATTTCCATTTGGTACTGTTTTGTTGTAAAATAATGATTTCTTACACCATTTGTTATCTTTTCTTTTCGTGACGGTAACGATGCAACTGTCACGATCGAGTTTCCGACCCCCTTTCCTATGTAATTCTGCTGCCTCATGACCTGACCCAACCAAGTGTGCCTTTTGGGCATGACCTTTTGGAACACCCTTTATATAAGTGTGTAGAAATGTATGTTATATAAAATTTGTGGTTTCAAGATTTTATTTTTGCGACATAAAATATGTAAGTTACTATAAAAATGGTACACACACAAAAGGAGTGCTGTAAAGATAACATGAAATTAGAAAATTTAAACCTAAAATGCAATAAAATTTGTTAATAAACGAGAATTATAATTTTAAAGATATGGTTAATATTTATCAAATAAATTGTATTATTAAATCTCAGCTTAATTTAAGAATGTGTGAATTTGAAACTGGTTGTTGCTAAAAGAAATTGGTGAAGTAGTTAAAAGAAGTTTTTATGCATGTATAAGAAGTTTGTGAAAATTACGAATTTAAAATTGTTAATAATCAAGGTATAAGATACAAGAAAACAAACGTGATGTATAGTAAAATAGAAACTGCCAAAAATCTTGCCAGAAAAATATGTCAACTAGAAAGAAAGTAAATGTAATAAAACTGTAGATACATGATGAATTCTTATTTCTTCAGAAGAATAAGGGATAAATGGAAATGATTTCAATTAGTTTTGCGTAATAACTCAAAGGATAAAATACATAACTATTCTTAGCAGACTAGGAAAAAAGTAGATTAAGAAAAAGTAATCAAATGTTAGGATGAGTTAATACATGCAGAAATGAAAGATATATAAAAGGAAACGTTCAACAAAACTACAAAACGAGAAGGAATTTATGCAAAAAAATGTGCTATTAAGGGAGGAATAAAAATATGAAATTATAAATATAAAATGAAAGCATGTGTAGAGTTCAATAGCGCGCAGGTTCAAATAAATGCGATTAAAGCATTAATTACTGCTAGATAAGTTTTGGCATTCGTAAGAGAAATATATATGTATGTTATTAAACTGTAAACATTTTCACTTTGAAATGCAGATTTCTAACTAACAACTGAAAAACACATGACATTATACTGATTACTTATGATAGCGTCACAAGTAGGGCAAAAGATCATTCTACCAATTAAATCAACTGAATATGATCTGAAGCAGTTTAAATTTCAGAAGCAAAATAACAATTAAAAAAGCTTTCTAAAAGTCAAATTTTAGTAACAGGATATAGTGTGGGAGTTACTTGATTCTAATTTTATGATAAATGGGAAGCTGATGAAGAGTAAGTAGCGGTGATCGGGACATAATCACTTTTTGGTCATCATAAAAAGAAAGATAATTCTCTCTAGTTAAGAAAAACTGTCAGATAAATTGAACAGACGAGTAGAAATGATTAAGCACTTCGTGTTGGGAGAAGATAAGTAAAGAAAAACAAACATTCAGAACGGTAAAATGATTTATTATAGACTTTTTCAACAGTAAAGAGAACTCAGTGTTTTTTACAGTTATTTCCTTCTGTTCTGCTTTTCGTAATTTTTTGAAATGCTCTGTATTTTTAATACTAAATATCTTTAATTTTGTCTAAACTACTTCAAAATGTATTTAAGCATCTGAAAATCATAGAAATGAGAGAATTTTTCAGGACTTAAAAATTATCAGAACTTCAAAAATTTAATGTTACATTATTAGACATAAACTGGAGTATGCATGTATTATTAAAGATCTTTTTTTTTTTGAAAAATATTCAAAGATTTTTGTATTTTCTTATTTTTCTTTGATATAAACAAGTTATGTTACAAGACAAAAACGTGTAAAAAGTGTTACTTGTGTTTTAGTCATGTCATCAGTTGCTTTAGTAATGTAAAAAAAAATAATTCAAACTTATCTTGATTTAAAAAAAAAAATCTTTGTAAATTGTTAAATTAAAAAATAAAGGAAAAGAGTTAAGTATACTGCAAATGACATTATAATTTAAATATTTACAATTTTTATACTTATAGAATAATTGTTGATCATATTGATAATTGATTTTTTTAAAAATAGAATTCATTGGACTAATTCAAGGGAAAAATAATGTTGCTTTTGGAAATAGCGATACTGAGCATAACATTAGATGTGACATCAGGCACATGATTTGGGTAGTTTCACACACAGTTAGAAAATGAACAATAATACAGAAATCTTTGCTTATGAATGATCTCACGCTTATGTGTCAATTCCACATCAATTTTTAGGCGTCAATTAATCATATAACATTTTATATAAAAAAAATAATCTTCTTTTTCCATTTATTTATATAGGCACCATTATTGTACATAGAATTTATTTTACATTATCTGAACAATAGTGCAAATTAATATGTTTCACCCAATCCCTTATGATCGTATTTGAAATCAGTACGAATTAAAATTTTCTTAGAATTCATATGATCAATCATAACAGGCTTCTTGAAGTATACATTTTTAGATTTTGTCGAAAAATATATCATTGTCTCAGCTAACTAAAGAATGTTCAGGTGTTCAATTTAAACTTAGAATATTGGAGTTTATTGCTATTTGCAGCATACTTTAAAGTGAGTCTACTGGTTAAATGAACCTTCTTTTGCAAAGATGTCTGGAGTGTAATAAACAAAATGAATAAATAATGTAAATATTATTTTATTAAGTTCCCCATGACTTAGGTAGACTCTGAAGAACGTGGTAGCTCCACGTTCTTCCGAAAGTCCTAAAGGTTGAGTCCAAGTTTTAAGCTATGGGGAATGGATATTACTTTTGTGCTTCTATGAACGTTCTAAATGAATTTTAGAATATTTTACAGCTGTTCACAGTTGTTAATTAGTTCATTATGAGATATAAAAATTATTTTTAATTATCACTAGCTAAATTACTTCTTTAGAAAGAAAGCATCGTACTTAAGGTGTGGCGGTGAAAAATACAACTGTGTATGTGGTTATGAATGTTTTGAAGAGGGTATATGAACTATATGTATTACATATATTAGGAAAAAAAAGAAGGAATTGCAAGTGTTGAATAAGGGATCTCGTTCTTTGTTGCACATCAATTGAGGTCAGTAATTTGTAAATAAGATTTCAGGTTTATATAACAGATTCCTTTCAGTCATTTACTGAAAAAGAGAGAACACGGTTTAAAAAGCTAACTGAAAAAGAGTGTATAAGCTACTTCCATGTTTTATATGTGGATAAATTGGTTACTGGAAATATACGCTTATATGTGAGGTTTTAGGATTGGGATTCTATGCATAACTTATAAATAAATGATGATGTTGAAAGTAGACAAGCAAAGTTTACCTGAATAATATTGGGATCAAGGTATGAATATGTATAAACTGGCTGGATGACTTTACAGTCATTCGAAGTTTATGAGACTAAATTGGTAGACAGAATAAATCTCCCTTTAAATATTTCACATCTTTCTTATATTTATATAGTTTGAATTATATTCACGTGCCTCAAGAGAGTAATTCCCATAAATTCATAAACCCGCCTTGCACATAAATGCCCAGCTACTAAAATCGGTGAACTCGTACCTCTTATATTTATATATGTTTTAGTGTCATACGTTTTATTGAATGCAAAACTATCAATATGCACATGACGGTTCATTGGTAGCTTCAAGGGCTCTGTGTGTGAAAAGGTAAGTGCGGCATTGAATCCTAGTAACCTTTGAATAAAGGAAAAGGGATGTTGCAGTTATACTCTTCTGTATGTCGGGAGCAGTTTCATGCTTTCTCTCTCTCGCAACACGTGAAAACATCCCGCTGTCTTTAAAGTGTTTTTCCGGAAATCATTAAACAGTGGACGTTCAGAGGATTACAACAGCCTTTTCGTGCTAATTTATTCGCTTTTGGAAAATGCTAGAGCAGGTATACTTCCCTATCAGGGTTTTTGTTTTTTATTCTTCTGCGAGTAACTGAAGAAGGATGTTATTTTTTAGTAAAAATATCATTTCCTCTAATTATTTTTATTTTTCTCGACTTCCAGGTTATTCCTTTTAAATTTAGTAACTTCTTTGAGTTAAAGATATATATATATATATATATATATATATATATATATATATATATATATATATATATATATATATATATATATATATATATATATATATATATATATATATATACGATACATTCTTAATTAACTTGATCTTAATTTTTCCTTCTGATCAAAATTATCATGTGGGACAATGATAAACCTAGAAAATGTTGAAGGGAGTTCGTAACTCTCGCACACTAACTATATAAATTATTTTACTGCACTAACTATATAGCATTAACTTTAGCAAAAAGATTATTTGACATCCATTACCAACTGCCCACAACTTCAAGAGATAATTATAACCAGAATTCTCCCGCTTCGTGTTAAATGAAACATGAAAGCAGTGCCTTCACTTTATAAAAACAATTAACAGAGTATTTTTCCTTTATGTTATTGTTAAGCAAGTCAATTTTCTGAGAAAGCGCCGATTGTAGAAAATGATCTTTCTGTTTCTTAAGGCATATTAAGAACAGCTGTTATCGCTTACAATACTTTGCTTAGAAAAGAATGTTTCAAAATCAATAAAGCACAACTCTCGTTTTCTCCAAACTTTGTCATGAGTATTAAAAAGTTTAAATTGATTTAATATTGAAATTTTACAGTTTACTGAAGAATATTTTGGTAAAAATATTGATATATCAAATAACAGAAATATATTTTAAAATTTGATTTCATATTTTAGAATTCTTCGTACTTTTTTAGCGAATTCTATGTACAAATCTACTCTTAAGATACTTAATATTTGAAATACATGTTATGATGTCTGAAGATGCAAAGATTTTAGGTCCTGTTTAAGCAATATGGCTAATACAACATTAGGAAAAGAGATTAACCTCTCACTTTCATGCCATAGCATTGGAAGGTAATTGGCAACGGTTAATTAATGTGTGTTGAGAACTAACTAACATAACATTTATTAGATGAATTACGGACAAAACCCTCAAAAGTTCAGGGGATAAAATTTACTAACTACAGTTCACACTTGCCCAAATCATCCAATTAATGAATAAAATATTTTATATTAAATGGAATAATTACTTTATACAATAAGTAATCAAGTAATTTTAAATAAAATCATATCAATATAACCGGAAGATGACAGGTTTGTTCTTTTATTAATCAAAGAGATTTGCTTACAGTATTTAAATTTTTAGCTTTAGTGTATTCGTTTTGACTACCTATTTCTGTCAATATCAAAGCCTAAGTTCAGTATAAATTGCTATGTTATTTTAAATCATGAACAATTGAACTAGTCAGTAACTCATTCGTGCCAGCTTCCTCTCAAAAATCTTATACCACACCAGATGTCATTTGTATTTCAATCTCAGCTTTCACCAGACGTGTTACGCTGTCTCCTTTGTTTGTATATTTGGTGTGAAATATCTATTATTTTTTAGTTTCGAAAAGAAACAATAACAGTAAGAAACTATAACAAAACAGGTGTTCAGTGCCCTTATGTAATTTGGATCTCATGGCAAACTTTTCAGGATTTATCTTCTTTAAAGATAATGTTCTGATGCTTCCATCAAGTTTATCATAAATTAAAGCTTTTTAATCAACAGCATAGTCCAGGGATGGCAAACCCTTATGGATTAAAGTGCTATTTTTTAAAGAAATGTTTAATGAGAGGCTCTAGATGTACCATCAAATAATTTTGAAGAAATATAATTTTTAGGAAATATAATAAAACTAAACATTAATAACTCAAAACTCTTTATTTGCTAACAAAAACAATTTATATGTATTATTCAAATTAAAATACTATTAGTGTGATTTCTGTTGTTTTGGGATAGATAACAAATAACTTATATTAAAGTTGTAAGATGTTACTTTTAAAAGAATGCATTCTGAACTAAAATCATCAGCCAAATGGTGTCGAAGTGAGTTTTTCATGTTATTAATCTCTGAAAATAATGACTGGACATCCTAAATAGATAAAAATATGGTTAAAGTTGAATGAGTCAGATTCTTCAAACAGTACGTGTCTCGAACCGAATTACATATTGATAAAATTTCGTTACTGGCATTTTTACTTATACCACTTACTAATCTTTATGTTTCAAAAAATAATTTTGCTTCCATAAATTTTGGAATCCATATTGAAAACTGTAAATCAATCAGATGCATTTCAAATTCTTCAGTTTTGTGCCAGTCAAATTACGACAAGTTCAGTTTATTAAATGAAATCACATCAATGTACACAATAACTGGAACGTTTCCGATAATTCTTCGAACCGAGAAACTCTCGCTGAAAGTTTCTTTGGTTGAAGAATCGATTACGGAAATAAATTCTTCAATAACTTTTTCATTTAGTTTCTCATCTAAATATTTGATATTTTTTCAAGTTTCGGAAATTTTTGTGAATTTTTGTCATAATATCGTTTTTAAAACCATACAGTTTAGCATCAAAAACAAGACTGATATCCATCATTACGATAATATATCATCATTATGATAGCTACCTTTAAGTTTTATGTTCAATTCATAGAAATGTATGACAGTGAAAAACATCTATTTTGAAGCCATATAACAATCATGTGGGTATTGATCAATTTTTACCTCATTTTCCAAAAACAGTCTGATTTCTTTAACGAGTCAACAAATCTTTAAAATACGTTCCCACAGCCTAACATGTGAGCATTATTAGGCATCAGTAAGCCGTTAACAACAAATTGACTTCATCCAAGAAAGCATCGAACTTTCGCTTCTTTAAAGCCGGCGACGATATCAGGTTGACTATTTTTGTGACTAATCCCATTACATTATTAAAAGATGTTAAACCACTCTTAGTTCACAAAACATGGTGAAGGATGAAGTAGAATTCAACAGTTGAATTTCATACTTCTGTTTGAAATAAACTAATGAAACCATTTTTTTCAACATCCTACTTGGAGCACCATCAGTTACGTAAATTTTTTCTAAATCAATTTGTCTCTCAACAAACAAATTTTTAACAGCCTTAAAAATATCTTAGCCCTTTGTTGTTGTTAGCAATAAACATTAACGAAATTCATTCTTTCTTGATGATATTTCCTACGCAGTATCGAGAAAAAACCGTTAAATATACAGATTTAGTAACATCATGTACATACATTCGCCAAGACAACAATGTAAAAGGAGCGGAATTAATGTCCTTTTTTGTAAATCTGTTGTATTACCTGCAAGCGTTATGATTATTTCAGCGATCTTAGATGAGCTGAATTATTTTTCTTTATTATCAAAACTATGAAATGTAAGGCTACACATGCTAACCAATCTCCCTTCAAAAGATTTCTCTCTTAATAAGGTCGAGCAATGACATTTGCAGTCAAATAACTTGCATCGCTCGTATTTTTACCAACATATTTTATCACAGACATCGAATGTTTATTCCTGTCATCTTTTGTACTTGCAATTATTTTCTGTTTCGCTCTGGTTTGCTTTTATAGATGGTATTCCACATACCACTGCTGCAAAACATAATAAGAAAATCTGTTATCATGCTATATTTCATCCCTATATCTCGGGCCATCCAGTTTGAAATTCTGTGACTATGTTGCACTTCCGAATTTTTTTACTGAACTAGCCACGTTAAATAACAGTTAAAGTCGTAAATCTAACGCAAATAAACTAGATGAACTTTTAAAATCATGAGACGAGGCACTGCAAGCATAAACAAAATAAGCGTCATTAACAATTATTCTGCACGACTTAACTAATGCAAAAAATGAACATAATTCTTGCCCACTCACATAGTGTCTGATCACTCCGTATTGAAGGCAAACCCGCGTTTTATTGTGATCCTTTATAAGGAACCTTGTTAATTAAAATAATGCCGTTTTTTGATAGCTGGCATGCCTAAAATATTGCGTCGTGTATCATTGGCTCATTACCCCTGACATTATGTTTATAGCCCTTTAACAGATAATCGAAAGCACTTTTCGAGACATTAACTTGGGTACTTTTACTGATTTGAGATACAATAGACATTCTTTTTGACAGTACAATATCAAAAGTACTTTTTGAGTACCTCAAAAAATTAAAAAATGTCAATCATTACAGCACGTATAGCATGAGAGGAAATGTGTGCAGAAGTACCTAGAATAGAATTGGTGTTAAGTGGAAGCAGCTGAGTGGTAATCTTCATAATTTAGTCCCAATTCTTGACCTGTAGATCTCGAAGGTATTATTTCACTTGGAGGGCATACGGTCAACACCCATTTAATGTTCACAGCCGTCTTTATAGTACACGAAGGATATTCGATTAAGTCGGTTTTCGAACTCACTATTTTCGAAGACCTACCTATTATCCAGGTCATCTTGGCCTCTATCAGAGAAAACGGAACAAAACTCTTAAGTTATAATTTTAAATATGAGTTTTTCAGCTGATCTAAAATTTTAACCGTCCAAAAATTTAATGGTTCCCATTCATGTGAATGTCCTCTTTACATTTAGACTTCTTTAAGGAATCGGGCGGGGATTTAACATTAAGCTGGATATTTTTATGCCTTTCTTAGTTTCTTAGCAGTTAAGCAATATTAAAAATATAAATTCTGGTTTTTAAAGAGATTTGAATAAAAATGAAACTGTATATTAGATTTTACAATCAAGAAAACAATAACAAGCATAGAAAATGAAAGAAAAAATTAACAGAAATTCCAACAAAAGTAAAAACTTGACTCCTGACTGCCTGGCCTTAGGTTGTTTAATTTAAATCTGATTTTGAGTGCCAATTTGAGATACATTTTCATGAGTTTAATGTTTTTTTTTAACTGTGCCTGATCCTTTGTAGCAAAAATAAGTTATCAGTATTGAGTTTGGAAGAAGACGCAAAAATATAGTTATGAAAATTCCTTAGTAAAAATATAATTGAGAAAAAAGTTCGTTTCTACAAATCGTACAATACTAACGTGAGTTTACACTGCATATCATCAGCTTATATGAATATTAATATAATAAAACCAGCATGAATAGCATTAATAAATAAAACGAGCAATTAAAGGAGCTTAAATTTCCGAAGATATGAAATTTTCTGACGATATTTTGAGAAAAATGTATTGATATAAGTCATCCTAGCAAATGCTTCTACAGAGGGTATTAACACATTTTTAGAACGATTTCGGGGCCGTTTAATTAAAATTTAAAATTTAAAGACTGTTTTTTTAATGTTCGAACTGATAGCCCTTTTTCTGGACTATAAGTCTACATCATGATTTCTATGATAGAAGAGCTTTTCGTAAAATTTCCAGGGGTATTGCTTTCCATTCCTCTTCTACTACTTTCCAGAGTCCATCTATCGTAGTAGGTTTGTGTTAAGAAAGAGCTCTTTTTAACAGATCAAAGGCACAATAGTGCATAGTTGAAACGTCAGAGGACTTCACAGGAATATGTTGAAAAGGTATATATGCAATGCCTGTATTAGTCTTCATTTTTTCAAGGAATGCAGTGGTAGATTTCGAAGTATGACTTGTAGATTTGTCTTGATGAAGTTTCACCCTTTGAAAGTGTTTGGGATAAAGAAGTGGAATTTCTTCTGTAAATATTGGACGTAAAATCTTTTCCTGATAATATGATGAGTTGATTTTAACATTTTTCTACTCTTTTTATTTTCAATTTCTCACTGTAGGAGAAACCTCTGTCACTATCATAAACCCCTTACTGAAACTTTCTTTACATTGACGGAACCAGGTTTGTACATTTTTTCTCCTCGTTTTCTACAGTAAATAGACATTTTTTGTTGCATTCATTTAGGTAAACCCATACTTCATCAAGGGTCACAATGTACTCGTATTTCCATTTATCTGCTGCTAAATGTTTTTCATACAGGATTCTACAAAATGTTTTGCGTTGAGCCACATGCCTCAGCAAAAGCTGGTGAACATTATGTTTTTTAGCTTTTTTAAGTTGTAAATCTTGATTTATTATTTTATTTATTGTTGCTACAGATATATCTAAAGACTTTGCAATTGATTTCTGTGTTGGCGGATTTTCTCTTGTTACCAGGGATTTCACTTTAGAAACATTTGAAACAGTACGTATTTTTTTCGGATATTCGTTTGGAGTGTCATGTAGAAATAATGATTGACAGTTTTTACGTGTCCAATTAATAATGTTGCTTATTTTGCACTTTGAAATTTTAATACATGCATTTCAGAATGTTTTTGAATCCTGGAATAAGAATATTTCTCTTCGGAAAGCGCAAAAACGTATCCTTCAATCCACATCTTGTTCACATGCGACATTTTGAAAGAAGAATAAATTTAAAAGTAGCAGACGATATTTCTCATTTCAAATAATAAGCTGTTGAAAAACATTTTTGTTCTAAAACATTTACTTCTTTAAAATTCTTAATCAAAATCATTCTAAAAATGTGTTAATACCCTCTGTATTTATCGTTTGGCAAAATACCTAGTTATAGTTTTAAAGGGAACACAAAAGTTTAAGCTACTTAATGAATATTTAAAAACCCAATAAATGTATATAAATTTCGACTGGCTTAATATATTAACTGATTCAACTTTAGGAATAATTCTTATACCAGTTTCGTCGCTTAGAAATTTTTTTTTGTAATATCTTAAAGCTTCCATATAATATTGATTAAAGGTTATCTCTCAACTTAAAATGGATGGCTATAATGATATAATTATGATAACGGAGATTATAGGAGTTTTAAAGATCAATATTGGTAAAAGATTCATCTTTTAATTGAAACTTTAATCTATTGATTTATGTGTCACGAAGTGAATAGTAAAACTATGTGTGAATCTAATTGTATTAGAATGTCAAAGAAATACATTCTAATTAATGTGCTTTGAATTTCATCACTTCGAGGGCATTTCAATACAAAATTTAATGATTTTTTCAGTTAATCTATTAAAATCCATCGTTTCAAAATAGAGACCTTACTGTTTTAAATTTTTGAGGCATAATTTTTGTCATTAAGAGGGCAAATAAATGACAATAATTGAAAATGATTATGTTTTAAATAGTTTTAAATTTTTAAATATTAACAATTAAAATAACACAAATTATGTAATTTTATCTTTCATTAAAATCATACATTACCATTACATAATGTGACACTGACAAATATCTAGAATACTGTCGTTAAGTGTAAGTGATAACATCACTACATTATTTGTAAATATGCTTAAACGAGTTAACAAAGGACATTCCTCTAAATGTTTTGACCACATCCTTTTAAGGATGTAAGGTTATAAGCATTTGATTCTGCAAGCTGTATAGCTTATAGACAAAATATTTAAGAGTACCGATTGACATTTTCGAGGTAGTTATTGCATTTAATTTTCACAAGGAATCAGAAAAAATTACGACATAGTTATATTGATAGATGCGCATGCAGACTGCAGAAGCAAAAATCACTTTTCCACTGTTCAGTAGTTCCTAGGATTGAACCTGAGACCATTAAGTTTGATGTCTACTGCCCTTACATTTGGCCATGTTGCGTAATTTAATGCATTATATTTTAAGGTAACACGTGAAATGGTGAGTCGCAAATTTGGCAAAAAAGTGTTATTTTAACGATACTCATTAATTAAATTTATTATACTTCAATTTTTATAATATTTAGTTAAATATTGTGCGACCACTTTTGTTTGATATTCTACAAATATTTAAAAAAAATATCTCATTATATATATATACACTGCCTGACATGGAAAATGCAACACCAAGCAGGAGTTCCCAGAAAAAGAAGAAATTCGGCAAACAGAGAGAGAGAAAGAAATAGAGAGAGAGAGAGAAAGAAAGAGAGAGAGAGAAAGAGAGAGAGAAAGAAATAGAGAGAGAGAGAAAGAAAGAGAGAGAAAGAAAGAGAGAGAGAGAGAGAAAGAAAGAGAGAGAGAGAGAGAGATGAAAAATAAGTGCTCTGTATTTCGAAATGGTATGCATAATACAAAAAGACAATACAGAGAGAGAACAAGGTGGGTCAGTAGATTGTAAGAAAACATTGGACGGCGATACACTAAACTATGTATAGAGTCCATTAAAGTGCGAATGGCGTCCTGAGAAATGGCTCTCCATTCCTTGTCAATCAATATCCAGAGTGCATCTGCAAATGGGGTCTAATCATTCCCAAACTTGTTCGATTGGTGAGAAGTCTGATAAGCACGGTGACCAGGAAAGTAGCTACACACCTTGCAAGTCATGTTGGCTGATGCGAATACTTTGCGATCGGGTGTCATCCAGCTGATAAAAGGCATTGGACACCCTCTGAATGTAGGGGAATCTCACCGACTGCAGCACATCATCCACGTAAGGTTGGGCTGTCATAGTACCTTGAATGCGATCTAAAAGGAACCTGGAATCGTAAGCAATGGAGCACCAAATAATACCACCTTTTCGTATGGTGGGGCTTTCCACAACTACTGCAGGATTGAGCATATTTAGACATCGACGCCTATTAGTACTGCAGATTGAGCCTATTAGTACGCGGTGACTATCACTGAAGAAACAGAAGCGTGATTCATCTGAGAAGACAATCCTGTGCTTCTCCATCATCCACATCACTCTAATCAGGCATCATTTCAGACATCGGCGCGTATGCTGAGGAGTCAATGGCAGTTTTCTTAACGGACGCCATGAGCGCAGACCACTAGCAACCAATGGATGGCAAATGGTTTTGCTTCCAGGTTGTCCTGCACAGGGTGCAGAATTTCTGATAACGTGCTTTGTGGGACCACCACCACCTTCCATTTTACATATCGATCCATTCCTGCTGACGTCACTCTGGCTACACCGGCACGACGTAAACCTTAGACATTTTCTTGTTCTAATCATCTACGGCATAGCTGGTACACTATGGACGCGTCCAGATGTCTATCAGCAGCGACTATACATAAGGACAAACCTGCTCTTCTCAGTCCGACAACCATACCCTTCGTAAGCTCTTCTGTCTTCTGGAATTGACTCTGATGATGGCCCAGCATTCTCAATATTACATCCTTTGTAAAAAGAAAAGCTTTCAACTACTATTTTCCAAGCAGCTGTAACAGAACGAATCTTGCCACTGATTCTATATCTTATCCTACATGCGTTGACAAGCTGCGCATTTCACATCATTTGCATAACTCTATAAGGTGCCTCTACCCAGAAGTTTGCATAATTTTCTGACCACTCCTTCTTGTTGCTGCATGCTTCCTTTTTGGTGTCTCTGTCCCTTAGTTTCATGGGGTTGTCTAGTCGAAAACGATTTTAATGTTCAAAGTTTACCTTCAACTTCTAATCACAAAAGCTACAGTCAAATTCGGAATATTTAATTAAAAGGATATATCTCGTAAATATCAGTCATTTTTATGTTATCCCACAGTTAAACCTTTCTTGAAATCAAACAGCTCTAAATTTCGTGGCATCTTGCATGGATTAATCCTTCAATAATGGCTCCTATATATATATGTGTGTGTGTATAAATATATATATATATATATATATATATATATATATATATATATATAGATATAGATATATAAATATAAATATATACATATATATATATATATATATATATATATATTATACTCAAGTAGTGTCAAATAATATGTTTAGAAAATAACTACTTAATTTATTTCAAATTAATAAGTAAATATATATTGAGGAATAGATTTGCAGAATATTCGCATGCCGCAATTATAATAATTTCTAAATAATCAATCATTTTAACGAAGTTAATTTAACTAATATATAAATATTAATTATCTTAACCTCGAAACAAGTGCTTTACAAAAATCATGTTTACAAAAACTGACATCTCTGTTTCGAAAAAGTAATCTATTTCATGAATCCCCACTCTTTTAGGTATTTTGATACTCATAAAATATTTCTTCCTTTTAGGATTTTGTCTCATTTGATTTATCTTCATCTGTAATAAAAACTATTTAGCTGAAGATGTCTGCCTCGAATCAGTTAGTATGTGGCCAAGAAGGTAAGTAAATTATTAATTTTCCCAATTTAAGGAATTATTGCATAATATTTGCTAGTCTAGACAAACATTCTTATGTTAGTGATATTGCGTAACATAGCTTAATAACTTAAAATTATTGTAAGTCATTTGTACATTTTCTTTTTAAGAATATTTTCTGCAGTTAATAGGCAAGTTCATGTGTCGCATAGGGGAAAAATTACATTTATACTGATTCCTCAAGTCACGCATGGTAAATCTCATTATTCCTGTCTTTGTTCAATAATCACATGAATCGAACATTGGAACTTGTACTCCAAAGAGTGTTTTCTATTGTAGTGTTAATTTATTTTTATGTATATCTTGACTTCTTATAATGAAATTATTTTACGAGTTTTATTCTCTCAATCATTGTTTTGTTTTCAAATATTTCCTAAACTGGATGAAACTCTCGTTTTATTTTTCACCACAAAAAAGTTTTTTTTTATTATTTCATATGATTATCCATGCTTTTATGATCAAAATAAATCATTCTAAAACTTGATTCAAGATAAATGTTTTTTTTTTACAACTTGTGTGAAATGACAATTAATATTTCCAATTTACATTTAATCATAACTTATGTGTAAACATTAATTTGCTTAATTAAGTTCTCCATTTCCATTCTGATAAACATCTTTAGCTCTTTTCAGGCAAGTGAAAAGTTGCATTGTTTTTTTCTTCTTTAATTATTATTAGTTCATATGTTTTCGATTTCTTAATTGAAATTTTGTTGTCATATTCATCCCTTGGTTTTCTTTTAGCTACCAGTCAAAATCTTCTATTAGAAATTTGGAGGGAGGAGGAGTGTTTAAAATAAAATATTAATTTAAAATCCAATATTATTTATAATTTTAAATTCATATATATTTAGCTTCAATATAACATTCAGAACTTCGTATTTTGTTTCGCAAAAATTGTGATAGTGGTAATTATTTATCAACTTAAAAATTGATATTCATGTTAAATTTACATAAAGTGATTAAAATCAGAATTTTCTTTTCTTTATTAAGCTTTTAAATGTATTAAGGGGCCGTGATAGCTTGGGAAAAAAGAAGATGTAATTTTTGTACCTCGAAGATCACGCAAATCCAGTTCGATATTTCAAAACTTGTTTTGTCACAGTCCATGGACACTGTCCGACTTTGAAAATGCAACACCAAAAAGGAGAAGATAGAAAATGACGGAACACGGCAAACAGAGAGAACGAGAGAGAAGTGAACAATGAGTGATCTGTATTTCGAAATGTGATATGCATAATACAGAGCGAGAACTGGGTCGGGTCAGTAGGATGAAGGACCACTGTGGACAATGATACGTGAAGCAACATATCTAGGCACATAGTCAGTGAGAGAACGGATGGCGACATGAGAAATGGCTCTCCTCTGTCAAACATTTGCCAAAGTGCGTTTTCTATTAGACTCCTATCGGACTGTCTGCTGCAATGCCTTTTGTGCACGTTTCAATTGCTGCAGTACAAGTCCTCATTGATCAATCCCGCATTGACCGTTAGGCAGGTTGGTAGCAGTGTGTGATGTGGCAACTTGACGACCCACTTGACGAGTAGTCCACTTTCAACCAACTTCATAAGAGAGGGATAAAGACCCCGACCTGAATGGGTGTAACCAATGCCTTGCCGTACGTACATTCACAGTACTATACCCAAATGATAGACATTTTTGGCAACTTAATGCAGCAGCTCATAAGCCCACTTTGAAATCATAAAGCAGACAATATCTAACGAGCTCTTTTGACACGTTTATTTCTCCTCACTACTGTATGAGTTACGATTCATGAATGTGTGCGGTAGACCTGCTTCTATGACGACATATATTCCCATATTCAACTGACCGGTGATTCAACAATATCATACATTAGTTTGCATACTTATTCTCACTTCATTCAATGGCAACGTGAAAATGGCAAGATCTTTCTTGTTTGCCTTATACATTGTAAGACTTTGTTAATGCAACACCAAGGAGTTGCCAGAAAGTGGCAAGAGAAAAAAGCAACGAACAATAAGTGATCTGTATTTCGAAATGATAGCATAATACAGAGCGAGAACAGGGTCGAGTCAGTAGGTTGTAGGACCATCTTGGGCGGCGGTACACGAAGCGTCTAGGTACATAGTCAGTGAGAGTATGGATGGTGACCTGAGATGGCTTTCCTCTGTAAATCATTTGCCAAAGTGCGTCTTCTGAAGGAGGCAGTGGCAGGGTCTGCAAGTGGCATCCAATCATATCCCAAACGTGTTCAATTGGTGAGAGACCCAGCAAGCACGGTAGTCAGAGAAGCAGCAATATTCCTTTCAGGGAATGTTGGCTGATGCGAACAATGTGAGGTCGAGAGTTATCCTGCTGAAAAAGGACAGTGGGAACCCTCTGAATGTAGTGGAGTGTCACCGGCCGCAGCACATTATCCGCGTAACAATGGGCTGCCATATTGCCATCAATATAAACTAGAGGTGACCTGGAGTCGTAGGCAATGGTGATTCTAACCATGATACCGCGTTGTCACGTGTTGGGGAGTTTCACATTTGCATCAGGATTTACCTATCTCGACATGGTACGCGGTGACTGTCACCGAAAAACCAAAGCGTGCTCAAATGAGAAGATGATCCTGTGCCAATCCATTGTCCATATCGCTCTAATCCGGTACCATTGCAGACGCTGGCAACTATCCTGTTGGATCAATGGCAATGTTCTTCACGGACGCCATGAGCGTAACCCATTAGCAAGCAATCGAAGACAAAATGTTCTGCTCGATGTGGGAGTATCCAGGGTGTCTTGCACATGCTGCAGAATTTCTGTAGACGTGCTTTGTTTGCCGCCACCACCTTCATACATAGATCCACACTTGCTGGCTGCTGGCTGCACAGGCGTCACCCTGGCTGCACAGGCACTCCGCAAACGTTCTACAATTCCTTGCTCCAACTATCTTCACCACAAGCGGTGAACCATGGACACGTCAAGTTGTCTGTCAGCTGTGATTTGCCGTAAGAACCAACCTGCCCTTCGTTCCGATCCCCATGCCCCTCGTAAACTTGTCTGTCTGCTGAAATTGACTCCGTCAACAATGTCCTGGCATTCATTGCAATTACAAGCTTTTTTTCAGCACGAGCAAACTTTCAACGATTATTTTCCAAGCAGCAATAACGGCGCGAATATTGCCTATTTTTTCAGTTCTTCACCTTATGTCTTATCTTACGTGCCTAGAGAACTGCGCATTTCACATCATTTGGATAATTCAGTAAGATGCATCTAAACTGAAATTTGATTAACTTTCTGAGCACTCTTCATTGGTGTTGTAAGTTCACCTTCTGACAGTGTACATTAAACTTTTTCCTATGTGTGGTAGGGAAATTTGGTTGAAAGTGTAGTTCAACATTACGAAGTGATTGACTGTTATTAAGGAATTCGGTTGTCAGAAATAATTAATCAATATTAAATCGTGATAATGTAGTCTAATTTCAGAAAAGTTTTATACACTGGTGACATATTGAAAATGATATACTATAGCATATTGTTTTAACTAAATGAAAATGGATACATAAACAGAGAATATATTGTTAAGATGATTCAAATATAAAACGATTCACATATGCATATTTACGAATTATGCAGTATAATTAGCAAAATGTATTACTACATCTCGTTGTGATGCAGGTAGACACTCTACAAATTAGAGGCTCAATCAGACTGCGGATTGGGTCCTGGGGGAAAATGTTCATGTACTCATAACTATTCTGCACAGTTCAGCCTCTTAGACAAACGACTGCCAAATACTTCATAGATATTTACTATCGGTGAGGTATCAAGGGACAAAGCAAATCAAAGAAGCACGTGAATATGCTAAAATAATTGTCCGCTGAAAAATGCTGTGTGCGAAGTCACGTTGTCTTGTTTGCAAATGCCATTTTGCAACTGTTTAAGATAAGCAGCGAAAATAATTGTAATTCCTCATCAATTGGGGGCAGTTGCAACTGAAGCTCTTAAGCTCTTCAAGCAATGGACCTCGAAACATCAACTGAGAATATCCGTAGGAACGTCAAACTACCTACTACTCATGAAACTACAGTGCGGCTTACAAATACACTGGGATTTCCAAAAAGTCAGAAGATCCAAAACCATTAAACTACTAGGTGTCACAATAAATGAGAAACTCAATTGGTCCCCCATATCAAAATTCAGGGAGCCAAAGCCTCCAGAATACATCAACAGCTACTTAGACTGGCGGGCACCAATTGGGGATTCTCACAAAAGCAGAGATCAATACTATACAAAACTATTGCGGAAAGGATTCTTGCCCATGGAGCCCTGATCTGGTGAAGGACTCTTTGAGTAAAGAATCAACTCCTCCTGGATAGAATTCAGAGAAAATTTCTCCTGAACATCACGGTCGCCTATAAAACTACGGCCACTAAAGTACTACAAGTAATAACCGGCAACTTACCCTTGCACCTGCAAATTGAGAAAGAAACCCAGCTGAAACACATTTCCAAAATTATTGGCACCAGCAAAGTCGAGGAGAGAGTGGCAAAACTCACAATGTGTTCGGGTATTTTCAATATAGAAAATAAAATTTTCCTAGAAAAGGAAGCCCAACAGCTAATTTCGCAGATAACTGCCACATTAATACGGACGGATCCAAACAGGAGAGTAGGGTTGGAGCCGCTTTCATGGCCATCCAAAATAACAGCGTCCTCCACTCGGAAAAATTCCACATAAAAACAACACTGTTTTCCAGGCAGAACTTTATGCCATCCAACAGGCAAACAAGTAGGCAAACCGGAAAAATTACACCGGCAACATTTGATCGGATAGTCTTTCTGGAATTATGGTGGTTGGAAACCCAACATTTACTAGGAGGATGACCAGTCAGAGCTATCCAAGGAGATCTGAATTTGAAAAACACAATCAAGCTTCACTGGATAAAGGCCCACGTGGGGCTTAAAGGCAATGAGCTGGCAGACAGCTTGGCCAAAGAGGCAACAACCCAAGTAAGCCCATGCGTCGTCCTCCCAACGCCATGCTCCTACTATAGGAGACTTCTAGCAGAAGAAGCCTATCAATCATGGCAGCCAAGTTGGGATCGGGCCGAAGCAGGAAAGCTGGTATATGATGTTATACCGAAAGTCAGAAATAAAACACAATGCTGGCCAAGACAAATAACCCTGTTTGTTACAGGACACGGCCCCTTCCCGACTTACCTGCACAGAATTAGTGCTCCCCCAAGTGAATACTGTGCCTGCAGGGACATAGGGAACCCGATTAACTGACTGTCCTATCACGAGCTCATGGCATTTCACAAAACCCAGTGCCCATTTAACAAGAGAATGGACCAGAAACATAGTAAACAATGCCCATTCAAGAACCAAAGTGATTGCCTTAATCAACTTTTTAATAGATCTCAGACATCTGTTTATTCCAGAGGACCAAGGAGGGGAGGATGACCAGCAAAAAGAATTGGACCTCCTGGACCATGATTAACAAGTACAGAGTGCTTAAGCCTTGTAGCTCTGTCCAATGTAACAACCTTTATTTTTCTAATGTTACTAACACTTTATTATTGCCCAGTTTGTTTATAAGTTCACTTTACTTTTCTTTTTTCTCTTTTTTCATACTGTAGTTACTGTAGTAACGACCAACCCATCTGCATTATTGTTGTTGAATTGTAAACTATACTTTTAATCAGCATATAGCTTTTGTTGTAAGTAAATGTAAGTAATGTGTAATGTTAAGTATAGCCTAGCCATTTCTCCAGTACCATATTATTTCTATTTATATTAAATTAACCTAGGAAACAACAAGGAGAACAAACAACCTTGCTTAACCAAGCCTATTCCACAACCTAGTTCTTTTTCTAACTTCTTATTATTATCTTGCATGTTTGTTTAAGCTAAATTAAATGTCCTGATGTTAAATTGTATATCTTGTAAATTCCATTGTGCTAATATTTTATTGCAATGTATTTTCTTTTGATGTTCCAAAAAATTGTCAATTGGGGACAGCCAGAGGCAGCTGAGGAATGCCCTCCAGATGTATCTGGAGCTGTTGCTCACGGAGCTCGGGACTGTTGCGGTGGTGGGGCCCTGACTGTGCTAAATTCTTTTCTTCTTTCTAGCAACTCCCATCTAAACTGGTAGAACCCTTACTGGGTTAGGTACAGGGGAGCTGGCTGGTGTATACTCCTCATCAATATATTACTTCTGATAATCTGTCTATGATGCTAAGAGTATTCTACTATCATAGCTGATTCCTTCGCAAAACTTTATTTCAGATCGACGAGTGATGTAGCATTCAGACATAATAGTCGAAAGTGCCTGATTTCTCTGACACCTCTAGATCCTCATTGGAGGACTATCAGTTAAACTGAACCGAGATTTATCGTTGAACATCATAATGTACCACTGAGATGTCTTAAGTTTCTTGTTGATGAAATTATCGCAATTTTATACTTCAGTGATTTGGAGTAGATAAGAATCTTCATTTTTTCACTTTGTTTATTCATTAGGTTAATCTGTTATACACAATGGAAGTTTAAGATGTTCAAACCAATCAGTCATGCGTAGACTTCCAATCCAATTTCTCGAAAAACTCTCGTTTGCTTGAACTGCCTTCGATGTTGTCATCTAGGCCTCTCTTCGACAACTTTGAACTTCCGAAATACCGAATATTTCTTAAGATGCAAAGAAATAAAACTCAGTTGTCTGTCATTCTTTTTCCTTGTATTTTGCGGTATAATCATATGAACAATTTTATTTTAAGTCATTTGCAGGACATATTTTGCCACATATTTAGTGAAATTAGCATATTTATAAAATGAAAATTTCATGGTGTTTTATATTCTATATCTAGTTATGCGATTATGGGTTTTGATCATAGCATTTTAAAAAGATTGTATTTTTAAATTAAATGTGAATGACACTAAAGTGAGCCCAAAGTTAAACTTAAAAATCAATAAGTACATAGGCATCAGGAAAGATAGATACTTTAGTTTTGGGGGAGTTGATAACTTCTTATTAAAAACTCTTAAGGTGAAATGTGCAGAAATAACCCAGACTACATCTTCATCTGTCAACAGTAATACTGAGGCTCAGGCAATTAACGTTCTTCTCCCTAGATATACCATACCTTTAGTGAATACTTACCATCCTGATAATTCATCAATTGACATTGATGTTCTTCAGAGCCTTGCAGATGTATTAGTTGAAGTCAGTTATCCTGGAAGATCTGAATGACAAAAGTCTTTTATGGGAATACAATGTACAGGATTCTAAGGAAAATCAATTGGAAGACGTTGCTGAGATATGTCTATACTCAAATTGCGAGAAAATACTAATGTCTCAAGAACCAATGATACTGTTTCTCCCATAGATATCACAGATATAAATCACAATCATGCAGACAAATCTCACTGGCAAGTTATAAAATCTGCAATCAGCGATCATTATCCTAAGTGTGATCTCAACTATTCAAATAAATCAAGAATGTTTTCTCCAACATAAGTGATCCTGAGACTTTCGATAGGCTTTAAGCATGTACTAGAGTCTAGATACTCTGTATTTAGAAATCTTAAGAAACTCCTTACTCGCTTCACTTATCTCATATTGAAACTACTGTTAAGTATTACATCTTTACAGGAAAACGATGGGAAAACAGGATATCTTTTTGGATGGATTATAATATTGAGGAACTGATACATGAAAGAGAATCCCTCACCCAAGTACTCATGAGAAACAACAGTACAGAATCAAGGAATAAGCTTATCGATGCTAGTAGCTAAGTTGAATAAGAGATCCCCACCTTCAAACAAGGAAAAAGTACATACCTTTTCAGCAAACAGGACCCAAGAAATGTAACCACTCAATACTGGAACCTTCCAAATGTTTTAAATAACTCCAAAAATCTCATACAAGAACAGGGTCACTCAAATGTATTGACTACTGGAAATGTCAACACCAGAACAAGTAAAGACACAGCAAATATACTTTCTAACATTATGAAACTGTGGGTAGACTATCGTGTGTCCAAAAAAATAAAAAAATTCTCAAGACTAAAATCCATTGTTAGAGTAAGTAAGCAAATATTTGAATTAGCATATTCACGTCTGATCTTATTTTGAAGAACTAGAATCCGCTATACATTGATTCTAAGGAATCTTCTGGGTCTGACCTTCTGGGTACGATCATATAATACAACATATTGGTGAAAATGCAAAGATTCTTGTTTCAGATTTTCAATACAACTTGGCACACTGGCAAGCTGCCTAAAATTTGGTAAAACTCAACTATTATTCCTATTCTTAAGTCAGGCAAAGAAGGCAGCAACTTCAAAAGTTATAGCCGATTTCACTAACCAGTATCCTTTGTAAGACAATGGAAAAATCATTCATACCATATTGAGGAAATGGTTTACAGAGAAAAATACCTTAAAATTTTATCAAATTGCGCGCAGAGCTAAGCACAGTAAAGTCAATCAACTTTTTGACGCATGCCTGTCAATAATTGATGGCTTCCAAGAAATGCCTCACAGAAAAAAACACCATGGTGTTCTTGGTTCTCTCTGTTGCATTTGACAGAGCCTGGAAGCAGAGACTAATTAGTATTATACAAAAATAAGGTATTGTTCGTACCTGCCTCATCTGGATCAATTTCTTAAGAGGAAGGAAATTCAAAGTCAAAGTAAATGAATTTTCTCAAAAACTCATCGAATTTCGACAGCAATTCCTCAAGTCTCAATTCTGAATCGTCTCCTCTTTCTTCTTTACATGAATACCTTAGACCCTCACATATGCAAAGGAGCAAGAGCAGCATGTTATGCTGGTGATGTAGCAGTTTGGCATACCCACTCTGACATTCAGCTTTCACAAAAGATTCTAAATTAATGCATGGAAGACATTGAAAACTGGTCGAAAGAGCTCTAGATCACAGTGAATCCTGATTAAACAAATTTTTGCATCTTTTCCACTGACAGAAAAAACTAGAAATAATTTTAATAATGCTATAAATCTAGTTGGGTCTGTAATCAAACGCACTACCTATCCAATGTACCTCGGCCTCACTCTTGATGATGAGCTGAAATTTCCACAACATCATTGGTGCTGTCACATCCATAATTAATTATAAAGCTCAGTTAATTATAATAATAAGTTGGCCTAATGATTCTACAAAACAGAAGAAAATTGATCACCATAAAATTCACTAACAAAATTCGAAGCCAATTAGATCTCCATATCTGAAACGAAACATTCACAGCATAGAACGGAAAAAAGAGATTGAAACGATATTCCACCTTTTAATTTGAGAAAGAAATTAGAACGGAAATTAAGTTACAGCAGGAAGATCTTTCATATGTTCAAGAATCTTCTTTCACCATCAGCACACTTCTGACATGTTGCATAGTTTCAGTATTTGTCCATGAAGTGTTTGATCGTGAACTAATATTGCAGCTATACAAATTGCAGCTGATTTGCCAGTATATATAAATATCTCATATATGTTATTTTACCATTATCATGGAGGAGGAACAATTCACCACTTTCATGCCAAGAGAACAAGAACATACTTCCTTTCATAATACTTTTACTTGACCCATGCATAATCCAAATAAGGTATGATGGATTCACGGTTTCTCTCAAAATTCGACTTCTTTCATAGATGCATAGTAAAGTATGGCGGGATTTCTTCAGTCACATTACCCATTTCCAATTTTCAGATGCCCAATATCTTTTTTCCTGGCACGAGTGCAAATAGATTTTTGCATTTCGGACAGAAATGAATGGTTTTATAACCCGATTTTACATTACAATCTTTTATAATTTTCTGTATATAGTTCCAGGTGAAATTATTTGAGAAGAGCCTTAGTTGACAATTTTTGTCAGTTGAAGCTCAGTAGAGTCACTGTTTTCTGTAAAATTCTTCAAAGACACCATTGATCACTCTTTCAGAAAACTGCTTGAAACGTGATTATATCTTGTAGACCAGGATTGAGGACTCTGATTTCAGCTTTTGAAAATCTTTGATTTGTCTGCTTTTGAGACGCCAATGAGATTTGCTGCCTTAGAAATCGAGGCGAATCTTAAAGGGAACCAATAAATAGATCTTTTTCAAATGAGAAAAGATTTGTCGTTTTTCCTATTTAACTTTATTTATCGTAAAATTCATTTTTTATCTTACTTATGCTAGTAATCTAATATCTAACTCGTTTCCTTTAAAACAATTTCCCTCACTAGCAAGAACTTAAATAAAAACCTATTAAACTTTCTACTTCATTGGCCAGTGTGTGTATGAATGATATGAATGGAATTTTATACAAATTGCTTGATCATAACAACTTTTTTTAAACTTTCCTTCTGTGATCATGTAGAAATTTTTCAAAAATCATTTGAGAATTTCACACGTGTTTAATAATATCTTTCACGGACAATCAGCTTAAATGAACGTCATTTAAATAACTTTATGATGACAGACTTAATTAACTTGCAATTACTGACCCCTTTTTCGAATAGAGGAATTCTAAATAAATCAAATTTCTGAAGAGCTTTTCCTTCATTATTAAAGTTATTGCTTCCTTAGAGTTACCTCCTTATTTACAATATATCTCTAAAATTTGTAAAAAAATATTATGTTTCGATTTATGAAATAATATAAAGAAATGTAAAGAAAGTTGTTTTAAAATTTAATTTCAATGTATTGTTTCTTTTATCTGTAAGTTTATTTTTGCTTATAGCTATTTATAATTTTTACTTCATGAAGTTATTTAAGAAAATTTTTAAAAATAATGAATTTTTGACATGCCTAAGGTAAAAGAAAATAAATTGTAATAAAGATAAATAAAATTAATGCCAATATTATATAATATGTTCTTCATTATTGAATATTTGCAATATATTGTACGAATGGTCAATTTTGCAGAATATATATAAGCAATAATTTTTTTCACATTATATTCCTCAAAATTCCCATATCACGTTGCCATTTAAAAAAACAAAAAAGTTAAAGTGTTATAGCTTATTATTCAGTTTTAACACGGCATCTATGAGTAAAACACAAATACAAGCTCAAAATATTCTGAGCTGGCATTCAAATTTTATTTGAGTACGCAGCCATTTTAAGCTATAAAAGGGAGGAAATCTGTTAACTTGAAGATCCTAACATTTTATTAATTTTTACATTTGTGAAAAAGTATATGTAAACACCACTACCTATCAAGGTTTGTATAATGACAGTGCATTATCTGAAACCAATATTAGACAGAAAAAATCGCGTTGTTTGAGTATTTTTCTTGGTCTCATTATCTAACTAAAAATAATTATGATTCACAACGATATTATGTTGAGCTCAAAGTGGAAAGAACAAATTTGATTTCGTGATGACAAAACTCATTAAGGTGTGTGTCAATTTTTTATAATTATTATTAATAGCTGGAAAGGCGTGTTTTGAAAAAATTTTGAGTTGAAATAAGTGAATCTTGGAGCTGAATGGAACACTGAAAGCTGGAAAATCATTATTTAAGCCAATGTTTTATATGATTTTTTTAAACTGAATGTATAGTCAGTTTAGTGCCTTAATTTCATTTTATTGCAGGTAAGTCAAGTGTATATAGTGGAACACAAATGACTTCTAATATAAAAATTTAAAGAAACTAAGTTGAAATGTACTGTAAATATAAAATATTTGTTTTATTTTGGAGTCAGAGATGAAATAATAAGAAACGGTTAATAGAGTAACTGTGGAAAAATCCTTTATCAATCATTGTAGTTTACAATAATTCTTGAAAGATGAATGCTTTTCTTGTGAAAGGTAATGATTCTTATAAGATAAATAAAAATTAAAAGTTGATTCCTGGTCAATGAAATCTTTCATCGATTAGCCCCACTATTTCCATAAACTTTATCAATGATGTAATTTGTGTGTTTACACCCATTTCATTTATATCTTCATTTTGAATATGTTGAGTAAAATCATTTTGAAATTCTAAATATATACTTACTATAAATTTCAGTATTTTATAAACATTGTAAAACTATGGTCAGTGGAATGGTCAGCACTCTAGTTTCAAAAGTTCGTTAGTTCGATTCAATCACCAGTCGTAAATGGGATGGTAATGCTTCGAAAACTCCTTTGAAAATTAGGCCCGATTAGTGTCTTTGTGGGAAAAATGTGACCATTAGGTGACAATCAAATAATCTTCCCTCTATTTATGTTTTTATTTTTCATAAAAAAAAGTTTGTTTACTCAACTTCATTTCTTTCAAAACGTCAAGAGTAATGCATATTAGCTAAAGCATACATTTATGGAAATAGAAAAGCAATTCCATCTTAAAATACTTGGTTATAAATATTTAGAAATTATAAAACAAATTAGTACTACAAAAAATAAATAGACAGATATTTGTAGATATTTCTGTGAGAAATTGTGCTAAGACCAGTATAACGTTGTATACTTCTGAAATAGTTTATGGAAAAACAAAATGTTTCTAACTCTTTCAAAATGCGCGGCTGATATTTAAAAATTTATTTAACCAAGACTAATAGTTGTATTTTAACTGAAGCTGTTCATTCTCCATCAAACTCACATTTTTTATGACATTAATAGTTTTATTTTTCTCTGATTTTGTACTCTTAAATATTAACTGTCTGAAATAATATAAACTTGTATAAATAAAACTTTTTTCATTAACTTTGCCTTTTAACAATTAGTTTTTCACTTTACAATAGTTTTTTAAAATAAAATCTAATGTGGAACCTACAGGGGAAAGTGAAATCCGACTTTCTTCAGACATCCATGTCCGAGGGAATGAAGTGTCCAATTGTAGATCTTCAGCTTGGCTTCAGTGTTTTGTGGCATAAAGGCATAGTGACTGCACGAGACATGGGAAAAGACTGAGATGAAAAATTAAAAACAATATACAGAGTTATCTCCAAAAAATTCAACAGATAGCAGCAATGTTACCTTTTGAGTACCATATAGAAAATAAAATACGGAACTGATAGGAAATATGTAACAGAAATTTTTGCTGCTCATCAGCAGTTGCTATTCAAGTAATGTTATATGTTGAATTTGCCTGCTATATGTTAATAATGATAGCCAATAATTTATTGTGTTATAGCCAGCATTACTTCGTAATCTTTGTTGTTAAATTTCAGTAAAAGTTATTTTAGTCCCAATAATCTTGTTTGTCTGCCTATCTATTTAAATTTACCTTTAAATTTTGTTTATAAAATAAATAAGTAGCTTTATTGTAGATTACACACACACACACACACACACACACACACACACACACACACACACACACACACACACACACACACACACACACACACACACACACACACACGAAGCCCGGCGGCTTAGTGGCAGCGTTTCACGCTCCCATGACACAGGTCCGAGGTTTGATCCTCGGGCTGAGCAAGGTTGACTCAGCCTTTCATCCCTTCAGTGTGTCGATTAACTGAGTACCAAGCATGCTTGGGAACTAAACACTGGGGGTCTTACGTTAGGCTGACCACCTAACTGGGACATATGCTTCGCACCCCAGGGCCCTCGGTCATGAAAACAGTTATGGACACTGTAGGCCTAGGCCCACATGGGCTGTCGTGATATGGTGTTTAGTAAATTACATACTTGTATTTATTATTTATCAATATATAATCTTGAATTTTAAAATAACAAAGAATTAATATCTTAATCATAATATCCATTTAATTGCAATTGCAGTTTTGAAAATTTGCTTTTTAACATTTCAGTGACAATAAAAATTACTGGCGTAGAACATCTTTGAGGAAATTCTTTTACTGTGAAAATGTGACGCGTCTTTCTATCACAGGGCAGGTTATGAGTAGTTGTAATGAGTTATTTTCTTTTTCATTACGATTGATTCATGAATTGTCATTACTTACAGCACTTAACACTGATTTAAAAAAATGAAAAATTTACGATTTAAAAACAGATGCTTGAAGTGATGTTGCAGCTTAATTAGTTTGAAAATAGTAGCTTGATGTAAAAGCTTCTTACTTCACTATTTTCTCTTGTTGCTTTAATACCCTTTAAGTATTTTCTTTGATTCTTGATTAGATTGGGTTAGAGAAAGTATTCATTCTCAATAAAGCATAATATGTATTTAATATTTAATGGACAAAGATTAGATTTTTCCATTCTGTTTACTTAAAAACAAGTCTCTAGATTGAGACGTTTTCTAAAATTCTTTACTACGATGTTTTGCTTATTTGTAACATGTTTCCGGCTGTTTATTTATGTGTACCAAAAACCTCTAAACACACCAATTGTTTCGTAATTTTCCTCCATGGCTAACTGACGAGGTCAACACCTGAGGAGGCAATCTCCTTTCCACATTTCGACACTGTTGCCGTTATTACGGCTCTTCAAATAGTTAAGGAATAGAGGTCTTCACTTCCCGGTCAAGAGAGTGACAACTTTGTTAACCAGTGCACCAATGCCTAATCATGCTACATTTGCTATGCATATTTATGCTCCTTTTCTTATCTTTAATTGAATTCCTCTGTTGAATCTATGGAACAAATTTTAAACAATCTAAAAAATGATTTTCATAAATAAATTTTTAAACATTAGGAAATTTTGAAAATTTTTGAAAACTAAATTTATTTCACAATCTACAAGAAAATTTAGTTATGTATGTCATCAGATATAAAATTTGATAAAGTTACAGTGAACAATGATGAAAAATATCCTAATGAATTAAAGCAATAAAGTGGAAAGGAAAAAAATAACTAAACTGAAGAAATTGAGAGAGAACACTACACGAGAGAATACTATAAGTGGTCATGAATCAGGGAATTCTAAATTGGTCTTACGAATGACTGGAAGGAAATTATATGTGCCTCGCCTTAAGAATTCTAAAAATGAATTTCATTCATAAAACTTAACTGAATTCAAATAAGAAAATTCAAAACTAAGAAAATAAAATAATCATCTTTTTAAACGCTATATAACGAATAAATAGCTTTTGTTTTGGCACAGTTGCACTTTTTAAAATATGAACGCACAGACCAAGTGTGTGACTAATTGGAGTGAAAATCATTATAACTCTTCAGGAAATGCATCAAGAACTATTTACTATTTACAAGATTTTAAAATGAAGAAATTTTCAAAATAGAAAACAAAACTCACACTTTTTTTCTCTCACAATATTTTACTCTCACTTTTGATTGGAATGAAACTGTGTGCAGTCAAATAAAGTAGAAATTATCTTATATGAAACCAATTAAAGCTATAAATATCTAGTTATTTATTATTGGTTTGTAAGCATAATATTAAAGATTTTCATTTGCTAAAGAATTTTTCAATGTTGTCAAACGAATGCTTAGCGCTGTTGTCTCAAGTGCATCAGTTCACAGTCTTATGTTTCTACTATGTATACTGATTTTGGCAGCGGTTTAGAATGCATTTTAAACTATACATTTCGGGAACGTTAACACCGAAAAGTGTGCAGAAAGTGACCCTACATCGTTAAGCAATCCGAATACCCTACTCACATGAGTACTCTATTTCGTGGAAAAATATTCTTGTATTTCTCGCAGTAATATGTGGGATTTATTTTCTTGGTAAACTTGACAGCTTATAGCTTCGATTCTGAACTTGTGCATGGACTATGGTTAGAAATCAACTTGAATTTATTCTTTTCGTTCGAATGAACCTCGTGGGGAAAAAGTACAACTCTCTGAATGTCATGCATTGGATTCCAGCTATGAAGCCGATCTGGCAGCCGAATGGTTTCGATTCAACAGTTCGTGGGTTCGAACCACACCTTGGGCATGGATGTTTGTAGTGGTTAAGAATCCACTTTAAACCGTAGGTCCCGGTCTAATTAGCCCTCGTGTGCAAAAATGACCGTTGAGCGACAAACAAACCAATCCAGCTATGAAAGTTGAGCACTCGTCATGTATTAATTTTACTAACCATTCATCTTTGTTAAGATACATGTTTATTCTAAAAACCATTGAAAAAAAAGTTTTTGTAAGTCTGCAATTCTTCAGATTATTTATCACATTTTTCTTGATTATTATTTTCCTCGTTTAAATGTTGTCTTTGTGCTAACTTAAAAGCATTAAAGATATTAATATTGAAAATAAGGAAATTAAAAAGGAATTTTACAAAACACATGTGTAAAATTTAGTTGAAGACAGCGGTTATTTTTTTGTATATGAGATTTATTAAGTCATATCTTGAGGTTTTAAATAGGTCTTTCAAGCCCAACACATATAAGTAATTTAAAAATAAGTTCCGAATCAACCCAATCAATTCAATTGAACGTTAGACTGCTAACCACTCAGCTACCAGACATATTACTCAATGGGAACAAAGAATTAAATTTTTTTGATATAGATTTCATGTAAGTTATGTAACACCACTTTCTTTGTATTTAAAATAATTTAAGTATTACTTAGGCTCCAAAATCAACCTTTTAAGAGTGATACATTGCTCAAAACGGTTAAACAATATTAACGTTTTGTGTTGATTTTGCACCTGGAAAACCATTTGGTGATTGACACATTATTGACAGACATAGCATGCTATATAACAGGAGTGGGGAAATACTTTTAAATGCAGGCCAAAATGAAATTTTCAAAATGTCTCCCGGTTCGGAGGACTATAACGTGTACGCTGTGCACACGCGAATGTTTTGAGGGGAGTATTGTTTCCCTGCCCAAGAAATGTTTTTGACAAAAACACTAAAGTATCATTTTAAAGCATTTGGACAGAGAAATTTGACAGTTAATAAAAGATAATAGTAATAATAAATTGTCTAACTTATATATATATATATATATATATATATATATATATATATATATATATATATATATATATATAAATATATATATATATATATATATATATATATAAATATATATATATATATATATATATATATATATATATATATATATATATATATATATATATATATATATATATATATTTCACATTAAAACAAAAGCAAAAGTAATCAAGAGGTGCTCTAACATTTGGTATACACTATATAATTAAAATTTTGCTAATATTTTAGCTTTATAATTTTATATAGCTTTTTGAATATAATTTAAAGGCCAACAAGGGTCAAAAAAGTATTGGGACATTTTTGAAATGAGCAAGTAAAACAAAAAATATGTCACACAAAATAAAATTTAATTCGCTACCACTTTTTTTAGAAAATACTTTTCAAAATAAGTTATCTATAAAATCGGTTACATGTATAGCAATGACGAAAAACGAAGAGATTTCGATGGATGTGGGAAATCTGTTAATAAGCCATTGGAAAAATGGAAAATCAGTTCGATATATAGGACAAATTTTGGAGCTGAGTAAGTCTACTGTTTTAACATTATTCACAGGTTCACGAAAACAAATAGTGTTGAAAAAAAGCAGAGATCATGGTGTCCTAGGATATTTACTGAACGTGAAGAAAGGTGGATTGTGAGACAAGTTGTCATTAATCCAAGAACCAGGGCAGTAAAAATGACTCTGCGATGTAAAAGCATGTTCGGGCAATCAGTAATCCCTGAAACTATCATAAATGTTTTAAGAAAACATAGGTATCATGATAGAGTACCTCAAAGAAAGCCTAACATTTCCAAAGCAAACCGACAGGATAGACTGGCATTTGCTAAAATGTATGTAAAGCAGCCACCAGAATTTTGGAAAAATGTAATTTTCGTAGACGAAAGCAAATATAACATTTTCGGATCACATGGAAAGCAAAAAGTCTGGCTGATACCTAATACGGAATTGCATGTCAAAAATTTGCTGCCTACTGTTAAGTATGAAGGCCGCAACCAATTAGTCTGGGGCTGCATGGCAAGCTCTGGTGTTGGAAACTTAGATTTCATAGATGATAAAATGAATAAATATGTCTATCTTGACATTCTCAAGCGAAATTTAAAGCAAAGTGTGAGAAAGTTGGGAATAGCAAGCCATTTTAGTTTGTACCAGGATAACTAGTCAAAACATACTGCTCCCATTTGCAAGTTATGGACACTTTACCACTGTCCTGATGTGATTAAAACTCCTGCACAGAGTCCAGACCTTAATACCATAGTACATGTATGGGATTATTTGCAGCAAAAATTCAGTGAACACTACATTTCTAACAAGCAGAAGTTAAGAAAACATCTGGTTGAGGAGTGGGCCAAAATTGACGGGTCGTTTTGTGCAAAACTGGTTAAATCCATGCCAAATCAACTTTTTGAATTCATAAAGTGCAAAGGTGATCCAACAAGATATTAACTATCAATTTTTTGCCGTTTTTTATTTATTAGGCAGTGTCCTAATACTTTTTTGAGCTCATTTTTTGTCTTGACTTTATTTCTTTAAATTATATCAATAATTACTTTAATATTTGAATTTTGTTTCAGTCATTGTGATCTGCATTTAACAAAATGTCATACACGTCTTTTTTTGTTTCATTTGTGTATTTAAGTTACATATTATGATAAAATTTCATGAACTTATATTGTGTCCCAATACTTTTTTGACAGAGTGTATGTATATGCGAACAATTTGTGCCCAGTAAAATATATCACGTAATTTTTAAAGAAATATGATTCACATTATATTAAATGAATATGGTCATTAAAGAAATCAGTTAATGAAAGATTTTATTTTGATATTTATTTATTTATATCTTAATGATGCAAATTATTTTATTTTGATCATAGTTATTACATTTTTATATTTATATTACATTTTGTGTAAATATAATAGTAAATAGAATTATATAAAGAAAAAACAATCATCAAACGTTAAAATAGAATAGTTTTAGTTAAAGTGAAACGTGAAATCTGGAATGTTCATTTGATATTATTTCATCGAAATTTCTCACGTCGTGATTGTAATGAAGGGAAATGGGATTTAGTAATTTCTTATTAAAGTTTTCACACAGCAAATAAATTGAGTTTTATCACAAATGCTTTGACGTTTGAGTGCATATTGAAAGCGAATTGGTTTTTCCCTTGTAGATTTATATTTAGTTTATTCAAATATTTCACAATATCTACTGAAAACGAGAAATCGCTTAGCCATGCCTCATTTTGCAATTCAGGAAAATCATGTAGTTTTTATTTATCAACAAGAAGGATACTATTTCATCAAGTAAATATTGAAACTTGTCTAAAACTTTACCGATGCAAGCCATCGCATGAGAGTGTAATAAGGAATTTCGTAAAAATCATTTTCAATTTCTTTCAAAAATTCAACAAACTGTTGAGGATTTAAGGCACGTCCCCGGAGAAAATTCACAATTTTTGTCAAAACAGTAACGACGTGATTCAATTTCAAGACTTTTCTACATAACACTTTTTGTTGAATATAATGCAGTGTAAAAATAATGTATCCTGTTCTGGATACAACTCTTTTACTTTGTCGCTGATTCGTTTTAGTAAACCCACATTTGTTCCTGTTTAACTAGGACAGCCATTCGTAGTGATGCTTATTATTTTGTTCCAAGTTAAATTTACTTTAACTAAACACTCTTCAACAGTGATAAAGAAGTCTTCACTGGTAGTTGTATCTTTCATTTAATGCACACTAAGAAGTTCCTCGCTAATTTCCCATTTCTTGTTAATACCTCGGATAAATATTAATAATTGACTTGTGTCAGTAATATACAGGATTCATCTAAAACCAGAGAACAATATGTAAAATCAGCAATTTTTGTTCTTAGCTGGTCAAGTAAATTTTCTGCAATATTTTCGATCCGTGGTACTATTGTTCCTCTGGACATTAATACATTTTCAAAAATTTGTTCCTTTTTAAGGCCTTAATTCCTTTTTAATTCCAACACTTGTATCATGCATTGTTTAACAAATTCTGCTTCATTAAAAGGTTTACAAAACTTAACAATTTTGTGTGCAACAGCATAACTTGCTTTTGTGGTAGATTTCTCGATATTACTTTGTTTGGTAAAAATATTTCATTGCTTATTCAAGTTTTTTGTCATGATATCTGCTGCACTTTGAAGTTCTTTTAAAGAAAGTGATGCATATTTTGGATGTTTTGATTTAAAATGTCTGTTTAAATTGTATTACTTGAAAACAGCAATTGTTTTCTGGCAAACTAAGCAAATTGCTTTCTTATCAATGTTTGTAAAAAGGTATTTTACCGTTTATGCTTCATTGAAATTTCTGCACTCCAAATCAACTTTTCTTTTTTTTTAGATTGACTCATTTTACAAAGGCCTAAAAATAATTTAATTATTACAATAAAATAAAACCAATGTTTTTTAAAATTTTACCTACAGAAAGTCCATTTTTTCAATTTATTATTATATTTGCAAAATAAAAAACATTAATCTCAAAAGAAAGGACGAGTACGTGACTAGTGCTAAATCAAAATAAACAGTATGCGAGCTGCAGTCCATAGAAGAGTGAGAGGAGTGCACGTTCAATTCTATGTAGTAAGATGACCACACGCTGTATGAGAGTATGTATGTTTCATACATTAAAGTAGGGATATGGTTACAGCTGTTCAAATTATAATAGTCTCTATTATTTATAAATTTTTATTATTTATATGTACACTACGCATACAAATACTGTTGATTTCAACAAAATCGCATATAAGAGATTAAAAAAATTGCATGCAGGATTTTTTAACGGGCCGGATAAAGTAAGCAAAAGAGCCGGCTTTTGCCCACCTCTGCTTTATAAGATAAAATGCTTTTTACTGAGCAAATGGATACTAAAGGAAAAAGGAGCACAATTTATACACATGAAAAAAACAAAAACAAAAAGGGTATTTCCTTAAATGGAAATCGTTTTTTGTTATTGGTATATTTTCCCTTAACGGCCATAACGTTGAACACATTTGAGGCTACAAGTCAACGATTCTATTTATAAGGGACTGAATTATTTTGTCCCACTCACCCAGAAGAATTATGTCCAGTTCTTGGAGAGATTGTAAGAATTGTAAGCTTCAAGCAACTTGTCTGCCTAGAATGTCGCAAACATGCTTTATTGGGCTCAAAACCCGGAGGACACACTGGTCATTCCGTTCTTATGATTGTTGCTCTAAAAGGAAATCATTCATCAAGTTATCATGATGTGGCCTTCAATTGTCGTCATTAATTTGAAGTCATCTCCAGTTGTTACAGTGTAAGGGACTACAATAGGTATTAAGATCTCATCTTTTTATCGGCGATCGATCAATACTTCATTTCGAATGATATGACGATCGGTGCTCCCAGCAATAGAAATGTCACCATAGACCATCATTCCCTCTCCGCCAAATCTGACACTTTCGTGCACGCACTCAAGACTGTTTCCAAGTTATATTCCCTCTTAATGAAACTAAGCTTATTATCAGGCTGAAGACAGAAACAGGACACATCATACAAAAAAATACTGAGCCATTCATTTCTACTCCATTCCTACACTCTGTTGCCCACTCCCTGCAGGCACGATGGTATCTTGCTGTGAACACGGCACACACCATTGATCGGAGAGCACACAGTTCTATAGCGTGCAGTTAGTTTTGGACAGTTTGAGTCAAACCGTGGTACCAGTAGCTGAGCAAATGTTTTGAAGAAGAGTGTCAAGCCATTAATCTTAAATAACAATTTTCATTGTTGCATAACTATGATCTTGCCCTGATTTCCAGTCTCCAAGAAATGGCTTCATATCCTGGAAATTCCACTTTGTAAAACTCCAGTGGTTTTTGCCACTTCGAATTGCGTTTGGCCAGCTCTAACCAGCGATTTTTCAATCTTCTGATTCCGTGAAATGTCTTCGTTAAGACATCTTACTCATCGAAACAATGGGCTTACTGAATGTCTCGATCATTCTTTTCCTCTTTTTTCACATTAATTTGAAAGCCAAATCTCATTTGCTGCCGCTTAAGCGTCATCTTCGACGTCAAGCTCAAAATCTGCAGACAGCGAACTTTGAAAATAAGTAAAAGTTTGTATTTATGAACCTCTTCTTCCATTTTATGCAAAAAATTTACTGATACAGTTATTTTATAAAAGATTTTACAATATTCTTTAATTGCTTTAATCAGGGTATTATATGTTGAGGAATGTTGTATCATAGAATGGGATATGTTTAAGTTTAGTTATCCTCACTAGTGTCGCATTTTCCTTAGAGTCTCATTCGATCAAGATCCATAGTTTAAAACTTATTTCTCACCACACAACCACATAAAACTTAGATATCACCGCACCAACAAACATGCACCATTATTATTAGGAAGTCGAACTCACCAACTGTTGTACTGGAAACCAGAGAAATAACTATTCAATTGGAAAATCAGCTATATAGCATCATGAAGCTCATATGTTAGAATAATCATTAAGTTAATACTGTTTATTGTTAGTGTAAAAGTTCACTGATATTCAAATACGAAGTAAAACTATTTACAATCAAAAAATCTAAAAATTAGGATGAAAACTTAGAGAATAAAGAAAACAACTGAAAATGCGAGTATTTATTTTAAAGAAAATCCAGAAAGAGAATACTTTTGCTAATAGCTTTTCCATAACTGTAGTGTTTTTTTAAGAGTACTGTTTATCGATTGATCCAACACATAAGTGTAGTATGAAAACATATAATTCTCTTCAATCAAATTTTTTTACAAAGACTATTTTTTATAAAAAAAAATTGTAGAGATATAGTAGCCGTTTATTTACTATAAATATTGTCTATAACTTTAAATACTATGTATTAACTAAAATCAATGTATTGTGGATAAAAGACTTACATGAAAACATTGTATTACAGAAAAACATGTAAACTGAATTATTTTCCTCAGTTTCTTCAGTTTTTAAAATTTTTAATACGACATTTTTTAGCTCTACAATAATTATACTTTAACTAGCTTTGAAAATTTATATTTATGGAGAACTATAACCTTCTGAATATGTTCAATTGCAAATAAAAGCAACTCACAAATGGGATATTTATAAGAAATTAATACCTGCATAAAAATAGTTATGTAAAGACCAGAGATTATATTCATGATTAGTATTTCTTAAATTCTATTTAGAATAACATCGATTATAACTCACTTTCTGTTTAGCGAAGTAATTCACTAAATTTGTATAGAGAATTATTGGCATCAGTTTTATGGTGAATTTGTAAAATAACTTAATCTAATAAATGAAATGTAATTATCTATAAGTTCAGTATCCAAACACATAATTTTGATGAACCATTTCCTAATGAACATTATAGTGCATTGACAGAGATAAGAAAATTTTATTCATTCTTGGCAACCAATTAAATCTGAACAAAAAATAACATTTGTTTGATAACTTACGAAAATGTTTTCTGAAGTGACTTCTTTATTTTGACAAAATGTATATCAAATTTCAAAAGAATACAAAAATATAAATACACGAGAACTTCTAAATTCTTCCATTGCATTCAGCTAGTAAATCACTTCCAAATCCATGATCTGAAAGTAGATACTTAGTTGATTTCGTTTTTCTGTGATGGCGTTCTAAAAATCATTTCCATGTTACCTCATCATACCTAAAGATGGCAACAGAAGGTGCCTAGAACAGGGATATAGCTTGCGCTGTACTGTTTCAATCAAAGCTTGTGAAATTATGATGTCTTTGGACTCCCGCCAGATTCATTCCTTGCAGATATAACTCAAAATAAAGGCTCTTGTTTATTTTGGCTCTTATAACTGGAGCTCGCTGGGAACAATGCCTCCCGGTCCAAAAGTTTGCGATTAGACATTTTCATCATTCTTACCTTGAACTCGCAGGCAGTTTAAAAGTCGAACCTGATTCACAGCTGATAGGGAGGAAGTTAAAAAGGGCTGTATTAGATTTTAATTTCTTTCAAATATTTCTAGTCTTCTTAAGCAACAAATAATAAATTATGAATCTTATAAAATAAAAGTTAGTCTCTTATAACAATTGCAATTAAAGGTATTCTTCTGCATGAGTTTTGGCGATTATCGAAGTTTGTAAATAAAGCTCAGACTGAAAATTCGGTTTTTTCCCGTAAACAATTTTTTTTTTATGTTTCTCTAAACTTCAGTTGAGCTCATCATATAAAATCTAAAACAGAAAGAAACTTAAAATTTATTTCAACTACTTTTCAAAGATGCACTCTTCAGGGCTCGTTTAAATAAGGTAATTTATTCAAAATTAAAGAAAAATAACGGAAGACATTTTAATTCTTGAATATGAAATTATTTAATGTTTTTTTGCTCTAACACGAAAATTCAAAATAATGCAAAGGAAAATTTTTATGTTCTTATAAATGCAGTCTTCTGACCGCCCAGGAAGCTCGGAGGGCTTATGCACAACAGTTTCTAGAAATGTTGGAATCAACATAAACGAGAATTTTCTCACATTTTTGATAGAGACATCATAAGCAAAAAATCAAAATGCACTAGCCGGTATTGAACCGATGACCTGTCGGGTCAAGAATCCTGTACTTCGTTCACAAGGCTGCTTGCCGTTGCTCTTGAGATGTGACAGTGTGTGTATGTACTCCATGCTGATTTCTTTATTTATATCTCAGGTTTTTTTATATAGATGTATATGAGAATAGAACATAATAAATGTAAAAATAGGAAAAAATCAAAATAAACTAAAAATAAAAAAACACGATAGGGTAAGAAAAAGATCTAAAAAAGGAAATCGAAAAAAAAAAAATAAAGTCATAAACATACATGATTACAAGGGTAATTTCAAAGGTTCCTTTCTATGCTCAGTAAAGAATAGGATCTATTCAAAAAGAAATATTGACTCTTGTTTTTATATTTCGAAAAATAACATTATATAATAAGTCATTAGATTATTTTTAATTTAAGCATACACTATGTAACCAACTGTAGATTCGTTGTTGTTTTGTGCCAGTTAGACTGCCAATATCGGATGCGCTGCTTCACTTTTTCAACTGAACCATAATTTGGTGCGCTGCCCGACTTTCTCAGTACAGACATGCCATAGGTACCCGTTTATAAGGTAGGCAAACATTCACAATTAATTCATACAAGGAAAGAACAAAGACAGGAAAGAGAGAAAATACATTCATACCCGAGCCCAAGATCTCCCAATTCGGTCAGGCATTCTGGCTACTAGAAAATCTTTGCGGCAACTGTAGATTTGATACTGAAGAATGAAAAATTTTGTTAATATATTTCTTCAAGAAAGGAATATTAAAGAAAAAATTCATATATTAAAATTAAGTTTGTTGTTATTTTTAATGTGTAATTCTCAATATATATATATATATATATATATATATATATATATATATATATATATATATATATATATATGTATATAGTGTGTGTGTTTACAGAATGTTAGTTTTCCACTCAGAAATTTCCATTTTTGTATGAAATAAGATTGCGATAGCCAAAAAACTGATTCGGCAAATTTTTTGGACTATTTTAAGATTTAATCTATTAAATGAAATGCTTATATTTAAGTGAAGCAAATAAACTTTTTTATGTTATCATGTCTCAAGAGTATTTCTAAACTGACAAAAAGATAAAATATCCAGTTTTTTGACGTATCCAAATTAAAAATTGCCAAGTGTATGAAACAACAAAGATGTCTTGAATTAAATTTGAGTTTCCATTCTTCTATACGAATTTTTATCTGTTTTATTGCACAGGAACGCAGTGTTCTATAGCTAAGCATTACTGTATATTCTAAAAAATTGTTTGCATAGTGTCATTTTAGAAATGCGATCTAAATATATTTTTAAGTGGGCTTATAAGCTGCTGCATCAAGTTGTCGAATATGTCAAACGTTTGGGGATAGTGCTGTGAATGAACATAGAGCAAGACAAATTCAGGTCTGGAGATTTGTCCCTCTGTGATGAAGCTGGTGTCTCGTGGAATTATTATCAAGTGGTTCACTATGAATTGCTACTAATGGACCAAACTTTCACTGCGGATTTGTACTCGCAGCAATTGAAACGTGTGCAGCAGGCATTGCAACAAAAGGACCAACAATGGTTGTTGCGCAGAATGGCAATAATTGGAGTTTTTGCCTCCTCTCAAGCATGTGCAGCGTATCGTCAGCCGTCGCTGCTATCCCTTAAAAGCTTAAGTTTTCTCTTTAACTTAGGTATTCAAACTCGCACTTCTCTTTTGGATGTCTCTCTGTATGTGTTGTTAATAAATGTCTTGTCCTACGATGGCTCCTATTAATTTCTTTATCGGTGAGAGATACCCCAGCTTTGAATTAGGTATTCTCCACAATGGTTAATGGCAACCGTGTACTGTTCTTGGCCAATAACGTGAGACTATATGTCACGTTGGTGGTCAGGAATACCATATAGTGACCTGGTAGGAAAACTTTGTGCCATCCTCCTTTCTCACCTGATCGGGAGTCATCAGATTACCACCTTTTCCAATCTTTGGACAATCATCTTCGTAGAAAATTATTCACCAATGAAATACACTTGTGCCAATCACACACGGACTGCTTTGCGTCCCAAATCTTCGAGTTTTACCGCAAGAGGTTTGTATAACTGGAGACATGTTGGCTGAAGATACTGGACGCCGATGGTGATTACTTCGAGGACTAACAATAGGCTACACATTCTGTAAGTGATATTCTTTTTTTGGTGCATAAAAGGAGCAAAAACTGTCTTGCTTACCTTGTTATTTAAAAATTGATTTATGAAAGATAAAAAAGAAATAGAAAATAGAAATTGGAAAATATTTCCATTCTAAATTGACTTGATTCGATAATAAAAGGGTAATGTATACTGCGAGAAAAAAGTAGGACTCTAGGATATTTTCAAGTAAAAGTATAACTTTGAATTTTTAAAAAAATAATTTTATTACAGCACTTATATAAACTTCTTTACTGTCAGATATCTATATTTGTTACAATAAATAAAAAACTTCTTCAAGAAATAAAAAATAAGTTAAAGATTAGTTTCACAACCACATCATACTGTGAAAAAAGTAGGACAGTTCTCTAAATAGTATTGATAAAAATAATGTTAATGAGAAATTCTTCTGTCATTTGCTTTAATTAATTCAAAAAATTTATTTGGCATTGAATCATTTAAGTCTTGAATTTCGGTTTGACAAAAGTTTTCTCAAACGCGATTCAGTTTCTCAAAGATGAATCAAAGATTCATATCACTAGCTCCCCCCCCGCCTCAACACGCCGAACAATTACTGTCCATATATTTTCAACAATATCGATGTCTGGACTTTTAACAAGCCCTGGCCAAATCCGAACATTATTTGTTTCCAGTTTATGAGAGACAAATCAGAATAGGCTGAAAACTGAAAGAGCATGTTATTTCTATTCAAAGGGTTCTCAGTGTAACGAACAATCTCTCATTGAAAAATAATTCCTAAATCATTATTTAAAAGATGGCTATGTATTTGGTGGCATTACCATGTTAGCGTACTATAAGTCTATCCATGTACCAGGAATGAGAACTAAATATTTTAAGTAAGTCTATCATGTATGTTGTTTCACCCCAATTAATATTAAACTATTAAAAAGTTTATTTTGATGCATAAGATTACGATTTGCAGTGACCACTAAAATTGTTTGCAATGGTTCATTAGAACCGGCTTTATAACACCGATACTGATTAAGCTGGTGTAGAAGGAGACCGCGGAAGGCAAAACAAATTCATTTCCCAAAGTATCATGAACTTTAGACTTATTAGCATGATTTGTACTCTCATTCTTCATTTGGAATGAATGAAATCATTTCTCAAATAAACTGAATTCCTTTTTTATAAGTTTTTGGCCTAAAACTCTTTAGTTTCTTCAATACATTTCTCGATTTTTTTTTTCATTTACAGTATGTTTGATTTTTTTTGTCTCTATCAAGAACAAGAACTTGAAAATCACTTAAGAATAGTTTTCAAGAGACAAATGATTACTTATTGCTAACATTCTTTAGTATATTTATTTTTATTAGTGTATTTTTAATCACTTATTTGCTAAATAAAATGAGAAAATTTGAAATAATTTATTTTCTTATGAAGTGACCTTATACGTGAATAGGTAAATAATAAACAAAAATTTTGAGAGAGCTTGATAATTCTAATTTATTTGATTTTTAAAATAGTTTAACTTTATTATTTCCCGGTTGTATTTAAATTAAGATGTAAAAGAGCTATTTTTTGTGACTGTGTAAATAAAATCAAGAGTAAACATAATACATTATTAAAATATATAAATTTATGTATATTATATTAAAATATATAGTTTTCATTTAAAAATGTTTTTGTTAAAATATTTCAGAAATTAAGGAAATTAGTAATTGAGTATTTGCTACTTTGATTTTCACTGCAATAGTTCGTGAGTTCAATTCTCATTTAAGATGCAACTTGGTAATGTTTGCAAATCATCTTTAAAATATAGATACTGATTGAGTTTGGTACTATGAACACCTTAAATAAGTGTTAAGTGAAGAATTATATATCAAATCTAAGAAAGCTTCAAAAATTTACTTAATACCGGGATACACAATCAATTTCAGTAGAATCAATGAATTGCGGTGATTAAAAAAATTGCTTAAAATATACATAAAAAGAAACCAGTTTAATTTTTAATACAAAATTTAAAACTTTAAATAATGATTCTGACAAAAATTGAACCCTTGTTTTTAAATAGTTATTTTTCACTTCTTTCTAGACATAGAAATAACGAAAGTTATTTGCTTTTTATCCGAGTGTATGCCACTCTTTGTATTCCCTTCTCAAAAAGGTATCACACAGTTTATTACTTGGAATTCCAGAAGGTTGCCTTAATTCCATTTCTTAACAGGTCTTGTCATTAGAGTTATTTAACTTTTTATTTTATTCAACTCATGCAGCGATAAAAAACTAATGACCAATTAAATAAAAGAAGCAGTTGGTTAGAAACACACGATAAAAACATGGACATATTTGCGATCTTTGATATTTAAATACTTGAAAAAAAGAATTTCCGATGTCATTAGACTATCAACCCAAGCGAAATTCTTCGGGATTTTGTTTGTTTAAATCTAAAGAACAACTAATAAGTGGAAACGAAATTAACGAAGTGTAGATTTTTATTTCGGTTTTGTTTTTTGTTTTTTTTTCCAGATGGAATGCTGTAAGGAGTGAGGGAGGAGCTAAGGGAAATGAAGTTTTATTTCGGAATGCCATTTTCTAATAATATTTGGAATTTCAATCATTGTTTTTGAATATTCCAAAATTCCTTTGTTTCTCCTGTTGACAAATGCGGATTAGTTAGGTCTTGGCATTTCAAATTAATTTCGAATTAAAAAGTAATTTTTAGTTCATTGTTCAGTTTGTACATAGTTAAATATTTTTTGTTCAGTCGTGAAAATTAACACTCTGAGAAGGGAGTTAAAAATAGCAAGAAAGCTAGCAATCGTGTTAAAGTATAATTGTATTTTGACAGGTTTTCTTAAAAATAGATTATTAGTTCCAGTAAGTAATTAATAAAATGAAATAATGCAAGTAAATATGAAGTTTGTAATGTGCATACTATTTTTTTCTGTTCACAATTAATAATGTTTCATTTGCTCAGTAAATTTAACAACTGAGCAAACAACATATTAGATTGATTGCAATTTTAAAATAATTAACGAACTATGAAAATTAAAATTAAATACTAATTGTAAGAACTGGAAATAAAAATGAACCTAGGCAGGGGGAGGCACCATTAAAAATGTCACTTGAGAGACGGTCAATAAAGAAGATCGATGAATGAACTGCAAATATAAAAAGAGAAAGTTTTGGAACTGAATCACATGAAAGCACCTGAAGGTACAGAGACGAAAATGAATTATTTAAACTTTAATAGAAATGAGATGGTTTTTCAATAAAATATTGTATACATACAAAAATACTTTGGTACCATTTACTTTCACATTATAGAAATCTAAGAGAATGGTATAAGTATCTATGTCTAATTCTTTTCCTTCAAAAGTAGTCATTGAAGTAGTTATTCTTCTAAAAAGGAAAATGAAAGAAAGCTGTAAGAGATAATTCTGTTTCTACAGTAACATATTTTATATAATATGAAATACATGCTTAAATAACAAACATGTGAACACACAGTTTCACTTTAAAAGAATAGTTTATTTTTAAAATCAATTAGAGAGAGAGAGAGAGAATCAAATTAATTAGTATTTAATTTCTATACACGAGATACAGACTTCCATCTTCAACATCAATTTTTTGTTACTTATTGCACTTATAATTTTCACTTTAGTGATTTCAAAATTTTCTGGTATTTTTATATAAATAGAGTAATTACGTTTTTTCATTTAACATAATTAAATTGATATAGCAAATTTCATCAAATAGAATTAGAAAAAAGTTCTTAAAATGTTTCACTTTTTAACTTAATTAAAAATTAAGCTAAATAAATATTTTCATTGAGCCGACCGATGGCTGAGTGGTTAGCGTTCCTGACTCCTGAGCTGTGGGTCCCGGGTTCGAATCCCGGAGCGGGCATGGATGTTTCTTTCCTTTTCTGTTCTCTCTATGTTTCTCTGTCCTTTCCTCTGTGATGTTGTATGAATGTGGCCCACCCTTTAAACGGGTTGGTGGTGGTATGGCGTGGGCAACGCTATTCACGCGCCTCCATGACTTGGTTCACAGGTGCCCGCTGGGTAACGATACATGAATAGCAGTTTCTGGCCTTGTTGTGGCATAGGGTTCGTCACCCAAGTGTGCCCGCCATTGGAATAAAAAAATATTTTCATTTAATTGACGTAATTTAATTAATACAATATAAATATTATAATTTGTCGGTTTCTAGCAAAAGCAGAGAGAAAATTTAAACTTCAATACATTTTTCACATCTGGGTTTCTTATAACTATTGGAATTTTTTTCATAGTTGGTTAAAACTGAAATACGATTTTGTAAGTGTAAAATGCATAGATTAACAAATCGTTCTTTCTAATTCTACTAAATGTCTAATTCGTTTTAGCGATAGTTCCTGACTACAATTGATTATCGTCAAAATGAAATATTTACAAAGCTGGGGTTGTTTGATTCAGTGCCTTATAAAGAATATTTTAGAGCTTATTTCCTTTTTTAAATGAAGAATGATTGAAATCGGCTTGTGTGTTTATATTTACATTTTATTAGATACCTTTCTCAGACTACTCTGGAAGCCCTTTCACTATATCAGCTCTGGTGATGTAAGAAACAACAAAAAAGCTTAAAACTTAATGATTCAGACATAAATTTCATTACTGTACTATTTTGAATGGTATAAAATATTAAAATGATTTAAAGAAGATATTTAAATTGTGAGAATTCAAAAAAGTATTATTATTATTCCTGGAGTTAATAATTGGGCAATTGTAATGAATATAAAAGTAGGTTTTATAATCATTACATGAAAAAAATTTATTCTCGGTAGTTTTCCCTCTTCTATTTTTTCTGATAGTCATGCTATCGAGGTACTGCCGCCTACTTAGAAGTGCTTTGAGAGTGTCCCTCTCATAAGCAATACACGATTACATGTATTGAAGATAATGTAAAATAGTATATAAATACACCGATAAGAATGGTTTCCAGATGGGCACAAAATTATTCTGAGTAGTAAATTATATTAACTTTACATTTTTGAATCTGAATCCGCAATTGACGAAAGAAAGAATAATTATGATCACTAAAAGAAACAAGAAAGTGTTGTTCATTTTTGAATATGAAATGAATGAAATAAACTGCCTGAATATTGAATACCAGTCTTAAAATTTTAGATTGCCCTTACTTTGTTGATTCAACTGAATATAAAGCCATTCATATTATTATCTTATTGAAGATGAAATCATCATGCAACTAAGTGAAACGGATTGAAGTAGTGCAAGATATAAATCTTTAAATGAATTTAATTAAGAGATCGTTTTATGATTATTCAACTCAACGCCACTTGTGGAAGAAACTAATCAAACTAACTATGAACTAACGATGAAGTTATATCAAGTTTGGGCCCGAAATTAAAAAAAATGTTTTAAGATGTTTTTAATGACTGCAATAAAGAGCACATTTCTCTCTTTTTAAAGAACTTCAATTCATAAATTATTTTTATAATATTGTTTTTATATCAGAAAGTATATTTCTGTTTTTGTCTCTTCTTGCTTGTGTTTAAAAATGCTTCTTTACCTTTTAGCTATGCTTAAATTTAGTCAAGTTCTTCTTTAAAATGTGAAAAAAACTTTTCTCCACAGGATTTTTATTCAGAGTTTATTTCAGGCTCTATTCAGACTTCAATGGCATCTCAAGAATGGAGTGGCGCTGCTGCAGCTAGAGCTGATAACATTTCTAATGATGCCCATCCACAGCCTTATGTATACAGAATAGGGATATATGGTTGGAGAAAGAGGTGTTTGTATTTCTTAGTTATTATACTTTTTTCTATGGTGATCATCAACTTAGCCTTAACTATTTGGATCATCAGGGTTATGGACTTCTCAATAGTAAGTTATTAGTTACTTAGATAATAAAATATACATTATAACTAGTTAAAATATTAAAATTACTTTTTATTTTGAATCTGATATTTCTTAGACATTCATATTAAACATATCATTAGGAATATTCACTGATTTTGAAAGGAAATATATCGGATATACTGAGTAGCGCAATGCAGGAAATTTCGTTTTTTGTGAAAGCCATAAAAATTGTACCACAAATTTTGAATTTTCCGCGCGCAGAAGTTATTGGTGTAAGTTGTAATTGTTGTACAAACTGCCAAAAATAGGATGATTGAGAATGTTGATTGCGAGCTGTGTGTACTTGTGCAGTCGCGCATCACAAGACTTCTGGTTTCTTACTTCAGAGAGAACTTTCGATGGTTCTATATTCAGACTGCCGCATAAAGGGACCTATGCATCAGCGTTTGTACTTTTCATTTTAAAACGTTTCTACCAGATATTTTATGGTTTTCTCAATGAAAATTCTGTTTGCTTCATTCTTCTATTGAAAATCATTTTATTTATCGTCCACTGTTTAAAAATAGTGTCAATTAATCATTTGAAACAGATAAATTCAGGAAACTAAGCTTTTGCTTACTTAAGCAACATGGTAAGTACAAAGTACGAGTATATCTGTGTTTTTTAAGCAACTCTCACACTAGAAAGTTTAGTACAGAAATATTATTGTCAAACAAATCACATGGAAGTCTTAAATGTAAATTTCAAAAAAGAAAATGGAATGAAGGAGTGGTTAAAAATTAAAAATAAATAAAACACCTGTTTAGATTACAGAAGTGTCACTATTTCTTGGCTTAAAATGAAATATGGATCACTGTTAGATGTTAATTTTGTAATACACACACAAGTGAAATTCTTCTAAGCCGCAAGCCCCATTATAGTACTGATTAATGAGCAATGATATAAGGATCTAATGACATTCAAAATTAGTTTTTCTTTGAAAATTGAGAAAAAATCCCAAAATTAGATAGAATTTAGTGAAACTTATAACACGTAGTATGTTTTTAATTCATAGTTTTATAATACACAGCCTGGTATAAAATATCATGGAAAGAAATTTGGGGACAGTTTTGATGTTTTAAAAATAAGTGTGACAAATCGGATGTGCCACTTTAGTATCAGCAAAGTTACTTTGATATGGATTATGATTCCACCTAGAACGAATAGAGCACATAGGGCAATGAGTAATTCTGTAATTTATGTGGTATTAGTTTGGGAAGAAGTGAGAGGCAATGCTCATGCAAAGCAATTGTAAACGTGATTAGAATCCTTGGCGAAGAATTGAGAGTAACTCTGTCTTCCTAAGCATCACAAACATGCTTTAAAAGATTCAGGTTCTGCGACTGAAGGGCTACTCCAGGTGTTGAATTATTTATGTTCAATATAATCATTCATGATGCAAGCCATGTGGGGTATATAGTTGCTGCTCTTTGGCAGAAAATCCCCAGTCACCCGGAATAAGGCACACATAAGCATCAGGGATGTCATATTTATAGGTTTGAGCATTCAAAGTTCTACGTTGAAAGATATGGATGTCTCTGAGTCAACCCAAAGAGATACCAACACAGACACTGGTTGATCCATATGAGTCTCTTTCATAAATATGTGATGAACGATAGCGAGTTCCAGATTCTCGGCAAATCAAAGAATCTCTTCTTTCATTTCGGAACCTAATCCGGAACTCATTAATGTAAAAAAAACATTCTTCATGCATCAGCCACTCAGTAGACATGTTGACAGGACAACGTTCATTAATTTACTCCTCAGACTTTTATGTTATGACTTGAGCGATTTACAAATGGCTGGCTATCTCGCGTACAAATAATTTTCATTAAACCTTCACGTTAAAAATAACCTTCCGATAAGTTAGGTCTATTAAGGGGTATGAATTCAGGAGGAGAGTTGCGATTGTTCTGCTTCTAATCTTCCAGTAGCTCTCCATCGCAATTCTTAGGTCATATGATGCCCAGAAGTTATAGTTACAAATGTTTTTCTCATCACAACAAAAATTTGCTGTGCCTTGCTCTCTCACAAATGCAGCTATATGCTTGTCCGCGATAATGTACTATCATTGTAAAGCTCCTATTTTGCAAATTGAAATTTTCATCAACACCTGTTTCTTAACACCACATTCATTTTTTACAGACCAGCGTATTTTTGAAATGTTTAATGCTATTTAGGTATTTTTCCCCTTTTTATTGAAACCAGTGAAGTTTCACCAAACACTCTTCAACTGCTATTTCACATATTCGATATTTTTCTGCATATAAATATAATTGTTTACCCTATGATTTGTACTAAGTTCAGTATACCTTCACATATTAGTTGACAAACATGTTGATTCCCAAATGTGTTGATTTAATTAGAAAATAAAAGGTTTGAACGACACGTAAAAATAAAACTGCTTAACCACACTAGAGATTGCTAAAATAAGTTGTTGGAAATAGATTGAAAATGACGTTCCGGGAAAAGGAAACACGTTGATTGAAAAATGTGGCGAACACAATCTCTGTACTGGTGGGAATTTGTGTCCGTTCCAGTGTTCACACAATTCTATCACGATAAACAAAACTTTACACAAAACCATAAAAATAACTTGGATTCCTCTGGCAAGTAAATTCTGCTTGATAAGCCTGGTTTGGTAACTTCTAAACGCACGGTAATCATCAATTCCAATATTTAGTTCATTACTTAACACCAGAGATGAATATGTATTGTTAAACATATTGATAGACGCGACACCAAAGATAACATCGGATATTAAAACTGTTAAACGCAGATATTACTAAGAGTATAACACAAAGGGCAAGAAAAAAAAGCATACGATAAATAATAAGTGTCTTTAATATTCAAATTTATCACATTGTTTGTTGACTTTTAACTTTTAAAATATCATTCCATCATTATCCACCTTGGAGGAGTTAGAAGTTTGTAGTAAAGATCATGACGCATATGTAGAGATCTATTTACTGTGTTAGGAATTATACTTATAGAACCATGAGTAAAGTTTAGCAAAAATGAAATAGTTGTAGATCGTGTTTGTTATTTATAAATCACGTAAATTAAAAAAAAATTAGATATTTTGATAATTTTTTGCTGAATGTTGATAAAATCACTCATCTGAAAAAAACAACTAAGAAATGCTGATTTAAAATAAATCAGAGATGGAGGAGAGTTTTCAGAATTTTGCTCTAAAATTACGTTCTAAAATTTCGCTCATAGAAAAACTATTAGAAATAATTCTATATAAATCTTGATTAAGTGAGAGTCATATTTCCTGATGCTCTTAATAACAAAATTTCGCATATTTGAAGAGGAATTTGACGATATTGGTTGCAAATAAGCCTCTAAAGAATTAATTTTTGAAAACTACTGTACGAGAGTATTTTGAATAAATAAATTTTTAAGATAACTTAAGAATGTTAAGTATGTATACATTTAATGCATGTAAGTAGATTTTTATTTAAGTACAAGTTTTGAATTTTACCATCATACATACTTTAATAATAGAATTTTATGAACCTAATAACTTAATTTATTGCTAGATTCATCTCATTTTATCTTAAAAAATAGGAACACACAAATTACAATACGTCAAATCGTATTTTGAAAATTCTTTCAATATTTGAAACAGCTCTAAGAATTTGTCTTGCCCAATATCTTTGAATGATAACTTTATTAAAAAATATTCCATTTAACTCGATATTAAAAAATGAAATTTAAGATGATGTAAAAAATCACAGAAAGTTTACTGGATGAAATTTATTTTTGAGGAAGACACACCGTAGACTTTAGTAGGATTCTTTGACTGCTTAAGTTAACTGAGGCCAACTTTTATAAATAACTGGAATTTTTTAAAAACCATTTTTACGTACTGTGAGAGTGTCTTGGATGTTGGAAAAGACAACAATTCCTTTGAGTTTTGATACCATTCTGGGAAACAGGAGTATGTATGATTGGTGCTAAATCAGCTGAGTGTGACAGATGGAGAAAATTATTAACCTTTTCATACTAAGAAATAATCCATGAGTAAATGTTTTAGACCCTCAGCATTATTAGAGCATAATTTCATATCTATTTCTTAAAAGCACTTGCAACAGGTCTTCTGTCTGTTCACGTTTCGAAGGACAAGTGGGATTGAGCCACTCCGATTATACTTTTGTGTTACATACTTTTCTATTGTTATATTTTTAAGGCAATTTTTGTAATTTTTCTAAAAGGAGGTGAGGGTTCTCTTGTGATAATATTTTTAAAATAAATTCTCCTTTTAAACTGTGGTACGAACCAGCAAAGTTAGTCTTATAAGAAAGCGTTTTAAACGTTATGAAGCAAATCACATATGCATATGAAATTCTGCTTTTTTATTGTACATTTATGATGTATATATATAAATAATCATTTCAAAATAGTTCTTCAGTGCATTATTCAAAAGAAAACAATACATTTAGAAAATATCAGAAACGTTTATCTTAAATCTCTAAGGAAATTTTATTTTCTTGGGAATAAAGAATTCTTTCTTATTTCCACAAAGTTGTTGGATGAAAATATTTCCATGTACTCATACCTTTACTCTTACAAGCAAGAAGTAAATTTTATGTTTGAATACTACTCTTAAATTAAAAAATGTTAAGGGCAAATATTAAAGGTGAAAAACCAGCTAAAATATAGTTTGTTGACAATTGTTTGAAGACACTAAAAATGTGCATAGAAAATTGATTGTTGATTATATTGATTAAAGGAATGAATATTTGTATGAAAAATTAAATAAAATTAGTCAATAAACTTCTTTTCTTGGATCAGAGTGCTTTTTTACGAGAAATAAATGAAAGTCATTTTTATAAATATGTTATTAAATTTATCCCTTAATAGAGATTATTTAAAAATATTTTTGGGGGGATTATATAGAGCTTTTACATGTATAATATAGTCGAAAATTTCTTATACTGTAAAAAATTGCCATATATATATATATATATATATATATATATATATATATATATATATATATATATATATATATATATATATATATATATATATATATATATATATATATATAAATTGAGACTGCTTTGTTTTAAAAGAAATTTGTTTCCTTTTATTTTAGAATGGGATGGGGCGCCTACGAATATTTCCAGGAGGTATTCGATTAGATGGCCAATCACACTTTCTTCACACATTATACGCAGCTAAGATTCAATCTAGGAAAGTAAGTAACAAATTAAATTCATGATTATTAAGTTACCCTCAACTGTGTATACAATGAAATATTCAATGCTAGTATAAGTGGTAATTGTTTATATTTTGTTCTTAAATAAGTGAACTCGAATTCTTTGAACTTAGAAGATATTTGTATTTCAAATAATTTGCTAATTGACCATTATATTTAAGAATAATTAAATGAGGAAAGAAAATAAAAAGAGATAATTGTAAATGAATTCAGCAAAAATTAATACTACTAAAATGTTAGTCGCCAAACTTATTAGAATTAACTTTAAAAATATTTTGCAGAAAATAAAAATACAGCTTCTTTATTCTAGTTACAGGTGGAAATGCATTAAAAATATGACTTACATAGTTTTTTTTTTAAATGTAATATACATCAGCAAATCTTTATAACGGAGAAGTGTGGAAACTCACCAGAAAACTTTATCTTTAACATAACAAATTTCAAAAAATTTCTAAAAATTTTGTTCTTTCAATTACTCAAAAATCAAATTCATAAAATATAAGAGAAAGCATAGAAATTTTTGAAGCCAAAGTCTGAAAGTTTTATTTGTGATAATGATCCATCCAAAGCTCGGCAAATTAATAAAGATTTACGAAAGTTAATTGGCAGGACTAAATGTTTCTTCTTCGGTGTGGTATGGGAAAACTGAATAACCAACCATCTTAGTTGTCAATAACGTCGATTGACCATGCCTGAAATTAACTGGTACTTCTTTGGGAGATCAAAAATGTATTTAAGATAATGGCCAAAAATCTAGTGTGAAACTCTTGGGAGATAAACGCAAGTTACTTGATTTACAAGAAAGCAATCATTTCAATTATTTTTCTTTCGCATGTTGCATCCAAAGCCAGTGACATCCCACATGCTTCACAGCAGTCACTTGTATTTGGTTCTAAAACGATGAAAATAGTCTTGTTTTTTATCATCCAAGCTTTGTTATATCCTGTTTTGATCTATTCATTGTGAAATCTTTTGTGCAAAACTTGAATCAATCTGTCAAAAATCTTTTTGCATACCCTTTGTTGTTGAAGTGAATGTATATTGTTTCATGTTCAGTGAAGCGTTACATAAATTGTCTCATTTATAGGACAATTGAAATTTACTGTTCTTTTAACATACAGAAGATATTAAGTATTAGAAATTATGTATTACAAAAATTAATTACTGATTATAGAGTTCACAATAATTTGGTACAGTGCAGTGGATAACAAAAGTTGTAAAGCGTTGTATGCATTTACTACATACATGCAGGATGGGAAGGAATCTTCGTTGATAGGGGAGCATATTCACTGATCGTAAAGGAGGGAATCTGAGCATGCTCCAAGTTTTTCATGAGTTGCAAGGATAGGGCCAAGAACTCCAAGGAGCATGCTTAAGGCAACAAAGACCCTACAGCCGTTTTTCTTTCGATCGGCATGAACATATTAGTTTTCATCAAATCAAATTATTATTTGTAGGATATAGGATTTTTGGCTATGCACACATCCCTCTTACATTTCACGTTTAATTCCAATCACCCTTCCTTTACTAAGTTTGAATAAAATACTAGTTAAGTAAACTTACTACATGTTATATAAGCAAATATATTTATTTTTTAACACTTATGATTTTAAAAACCAGCACACTTAGCAATTTTATAAAAGTAAATACTAAATCGATAGTTTAATTTTATACTATTACAGTTCTCAAAATTTGCTTATAATGAGATAAGAATGTCTAACAAGATACTCAAATTAGAAACTGGACATTCAAATAAACACAGGTTAGTTTTAAATGTTTACCAATGTTGAAAAAAATATCTTTAGAAAATGGTTGAATAATTGATTTTTAAGTCAGTAAAACATTTTTTTAAAGCTGCTTGTGATGACAATATATATTGACACATTAAAATAGCTTACAGAAAAAGCACCTATTTTTAGACAAATATTTAAATGAGTGCATGAAAATTGAATTGATCATTAAAGCAAAAAACTAAACTCCATGGCACGACAGCCCATGTGGGCCAAGGCCTACAGTGCCTATAACTGTTTTCATGACCGAGGGCCCTGAGGTGCGAAGCATTTGTCCCAGTTAGGAAGTCAGCATAACGTGAAACCCCTAGTGTTTAGTTCCCAAACATGCTTGATACTCAGTTAATCGACTCACTGAAGGGATGAAAGGCTGAGTCAACATTGCCCAGCCCGAGGATCAAACCTCGGACCTGTGTCATGGGAGCGTGAAACGCTGCCACTCATTAAAGTAAAAAAAAACTGTAAATCAGCAACGTTGCATGATACTTTATAAGGAAGTTGAATAGTATGGATAAAAAATGTCTTAGTTTTAAAGAAGTAGATACAAAAATTCAAGCCTTGAAAAGCTCAATTGTCATATGTAACCAGAGATATCATTTGATGAATAAGAATAATAAAAAGATAAGAAGATGTAAGCTATTTTAATATCCTTATCAAAATATCAATTATACAACAATTTAATAACCAGTGGTTTTTCAAATGAAAACAAAGAAATATATAATTAAACAAGTTATCTACTGGGAAGAAAAAGAAAATGATGAGTAAAACTGAAATATTATAATGTGCCTAAGCCTAATGTCGCAATAAAACTAAATTCAAAATAAAAAAATAAGTGGGGAAGATCTGTGCCTCTAAGAAAAATTTTTTAAACATACCATTTCTATCTAAAGAACCTAATGGGAATTCTAAGTGTAAACCAGAAAGCTAGTCATTCTCAGTTACCACTTCGTTATTGGCCAATTAAACACGGAGAGAATGGTATTCAGGAAGACTTAAATGGAATAAAAAACCTCTATAGTTGATACAATTGCAATGAATAATATTATTGATATAAAAAGAATAAAAGATTTAAGATAGCCACATGAAATCCGTGCGTAGAAGGTGCTGAATGGATGACTGTTCAGTCAGGCGTATATTGTGATCTCGCATGACATTCATAAATAGATATCACAGGCTATTAAAAATTTAAAACAAAGGCTTTGGAATTAGAATTTTTAAATAAATTTTTTCAACACGTAAAATTTTCAAAGATTATAAGCCAGAATTATGAAGAATATTCTTTTGGCATTCCGTATTTTGATAAAATTACATTCTTAGAGTCATTGCATTTTCAATTTCTTGAATATTTATGGGTATATATATTTAAAAATATTCAAAGCCCAATACAGATAAAATAATAAAAAAAAATATTTTGAAAGATGGCTACGATCACCAATTTTAAGAATTTCTTCTAGGGAAAAAAAACTACCCACCATAGTAAAAACATTAAAAATAAAATTTAGCACAAAACTCTTATTTAAAAACTATATTATATTAATGACTTGAATGTATGCAAACTGTTCCCACACTTTTTATACTCCATTTTTAAATGTTTCTAAAATTGTAAGAAAATGCCATGTAATTGTAGCTGTGAAGGACATGTAGCTGCGATATCGTTGCCTGAAAATTGATGGATCTTTGTAATATAGAAGCAGGAACACATCAAGCAGAAGACTCCCAAACTTGACCTGCCACCCCAAGAGGTATCATTTCTCATGGAGGACATTGTGATTACGACAAATTTAACATTCCCTAGCCGCTCTAAATGAACATAAAAGATTTTCGGTTGTATCGGGTTTCGAACTCACTATCTGCCGATAACAAGAATGAACCTCCTAACCAACCAACCACGGCCTCCTGGAAAGCAAATATAAACAGATTTATTGTGTTTGTAAGCAATATGGTATTAAGACAAAATGGTTAAACTTGCTGTTTTAAGGCTTACAGGGTAGCAAAATGAATAGAAACCTCCACCAGCAGTTGAGATGGCCAGTTAAGCATAAAGTGAAATTGGGTTTGGATGACAGAAACTCATTCCTTGCCGCATCTTGTCTATGCAACATTTCATCAACCGTAGTTGCTGATGAGAGGTGTTGGTTCAGTCTCTGAGTGACCCATGACCAGGTGATCTTGAAAGTTGAAAAGTCTGGAGATTATTCAGTTCAAAGCAACAACCCAATACCCTTTGTATCGAGGATGATCAGATACAATATATGTTCTTGCACTGTCTCGTTGAAAGATGACACTTCACAGACTTTGAAGGTATAGCATGGCTACTGGTATTTAGCATTTAGCGGTAAGAAGGGACCCCGTACTGAGCCTACAGGTTATCGGGTTGGTTCCCTCCTCTAACACTCGCATTTATTTTAAAAAAGACTTTGAAAAAGAAGGTGCTCGTACATACACCCTTAAAAACATGCCTGAAAACTAAAATACAGTATTTTTTGTATAACAAAATATCTATCAAAAAGAATCCGAAATATGATTCATATATTCATAATTGAAAATTTTAAGAATCTAATTCTTGGTTATAATACTTATACATACAGATGGTATGAAACAACTAGAATGCTATGAGCAACTAGAACTTAAGTAACTATCGTTATTGATATGTATTATTTGTAAAGAATCAGGATTAAGAAGATTGGAAAATAAATGTTCTTTATGATTATAATACATAATATTGAAATTGCTCGTTGTTTATAAGTGAAGGAGATTTTTATGTGATGTCCGAATCCGATGAGCTTGATGTTTCCAAATCTGGCGCAGGCTGTCTCTTCTGTATACAAATCGATAAACAGTAAGAAGCATGGAAGAATCATTTTCCCATTTACACAGTGTCCCATTTCTATTGCCATGAATTTAAAGTCTGTTACTATAATTTTAATGAGAGCAGATTTTGAGCGAGGCAAGATAATTATTTGAGCATTCCTATCCTTTTTTGCCTCATTTGCTCTTTGATTCACAAGCTCATTACCCCGAGCTCCTTCATGGGCACTTTTCTTGCTGAAAATGTCAAGAAACTATGGATCACATCAACCAAATTATCATCGATCAGAACTAGAAGGTTTCCTGTACCCATATCAACAGCAGATCATACCATCATTCCAAAGGTCAAGCACTTTTGACGATATTAAGTGCATTCAGATGACGAGCGTTCTCCTCGGTGACTCTAGAAACGTGTCAGAATGCTACACGTAAAATCGGAACACGCATCTGAAAAGGGAGATTCTGACACACTTTTGTCGTCAGAGCATATGAGTCGCCATCTGTCACTATGCTGCATAATCAAGGGAAATCAAAGAAATGATCGCAGTGCTAAAATCCATGCTGCTGTAAGCTATTAGAGCAGATTCTGGACTTGCTGCAAACAGTCCATTTCCTGAATGATACGCTAGTACAATTTTGCAAGACAACCTTACAATAGGTCTGTCCTCTCGAGGGTTGATCATTGGTAGATGCTAAGATCCTGCTTGGCGTTTAGTGACACCCTTATCCACCCATCGATTCCATAATCGCTGAACAGTGGTTTGATTGTCACCAGTGCATGGGACAAGATAACAACTGTTCTGCGGAGAGATAATCAACACTCTCTATAAGCAATAATTCTGTTTCTATCGTGTTCCGACAGTTGTTAATCTTTAAAGTTGTCTTCTTAATCGGGGTACAACACATGATATACCAAGAAAACTTGAATTAAAGTTTTCCGGGGGAGAAATATGCTGCACAAGTTTTCTTTTATGCTTTCTAATAAAAGAAAATGGTGTTGTATACGCGTTCCAATGTTAATCACTTGTTTATTCAAATCTCTTCTTTTCATGTGATTTTAACGTTCGAAAGAACATTCTTACCTTGTTGCAATTTTAATAGCAAGCAGTTTAAACTGGAATTAGGAAATATTCTATTTTTAAGTGAATTTAATGCTTGGGTTTCAACAATTATAAAATATTAAATTTACTAAATTTCTATTATTGGTTTGTAAATATTATTTTCAAAATTTAATTTAGGAAAATTAATATCAATAAAAATAAAAAATAAATTTTTTCTAAGGCCTTTGTTAACTCGATAATTTTTATTTGTGTCGGAACAGTTTTCATACTGCAAAAAAGTAATAAAAAGAAAAACAATTGGGACATTTTTAATATAAGAATATAATTTTAAAATAATTTTTCTCATGATTTGTATATTACAAAACAGTTGTTTTATACACATTAATATATCCGATATAAGTTTTATACTATACTAAAATTAAATAATAAAGAAACTGCATTTCTTTTTATTAGAATATCATATTGGTTGCCGCGCAAATATTTTTCTTCAAAAATCGATTCCGGGGAAATATATTATTTTCATGATATTTGTGTCTTCTGTTGAAATAAGAGGCCTTAGTTCTTGTGTCGACAATACTGGTCGGAAGTTTTTTTCCTGAACTGCTGCTTTCACTTTTTTAATTAAGTTGTTAAGTTTTCTCCTTTATATATATATATATATATATATATATATATATATATATATATATATATATATATATATATATATATATATATATATATATATATATATATATATATATATATATATATAATATATATATATATATATATATATATATATATATATATATATATATATATATATATATATATAAATAAATATGATAAGTAAAGTAAAATTACTCTTTGCAGCATCACGAAAGTGTACATATTTTATGATGAAATTATACCTCTAGACATTGCGCTGGAAAAATAGTTCATGTTATTCAATCTTTTGAACCATGTATAAATACTAATTCGCGTAAAATAAGCACTTGATTTTAACTCTACTCTTTACATTCACAAAATGAAAGTAAATATTCCTTCTTATTTTAAAGTACCCACATATTTTAAATAAAAAGATTTAAATAAAACAGATTATGCTACTGGTCAGTAAAATTTATATATGTCAAGAAGTATTATTACAATTTATTGAATCGCGTGAAATACAGAATTTTTGCTAAGACAGTTTTTGCGTGGGAGAGTAGTAGGCGATTTTCAATAAATAGCACCGATAGAGAAAATTGCTTTTCAACCTAGAAAACTGTGATCACCATTTGCGTTGATTCAGAGTTCAACTTATTTTATGAATTTAAAGCGATTCAAGCAGTCAATTTACAGAAAATTATTCTTATGGCGTTAACTAATTATTTTTTACCTGGATAAGATTAATTTTTATACTTTCTATCTTTAAATTGCTTTGAATTCATAAGATAACTTGGTGAATCCATGAGTGAAAAATGAGAATTGAAAAACCAAGTAAAGATCTTCCAGAGAACAAAAATTAAATTTATATTGGCATAAAAATGACGATCAAAACACAAAGATGAATGTAATAAGGAATTTTGTTTGAAAAATCATCAGCAAGCAATGGGAGGTTCTGCAAGCACGTCCTGCGAAAAACACTCTCCGAAAGCAACTGCATCACAGCAGCTTCAGGACTGCACCGTCTCCAAAACATTCGTCTAGCACAACTTAGTGACAAGACAGTGATCTTCAAAGGGAGAGGTCTGGAGTTTGATGCCAGTTTAATGGGAGACATGTGCTTCACTTCTGCGTCTATTGGAGGGGTTGATTGGGGAATTTTCTGCTTTCCATCCTTCAAATTTGTGTATATGGTCCACTGTCTGAGAAAATGCGTACAAGGGGGTGAGTATTAATGTGCTTTGTAACAGCTTTAGGTCTTTAAACTATCCATTATGAAATGTCAAAGCTTACGTAAGAGACGAGCCAAGCTCTTGGCTTCGGTTCAACAGGTCGTGGGTTCCAATCCTACCTTAGGTTTGGATGTTCGCAGTGGTTTGGAGTCCATTTTAAACAATATTTTTCGATCTAATTAGCCATCATCTGAAAAAAATTGACAGTGGAGCGACAAACAAATTAAACTTAGCATTGTCTATGCATAAATGATTTTTTTACTGTGATCTTGAGGGAGAGAAATAAATTTAAACACTCTTATCATATCGTCCTCTAGCAAATTTTGCGCTTTACAACAATAGGATTTTCCATCGTATGAAAACTGAAATCTCCAATGAAGTTTTTCAATTAACCGTGTTTCGAACCACTTAAGTTCAGCAAGTTTGATTTCGGTAGGAAGATTCTGAGTGAAGAGGTGGTGCTTTATTTGTTCCGGCGAATAAAAAATACACCTACTGATAAATTAACATTCAGTAAATGAAATCAAACCTCCCATTTGAATTTTCTGAGAATAGTTTGGGTTTTGAAAGCTGTATGTGTTCTGGCATCATCGTTTGACTGTAAGGTGGCAGCATAATTCTTTGATTTGCTAATAGATGTTTGATTGCCTTTCTGATTCTGTATTGTTCTACACAATGAAAACTAAACTCCATGGGACGACAGCCCATGTGGGCCAAGGCCTACAGCGCCCATAACTGTTTTCATAACCGAGGGCCCTGGGCTGCGAAGCTTATGTCCTGATTAGGTGGTCATCCTAACGAGAAACCCCCAGTGTTTAGTTTCCAAGCATGCTTGATACTCAGTTAATCGACTCACTGAAGGGATGAAAGGCTGAGTCAACCTTGTCCAGCCCGAGGATCGAACCTCGGACCTGTGTCATGGGAGCGTGAAATGCTGCCACTCATTAAAGTAAAAAAAACTGTAAATCAGCAACGTTGCATGATACTTCATAAGGAAGTTGAATAGTATGGATAAAAAATGTCTAAGTTTTAAAGAAATAGATACAAAAATTCAAGCATTGAAAAGCTTAATTGTAATTTGAAAACAACCAGAGACATCATTTGATGAATAAGAAGATATCTATCCTTATCAAAATATCAATTATACAAAAATTTAATAACCAGTGATTTATCAAATGAAAACAAAGAAATATATAATTAAATCAGTTAATTGACCAACTGAAGGGGTGAAAGGCTGATTCTATACACAATGAATCAACTCTTAATTTCTTATTTTTAGTTTGGAATACGGATACAGCTAATGTAGAGTACTTGGGTCATTACTTCTAAACCGAAGAAATATTCTCTCAATATAATGGTAAATATTTGCTTTCCCACTCAAGATGATTTTTTTGCTGAGCTGTGACGGTTCCTTGGCTCTCCAGTGCGCATTCCTCCGCAAGGATGGGAGTGTGTAATTCCCAACAGAAGTAGCCTTTATGAGCAAAGAATTATCGTAGTGGAAATCAAACTGGATGGATAATCTCTCTCCAGATTACTTTTCAAATCTGTCAAACAATTGTAAACTATTTACTTAAGTCAAGTTCTTGTTCCAAGAGTAATTTAATTTTGGATTTACGCTGAAATCTTTGTTTAATTTAAAAGTCAATCACCAAAATTCTTTGCTGTGTCATCAGACATTTTTTTTAGATCTTACTTGATTTGCTTTTACATGAACACTTAATTGCTTATATACGGTTTTTCATGCATTTTAAAATCGCTCTGACATAAATCTGGTTTCATTTGGATATGGATGTATCTAAAGTATTTAATGTAAACTAAAATTCAACCGAAGCAAAACATTTAAAAGGGAAGAGAATAACAATGGCTTTCATGCAAACTTCAAAGTCTAGGCCCTCAATCAATCAAACGTTAATAGAGATTTATCAAGACAATAAAAAAATACAGATCGAAACCTAAATTTTTATAAAATTTATTAAATAATGGGAAAATTGAGATAGTCTAAATTATAAATATTTTGTTTAGTTAAAATGATTTCACATGTGTGTATTGATTACATAAAATTACATTAAAAAAATCTTGGGGCAACCGATAAGTTAACAGAATGTATTCAATTTTTAAAAAAAGGATTTTAAGGTAATGTATATTTTCCATTTACAATATTGTTGACATTATGGATTCTAAACTTTGGAATTTTTTCTGTCTTACACAAGTTCCAATTCTTAGCTTGAAAAAATAAATGTAAACAAAAATATGATGATAAAACAAGTGTAAAAATTAAAATTATATAATAAGCGTGTAGTTCGAATTAACTTTTTTTGTTACATTTAATACTTTTTGTTTTTATTATAATAATTTATGCATTTTATCAATACACTAGAAATAAAAAAATACAGAAAGGGTTCTAATGCTGTCATTTTTCATTCTTTCTACGTATCATGTCATTATGTATAATGAATGACTTATCTTTGCTTAAGCAGAGTTAATTTACAGTCAGTGAATTATAAATGCTACACAAACATTATGTACATTGTTTGCAAAAGTTTCGATCTGTAATTCTTCACTTATAAAACATTAGCAATAATGGTACAAAAGGCCATTTTAGAAATCGCAGCATTTGTTTTCTGCAACACACTTAAATGTTTACTTCAATAATTTTTCACAGAGCACTAACATGTAATAAAATTTATATCTCGTAATCTTTCGAAAGTCTGTTGCCCTGTCATAATATACAGTTCCTTTTTTAAGATACTCAAATAATTTTAAAACTACTGTGCGTTAATGTGTGTGCATTTAAAAGTGAGATATAAACTAGCAATAATTTTTAAGGACACAAAAACTTTAAATACAGACTGTAAGATGAAAATAAAATGCGTATAGATGAAATGAAAAGATTTGAAATTATGTATTCTTTTAAATATAAATGTTGAAAACATTTATATAAAAGTATATTTAACGTCATATTTGGATTAAAATTTGAAACTATTTTTGCCATCCAGGGATATAAAATGCCACTAATGAGCATGAATGTTTGAAGCTTAATTTGTTTTATTTGTTTGTGAAATCTAACAATGGCTACTGGTGTATTATCAATATTTTTCCTTATAGAAATTCTATTTCGTATATATTTATTAAATATTTTTTATTTCTAATATAGTAGAAAGTAATTTCTTGTGTGCGTATATTTCCGTTACTTCGTATAATTTTTTGTATTCACATAAAGCTCATTACATAAAAAAAATTTCCTCCACTTTTAAAGTTAAATTTGATCCAGACAGTGTTTTAAACTGAAGACTTGACTTTAATAATTGAAAAAATTTAAATATATTATTTACTCCTCATTAGATATTCTCAGGTATAAATGACAGAAAAATAAATTTAGAAAAGGAAATATTGCATGGATTAGTAAGTTTCTTTTTTAAAAATAGAAGAGTTATTATTTTTAATAAAATTAGAATGGTAGCAATGAAATAAAAATATGACAGGAAAACTCAAGTGTACCAGGATGAGGTATAAAATTTCTTGACTTTTGTTTTTCTGTTAATGATTGTCAAATTATTTATTTAACAGTAAAAAGCAAAAAAGAAAATATCAGAGTTTATAGATTCAAACATAAAACTATTTGTATTATTCAGTACCTAATAATAAAAAAAAATTGCTTTAACAATAATTATTTAGAAAAAGTACAATTATTTATGTTTCAGTTTACTTATAGGAAAATTTGTATGTTGCTCAAATATTTGAAACAGCTCTGCGACTTACAATTTGTAAAGAACTTCTGAAATCATAATCATTGTGCTCTCCTCAAAAACAGGTTTTCGAGTGAATCCCAAGGGGGGATGGAAGACACTTTTACTCCATAATTGACGATCAATTGAGCAATATTTCCGGTGTTCATTCTTTCTTTCTTTGTACTATTGCATACAATTAAAAACTGTCTTTTTTTGATGAGCTCAGCCCATCTTATTTTCCTTTTAATCTAGGATTCAGTTTCCAAAATCAATAATGGAATTGGCAACACCTCCTTTCCAAACACCTGCAACCCCAACTGCCATCCATATTTCCCAATGGTCTTCGAGAGGTCCCCATTCTATATTCTTGAAACACAGTTATCGTTACGATGAGGAAAAGCGGCATTTCGTAAATATTATATTGCTTCAAAACGCCGCATTTAAGAGGCTTCTTATAGCCATGAAAACAAATTACTTAAAAACTTTTGTTCAGCTGCAGTATAAATAAATATGCAACATAGAGGGTTTGATAATTTAAAATATAACATTATGTATTATAATAATTTTGAGTAAATATTTCAAAGAGATGTATCTCTATGCATTTTTGTTTATTAACTATAACACACAAAATAATAAATATATTTTAAACAGGTAATACATATATTTGCTCTCATTTTCCTTCTCAATAAATATAAAGAACTAGTGATAAATCAAAAGAATAAAGTTCAAGTAATGCCTTGAAACTAAAAAAGTTGAAAGGATTATAATTTTTCCTAAAACATATCAACAGGTAAAATTTCTTTTTGCCTCGAAACTGCAACAATCTTAATTTGTTCATTATATCTCCTTTAAAAACCATTAATTTTATTTACTAAGAAGAAAATCAAGAAGAATCAATTCATAAATTCGCACGACGAAGAATAAAAACTACAACATCATAAAGGAAACTTATCCTTTATTTTTTAAAGTAGGCTCTTGGGTTCTGCTTTTAATACCGACAACTACGTTCTCAGCCTTTTCCTTTTAATGAATGTAAGGGAGACGACTAACAAGCTTCTTCTTCAGTGCGTCACCTGGTTCCTTTGCAGCGTTAGAGATCGACACTATTTCGAGGAAATTTCTGTTGTCTGGCGGGAGGGAAAATATCCATTAATTCCCCTTTTATTGACAATGTCTTCGCTTCATTTCCGAGAAGAGTTTGGCGGAAGGGGATTTTTATTAAAATGTTTATCTCCCGAGCGAACAAATATTATTTGCGATTCAACATGCCCGTTTATTGAAATAAAAATATCCTGCCAGATTTTTAGGGGGAGCCTCTTGTTGCCTACTCAGATAATAATATGCATTGACACGCTTTTGAAATAACTGAGGTTAACATTTTTGGGTTTGTATGACATTATACTCACGCATTCGGATTAATTTTATTTTGCTAGTACAAGTAACTACAGTACATTGAGTTTAGACGAAACGCACAATGCATTCTCAAGAAAATATCTGAGCATTATGAAACGTAACTCGAATGACGGGGAAGAAATAAAGTTAACCCTATCCTATATGTAATCTACCATGGCATAACATAGGAACGCCATTGACATAAAATTAATAACTCACATAGGTCTAATCAGCAGGATAATCTTTCAGTATGTTAGGTGCAAAATTTTATCATTTACAAAATCTGTAATGTGAGTTCGTGTTCAACAGAAATTTATCTCTTTTTATTAAGGCTATTTGTTAATTAATTTTAAATGAAAAGTCCGCCTAAAATATTTATCATTAGAATATTTACCGAAAAATTAGTGGAATATAAGTGGATATTGTACATTCTGTACAATATCTTCAAAACCATTGATATGCATGATATTGTAATCTTTACAAACATTTTAATTCAGAATTATGAAGAGAAATTTTTTTTAATATAAAATAGAAGAACAATCCATTTGTGCCAAGCAACTTCTTGCATATAATTTCTAATTTAATCTTATAATTAAAAATATTTCAAAAGAAATTAATTTCTTTTGTTTAAATATATAATTTAACATTTTCATCACAATTATTTCGTTAAACTTGGCATATCTACACGCAATGGGTAATCCAACAGATGACATCTGCAAGAAGTAATTTTTTTATATTATTTATTGCATAATTACTTCCAGAGAAAATTTTCTCCTTTCTCTCCGATTTCTCCTTTTTATATGCGTGTTACAAAGGAGGAAACCTGTTAACCACTCTTGTAGATGAAGATTTCGAAAGCAGAAGTCCACATCCTGCAACAGCCACCGTTCCATAACGGGTACACCGGGAACTAAGCATCCATCCGTTTTCACTTCATTGATATTCAAAGAAATATACGAGGATTCTCCGGAAAATACGTATAAAAGTTAAATAATAACTTTATTTTACATTTATTCAGGTATTAGAATATGGTCTCCTTCAAAGTACTCACCCTGAGACGAGATACACTTCTGCCAACGCCATTTCCACTGTTGATAACATTGCTGAAAGTCTTCAGTTGTGATGCTGTTCAATTGCCTTGTCGTTTCTGCCTTGATGCCTTCCACATTTCCCAAGTGTCGCCCCCGAAGCACCATTTTACATTTAGGGAACAAGAAGAAGTTACAAGAGGCTAAATCGCGTGAATAAGGCGGGTGCTCTGTCATGGTTATTGAGCTTCGGGTCAAAATATCACGCACAACGAGCAACGTGTGAGTAGGCGCATTGTCGTGATGAAGGATCCACTTGCTCTCTTTTGGCCATTCTTGTCCAGCTTTGCAAGAAACTTGATGTTGATGCGCGTTCCTCAATTAGAGAGAATTTCATAACGACGGCAGGTGAAAAAGGGTAACTTTCAACAAGCAGCCGCACACTCCTATTTACACACAGAGCGGAACTGAGCGTTGATGGGATTGGTTACAACAATAGTGCCACCTGACGGTGATTGCAAACTGTGAAATAAAGTTATTATTCGGCTTTTATGCGTATTTTCCGGACAAACCTTTTATATTTCACTAGTTCTAACCAGTCTCAGTTATAATTCATTAATTCTTCAATCGGACCCAGTTTAGTTTAAAATTTCGTTTTTCACCTAGCTTACAGGGAAAAGAAAAATATATAACAAATGAGAGGTCTAGAGAGAAACATTTTTTGTCCTTCCTAATAAATTAGTATACAAATACATTTTATGTTTTTTTATTTAATGAATCATTAGATTAAAAAAAGAACATTTCTGTAAATACTTCAATTATATGAAATTTCAGATTTTAAGTTTGTCAAACAAAGAAGTGTACATTAATATTTAAAAAATTGATAAAAGATTTTACTGTAAATTTCTAGCCTAAAAAGGGCAAATTTATCTTGAGAGTATTGCAAGTACTTAAAAAAAATTGCTCTAATTTACGTTGTTTTGCTTATTTTATCTTCACTTTGCTTCTATTCAGGAAGTTTACTAGTTAGTATTTTTCTGTGTGCAATATAATTTCTTACAATATTTTTCTTGTTTATAAAAATTAAATCCTATTTTTTATTTTATGAAACTTATCCCCGCTTATATAAAATCATTTTATTAAATTTAGTGACAAATTTGTTTTTCAAAGTTTATCATTAAATTCATTTTTAATAAAAGTGTAAGAATATAAAAAATATTTGACAAGAAAACATTGAAACGACCTTATAAATTTCTTTCTTTTGAAATCCCGTTTGAGGTTTTGTGTCTCCAGTTGTCGTCAAAATCTTTTTGTAACCACGTTGCGAATTATTTATACTTATAGATCCGTTTCCATGCATATTTAATTATGGAAAAGTATGTGTCGGTTAACATCTAGTGAAAATTTTAAGTACAATGTAAATTGTTACAAATAAGTTTTGAAATATATTTATTCATTAAATAATACAAAGTTTTATAATCTTGGAGAATTTTCAATTGAATTTTTTATGAGAATTTAAAATTTACATACGAGTTAATTTTTTTTCTTTCTAAGAAATTTTATGCGATTATTATTATATATATACATATTTTTTTATTTACAATTTACATAAGAATTCATGAATGAGAGTCTTGAAAAGTAGGAATATGAGAGGGTGCTTCAATAACTGTATACCCTTCCTATCGATAAAAAGAAAACTTCGATCGATAAAAGGGTCCTCGAAAATTTTAAATGTTTGACTCACGATGTGACCAACAGTGAAAAGAAGTCAAAACTCTGAATATTACATGAAAATATAAAAAAGAATAAAACAAACGAACAAATATATTTTCACTCGAAATAGTCTTTTTTTACATGCATTTTTTTAAATTATGAATCCATGGTTTCATAAAATCAGTTGCTTTTGAAGAAGCATTGAAATTCTCACGATGATCTTTTGATTTCTTTTTTTATACATACTTCTGATCTTGTTTTATTTACTTCATACTATCTGTGAAATTAAGAATGAAACTTAGGATTGTTTCTTTACTAAATTTGTTGAATAGCTAAAAAATGTTATTTTTTGTATTTTCTTGTTGGCTTAGATTAATCTATTAAGATTAATAATGTTTCTTTATTAATCTTAATAGATTAAAATGTTTTTTAATCTGAGAGAGAGAATCCACATTTTTTAGCATTTAAAAATAAACAACTGTTGTGGTTTTTGCCGTGATTAATCGAATGTTATAGAGTTTTATAGAATATTTATAGTCTAGTTTTCTCAGAATCTAAAGTTATTTTCATTATTCTTAATTATTCGTGGAAATTTAAAATAACTGCTGAACTTTTGACGAGTTCAGATTCTTTGATTTAGAAATAATCTTCATATTTTTTGTAAATTTAAGATTCTACCACATTACGTACATGAAAGGCAACGTATAAATTGAGCTGCGACGTATTCAGTATCTGCCATAGTACCGAAAGAAATAGGAATTGCATGTATAATTTCGTGTCTGTCTCCACTGGACACAAAATACTACCAATGATTCTTTTACTGAAGCAGTTAAACTTTCTGTAACCAATGAACATCAACTAATTTTCTAATTTTATACATACATACTCGCGTACTTTCACATGTTTATAAAGTCCTTATTACTCTTTTTGGAAAGAAATATCTTGTCCATTTTTCATTTGAAAAAAAATGAGAACGAGAAAGAAACCATTTGTGAAAGTAAGAAAGAACTGTGGATATAACATTCCGTAAGAATCTTGAATCATGGCTGAGCAAATGGTAATGAAATTACTTTAGAATTTACGACATTAACGACCGTTAAATTTGCTTTCCAGTTGTTTAGTTATTCATATGCTGCATAATATAAAAATGATTTTATCAGTTTGTTATACATTGTTGTTGTTGTTACTAATGACACTTGGACATGCCAAGCTCGCTATGCTTTCGCTATGCAAATTTAAGTCAAATGGGAACGTCTTTCGTTTTAATCAGAACACCATGAAGGTGAAAGTACGACTTTGCTCTACACAAAGACCATAGGTACCCATTTATAGGGTAGGCAACCATTCACACCTCATTTATACAAGGAAAGGACAAAGTCAGGATAGATAGAGAAAGTACATCCATGCCCGAACTGGGATTCGAACCCAGGACCTCCTTATCCGCAGTCAGGCACACTGACCACTAGACAAGTTGGGCGGCTGTTATGCATTGAAATTCCTTTTTGAAACACTTTAACTTCATAGCTACTAGCATCAAAAGGTTGCTTCTCGTTCATTAATGTGAAAAATTGGATGAGTCTAAATTTTTTTCAGCTTGATAAGCCTAATTTAGTGTTCAAATATGAAATAATAATATTTTTTTTTACCAAATATAATCTGACTTTCAATTTAGAAATCGTAACTTCCAAGTTATTTAGCATTTCTTATTTTTTGATAAATCTAATAATATTAATGTTAACAAATAGAGAGAAGTTCCAAAATTCTAAAAAACGAGGCTTTTTTTTAAAACTTAACTCCATAAGACTAACAGAAAAAATACAACCGATAGTGAAAAATCTTTAACGAATCTTCTTATATAAAAGTTTAAAACAATCCAGTGGAGTTATATGCATTAAAGATTTTATGCCGACCAACTTGTCTAGTGGTCAGCGTGTCTGACTGGGGATAAGGAGGTCATGTGTTCGAATCCCGGTTCGGGCATGGATGTACTCTATCTATCCTGTCTGTCCTTTCCTTGTATGAATGAGGTGTGAATGGTTGCCTACCCTATAAACAGGTACCTATGGCATGTGTGTAGAGCAAAAGTCATAATTTTACCTACATGGTGCTCTGTTTAAAACGAAAGACGCTCCCTAATCGACTTAAATTCGCATAGCCAAGGCTATAGCGAGCTTGGCTTGTCCAAGTGTCATTAGTAAACAACAACAAAAATTTTATAAAATAAGAAAAACTATCAGACAAGCTGTATAACAGAAATTTATCCCTCAGAATAAATTACAAATATTCAAGAATGAATCCTTGAAAATCAGAAAATAATATCAAAAACATTATTAAGAAAATTTATGTTTCAATATATGTATATATACTCTCGCACAGAAAGAGGGAGTGAGATTTCTTGAAATTTTTATACAAAAGGTCATAAAAGTTGTATTTTTTAAGTGTTATTTTTGATAAAATTATAACTTAATAAATATTTTTTAACAAAAAACTTGATTTTAATAAGAAATCCAAAATTTCAGGCTTAGTTTTTATAACGATCGGAAATAAAATTTCGTACTTCAAATAACTCATTTTTTGACGCTATTCTCATAAATTCAACTTTTTTTTTAAATATCTATTATATGCATAGGTCAAAAATCACATGAAACAGTTATATAAAATGAATTCACAGTTGTATACCCCTATTAGTGACATTTATTGAAAGGCATTTCAATATATTGAATGGAATCTTTATACCCAAATGAAGTATTTTTCCTTAGAAATGAGGCTAGTCATAAGAACCGTAACAAATAAAGCCTGCCGCACACCGAGGCGACTGAAATCGACTTCCAACCTGATTTCCGAGGCAGTTCTGGAGATTGCAGTAAATGGGAAAGAAAAACGGAGAAATGGTTTCGAATCCAAATAAAATTATGTTACAAGAAGCAGAAATTGAAAGAATGGGGGATTCAATGCTCTCGTAATATTAAACAATGTTATAAAGCAATCTGTATGGATGGAACAAATGAAATGCTGAAATGTAATGGACCGAAAGCATATGCTATTGTCATTTATTGGAGTTGCTTTGAGAAAAAGTATGTTTTTATAAAGCCACTCCTAGATTTTATTTGAAAGAATAAGCTATTTTTTCACTAGTTTTTATCTGATAGAGAACATAAGCAGGAGCTGAACTGGTGATTTAATAATCAATACTTCAATTTTTAGTTCAACAGTTTGTGGGTTCGATTTCAACATACGGCATGTATGTTGTATGTTTGCAGAAAATTTCAATTCCCTTTGAAACTTAACTTCTGATTCAATTATTTCTATTGTGCAGAAAATAAATGCGTGACAATAAAATCAATCTATGACCGTAGATATATACAAGAATAGTAATAAGGATAAGATATAAGTATTTTTCTACATTTTTTCATATGATTGATACAGCAAGCTGATACTGAACAAATATCTGTGTAGGATCAATTCTTTCTCCGATAGGACAATAGTTTGTGAAATTGGTTACCAATTTGAGTATGACATGTTAGCAGCTCCGACAGCACAGTAATCGTGAGTACAGTTAAAACGGACTTTGTGTGCAAAACAGCAACTAACAGAGGACTCTAATCAACCAAATTAAATCTTATTCAATAGTCCAATGAAAAGCAATGCGCATTTTTTACTAGCATCATCTGGTTGAGGACGCAAACTGATTTAATTGCAGCTGAATAGTCTGCGTTCTGATCTTCTGTTCAACAATGCGTAGATTAAAACGGACTTTGTGTGCAAAACAGCAACTAACACAGGACTCTAATCAACCAAATTAAATCTTATTCAATAGACCAATGAAAAGCAATGCGCATTTTTTACTAGCATCATCTGGTTGAGGACGCAAACTGATTTAATTGCAGCTGAATAGTCTGCGTTCTGATCTTCTGTTCAACAATGCGTAGATTAAAACGGACTTTGTGTGCAAAACCGCAACTAACAGAGGACTAAATCAACCAAATTAAATCTTATTCAATAGACCAATGAAAAGCAATGCGCATTTTTTACTAGCATCATCTGGTTGAGGACGCAAACTGTTTTATTTGCAGCTGAATAGTCTGCGTTCTGATCTTCTGTTCAACAATGCGTAGATTCTGATCCAGCCAATGTACGTAAACAGGGACCATAGGTGTGCGACATACAAAGCCGCTGTTTTTGATTTCATCTCATGCTTCTGTCCATTAAAGGTTTAACATAAGGTTATAAGGTTTATATAATATGAAAATAAAATTAATAACAGAAAATAACAAACGTGAGAAATTTCCGGTACAAAAAAATTTGCTTTTTAAATTTTTGATGTCATAACTATGTCTTAATGTGAAAATGAATATTTCAAAAATGAAATGCTATGATGTCAAATTGCCTTTTAAAAAATGCGCCCACTATCCCAGAGCCATAAATTGGGACAAATAGAATTTATGATGTGAGATATGTCAAAGATAATAAAATAATTTTCGGAAATGAGAAAAAGATGAATATAAAGTAAACAAGCTAAATAGATATTCTTTTCTTGTGGATCTGAGTTTATATATATATATATATATATATATATATATATATATATATATATATATATATATATATATATATATATATATATTATAGCAGACACAGTTCAACAGAAGTGGTTCAAGTGATATCCGATGGTGATTGGGGACTAACGAGAAGGGAACGGGAAAACCAGCCTTCAAGGCCACGTGTGTCGAGAAAATCTACGCCAATTCATTCAGTGGAAAACGGGTTGCGAGTGGGCACAATGTTCATCTCACCCTTTTTCACGGTTAAGTAATCTCCAGTTCATACCCCTCTTAAAATTCCCCACCTCCATGAAAAGGAAATATTTTTCCTGATGGGACAAAAGCTCGTTTCAAAATTTCTTTTAGCAGAAACAGTACTTTATGTATAAGGTTTATCTATATTATTGTGTTGTTGGAGTCAGTATCGAGGCAACTAGTTGAAAATGTACTGACCTCTTTGTTATCGAATCTAACAAAGTACTGACATTTTAATAGATCTGGATTTGGCAGTTTGTGTTAAACACTACTGTCGCCGTTTAACCTTCAAAAGTTACAGTATGAAAAACTAAAAAGAATGCACAGAAAAAAAAATTATAAGCAATGAACATCCGTTGATATAATTTTATCCTTTTCAAAAATGAACAATTTTAAATAATTTACTTCCATAACAAATCGACAGTCATTAAAAAATTTTAGATTTTGAAACTGGATAACAATTAATTCACAGAAATAGAAGTTAAAAAATTTCGAGAAAAAAAATCAGAAAAGGAAAAATTTATCAGTCATTTTTGTGGCTTTCATAATTTCTTAATTGTTTCCCGTGATAAAAGTTGAAGAGCATTTATAAAGTTCCAAGAACACGAAGAAAGGGAACTTCTTCTTCGCCTGAATCCCTAATACCTTTTTAAATTATATCGAAAAAGGGTCATTTTTCTTGATCTTTCCATACAAAAGGCAGAGACAGTAAAAAAGGGAAAATCTTTGTTTAATTCTTTCAAGTTATTCAAACAGAAAGCTGAAAAGACTGCGGGTACTTTCCGTGATTTTTTTTTAATTTTAGTTAAAAAATTAAGACTCCAAGGAGAATCATTTTCTCTCACCTTTTCAATTTTCTTCTTACTGTCCTGAAAAAGGATACTTAAATGCATTATGAAGTGATCACTTCATAATCGGACTATAAATATGTTGAATTTTCAAAGAATTTTTTTATTTAATCAAGCATTTTATTCGGGCTCTGTATAAAATATACACGAGGAAAATAAAATCTTTATATTTCCGACTCTTATTTATTTGATGCATCGTTTGCATATTTTTGAGATTACAGATATTTGATTGATGACTGTTTCCTCAGCCGCTAGGAACAAACATTCTTACAGATGAAAAAAATGTATAAAATGATATATGATACCACCTTCAACGTCAATGCATTTCGTGAAAGATATGAAAATTATATTTTAAAGAATATTAACAGCAAATGAACTTTGACACTCGATTCTTCCGAAACAAAATCCAACCATTATTTTATCGTGATCCAGGGTTAATACATAGGTATTTTACAGATTTCGTCCTTTGCAGCACTGGCTTATTCCACACAAAAAGTCGTCTTACAATGGATATATAACCTCACAATAACCTTGTTCTAGCTATCCACTATATGACGTTAAATGTTAATGCTTTCGAAAGTTTTTAATAATTTTCAAAATGAAAAGCATTGGTCTGGAATATAAATAACAGGCTCATTTTATTAAGATAACACTATAATCAATACTGGTGAATTTTTAATAACTCCCATGTGTGTGTCAAAGAAATTCTTTATTTTGTTGAATCTAACTATTTGATGTATCAAGCAAACATCAATGAATCGTATACTAATGTTCAACGTATACCTACTTCAATTTGCAGCATTGTAATGAATTGCCAATGTTTTCATTAATTACAAACATTTAATACCCAAGACTTAAATATTCCTACCTAATATAATAATATATAATATGGATATCAAAAAAGTATAAGTAATATAAAAAACATAATAAATAAATCATCAAAATAAAAAATACACAATTATTTTAACTAACCGAAGCCTTCTAGTATTTCAGATCTAATTGTAAGCAATTACAGAATGAAGTTCGTATTTATTTTCTGAGCTCCATCTCCTCCTACACCATTCTCTAAAATGTATTAACTATCAGGAGTTCCATAAAGATCTTTTGATCCTCAAAATGCCAAACAGCGTTTGGTTCTGCTTATACTTTTAAGTATTCAAATACTTTTAAATCTTTTAGGAAGGTTGTTTCTGTTTTGAAATAAGTATCATAAAAAAGGTAAGAAAAATGATTTTGTGAAAATTGGAAAATATAGTATTTGAAGGGAATCGAAATGAATCAATAAAAGGTAAGTTTTTTGAGCGCCTTACTTTAAAAATTTTATTTGCATTGTAATGTACAGAAAGCACTTGCTGCTAATGTAGTCAAAAAATAGAAACATTGTGGTAAATACAGTTAATATTAAACTAAAAAATGTAGCAACAGAAGTTTGATTTTAGTACATTGCTTTACTGTCACTTTTTGTACAAGATAGTTTCGGGGTTCACGCTCGCGACTTAATAGGCTTCCTGCATATTTCTCACTTCTATGCCGGCCCACGAGCGGCAATAATAACTAACCATTTAGTTGCCAGCTTAGTGTATCGGTGAAGAAACTAGTTGGCAAACAAATGTAGCTTTCGGTGATTTGGTTTGTCGATACTGTCACTTTTTGCTCACGAGGGCTGGTTTATATAGAATCTCTGGTTTGAAATGAATTTCGAGCAACAGCAAGTAGCCTTGCTCAAGAATCAAATCCAAGTTCCAAATCGGAGCACCCAGTTATCGATTACAAGCTTTGTAAATGTCAGATACTCAAAATTCATTGGAAGGAATTCTGTGCAGAATTATCGTTAATGAGTGTTTTTAATGGTTCAATATAATTTCTGTAATTTTTTTCCAGTACTCAGCTATTCTGTCACATTAAAATTACATTTTTAGCCGTGGAATTACCCTTTTAGAAATGAAATTTGTTTTATCAGCATTCTTGTATGAAAAAAGTTTTTTTCTAAAAAGCTTATGTAAAAAAGAAACCTATTGAGATAGAATTTAGAGCATTGCATTTTGCTCTTTTTCAGCTTATTATATGGCATTTATGTTTCTAAAGTAAAGCAAAACATCAAGTCAATACCCAAAACATAAAAACAGAAAGAGACTAAACATAAAGATTCAAAAACATCAGATTTTTAAAAGGATCTGATGTTTTTGATATGTTTTCATTGCAAGAATAATTTTCTTATAAGTCTGTAAAACACCCAATCAATTAAACTCAAATTATGTCCCCCGAAGTAGCATTTGTGCTATTCTAGTATTGAAGCATAATGTTTATCAGTTTAATTAAATGTAATGTTACCAGATGAGTTCAGAAGTTCTTATATATAATATAAATTAGAGCAGAAATTCTTATTTTATGAAACATGTATTTTTATCTAGCTCCATTTCATGAGGAAAACTGTTGGAGTTTGGTTCATAGTAGGAAAAGGTAATACGTTCGATCCTTCCCCTTTTAAAGAATTGAGCTTTGAAAACGACAATATACAAAAACTAATGGCCTTCTAGATGAACTCTGTTAGTATGTTGTGAAAGTTGTGAGAAGTTTTTTATTCTTTTTTTTTAAATAGCGGTGGGCACTGGGTGACTGATCCACAATAAAGCTTAAAACTGCTACTCATTTATCGTTACACGGTGGGCACTTGTGAACAAAGTCATGGAGGCAAAGTAGCATAACCCACGTCATACCACCACAAACCCGTTTATAGAGTGGGCCATATTCATTCATCATCTCAGAAGAGAGGACAAAAAAAACACAGAGAAAGAAACATCCATGCCCTAACCGGGATTCGAACCAGGATCTAACAGCCTAAGAATCAGGATAGAAAACCATTCAGCTATCGGCCGGTAAGCTGTGAGAAATGGATATCAGGAGTCAAAATCTCACGAAATGATTACAATTCAAAATTATGATCCAATCGTAAATTATGAGGCAGTTGATTACTAAGTGGCTATGAGTGGTAACAATAATAAACAATTAGTATTTTTACAGTTACATTGAGAAGTTTCTAGATAAAAAAATCCTTAAATATATATATATATATATATATATATGTGGGGGACGGCGTCTAGGGGTAATGATGTATTTAAAAAGAGATGATGGGCCATAATTGAAACAAAATTAATTTATTAAAGAAAGTATTAAAATATTATTAAGAACTATTAGGTTATATCTAACTTACTATTTACAATATTTACATGTTTAAAAGAAATAAGTAGACAGCAGCATCATGGCTGACTTACTAACTGCGTAGTAGTTTCTTTGTCTCCATTTCGGGAGAAAACAAATTCGCGGCCTATCCTCTCGGAGTTCAATTAGCAGAGTGCCCTACTTTCACAGATGTTTCTCTTACATCTACAATCAACACGAGTCTGCTCGATGCTGCCATCTATTGACATATGTTATTACGAAAATATAATCCTACAGACTCGGCCATCCTGCAAATCACTGGCCTCAGTGATTATCATAATTTCAAACAATTACAAAATGAGACAATGATAAAAATGAAATATTTTCACAAGTATAATAATTAAAATATAAGCAAGTTAAAGTCTCTATTGCTATAAGCAAAAATGTTCATTATATTAATCTAAATTGAAAATATCATCTGCAAATGGCTAATATTTTATATTTACCAAAAGGAAAAAAATACAAAAGTAACATTAAAATAAGACTCACATTATACAATAAAATTCTATAAATGATAACTGCTTATTTTTCACCCTGGCGAATAAAATTTCATTAAATCCGCGGATGAGGTTGTTCGGTTAGGACCTTCATGAGAACCTATTTTTTCTAACTCATACCTATCCTTAGCATTTGCTTTGACTACTCGGTATGGTCCTAAAAACTTAGGTCTTAGTTTTAAACCTGTCCCGAATTGTGTCCTTTGAATAACCACCAAGTCTCCTTTCTGGTACACTGGGGCTTTCTTGCGTTTCTTATCGTACGTCTTCTTGTTCTCTGCCTGGATCTTTTGGATGTTTCTTTTCGCATCTTGCCGTAATAGATTTCTCTGTTCTTGCAATTCTTCCATTACTTCTTCCATTAGTAAGTTTCGTATGTGAATGTCTTCTTTATTTCTCATTGTTATACCAACTAATAATTCAAATGGAGACCATTTTGTACTTCGGCTGGTGGTGCTGTTAAGGATTCGCTGCAATTTATCCACGAACTTGTACCATTTAGTGGGATCTTCAATTGATAGTTTAGTCAAAACGGGTATAAGAGTACGATGAACTCTCTCAACTTGACCGTTTCCACGAGGTACTCCGGTGGCAATTTGGAGATGTTGTATATCCTCTTCTGTGCAATAATCACTAAATGCTTTGGAGGTGAATGCTGAACCTCTGTCCGTTATTATCCTTCTAGGATTACCGAATGTCTTTTGTTGTAGTTTTAATTTTTCAAGAGCATCTTCTGCTGAAGTTGATTTGACAGGGTAAAGCCAAGTGAATTTGGTAAACGCATCTACGATGGTGAGAATATGCTGATAGCTTTTGTTGGTTGATGGCAAAGGACCAATAAAATCAACGTGATAAGTACTTAAAGGTACATCTTCTTTTGGAATAGGATTTAGAAATCCTTCTTTTTTACCACTCTTTTTGTTTGACAATATACAAGGTACACAATTTAAAATTACGTTTTGTATTCGTTTATCCATATTAGGTATGAAAAATTCTCGTTTGATTATTTCCTTCGTCTTCGCAGTTGAAAAATGTCCCTCTTCATGAGCCGCTTTGATGACCTCTGTCTGCATGGCCTCTGGTACAACGATTAGTTCTCGACCATTTACATATTTGTACAGAATGTCGTTTTTAAGGAAAAAATCTGAAGTGTCGTTGCAATCGATTAAGGACTTCCAACTTTGGATGTTTTCGTCATTCTGCTGGGCTAATTTCAGTTTTGCAGTAATAGTGTCATTCGTAATAATGGAAACTGGATATCTGCTCAAAGCATCTACATGTTGCATTCTTTCACCCGGTCTATGTATAATTTCGTAGTCAAATTCTTCTAATAGTAGGGCCCATCTTGCTACTCGAGTTATTAAATCTTTCTTATCCATTGTTTTTTGAAATGCTGAACAGTCCGTTACAATTTTGAAATGATTACCTAACAAATAAGTTCTAAATTTCTTTAAAGCGTTAACTATAGCAAGGACTTCTAGTTCGTAACTACTATATTTCTCTTCCGCTGGAGTTGTTTTTTTTGACATATACTGAATAGGATGTAATTTTCCGTCATCACTTTTCTGTAATAAAACGGCGCCATATCCGTGCTGGCTTGCATCCGTATGTAATTCTGTTGGTTTTCCTTGTGCGAAAATTTTTAGAACTGGACTTTCGGTTAATAAACTTTTCAAATGATCAAATGCTTTAATTTGAGGTTGTTCAAATACAAAAGAATTTTCTTTTTTCATCAGGTCGCTTAAAGGTTTGGCTATTTTGGAATATGATGGAATAAATTTACGGAAATAACCGGTCAATCCCAAGAAACTTTGAACTTGTTTTACTGTTGTTGGTACTGGAAACTTCTTGACAGCTAGAGTTTTTGCAACTGAAGGGCGAATAGTTCCATTTTCGATAATGTGACCTAAAAATTCTACTTTTCGTTTTAAAAATTGGCATTTCTTGAATTTTATTTCTAAACCATATTTCGATGCAGTTTCAAATACCTTTTTAAGTTTTTCTAGACCTTCCTTTTCATCTTTCGATGGGATTATCAAATCGTCCATGTAAATTATAACGATGCCTTTCCTCATGAGTTCTCGAAATATGCTGTACACATATCTTTGAAATACGCTCGGACTGGTACTGAGACCGAATGGTACTTTATTGAATTCAAATTGTCCATCTGGAACAACAAAAGAAGTGAATTTTCGACAATCTTCATCTACATCAACGTGAAAAAATCCATTTTTCAAATCTAATGTAGTATATACATTTGCTTCCTGGAGTTTATCTAAAACGTCTTCTATTAACGGCAATGGAAACCTATCTTTAACCAATTTTCGATTTAGTTTTCTATAATCGATGCATAATCTATTAGTACCATCTTTCTTTTTAACTAACACAATTGGACTTGCATATTCCGATGAGCTTGTTCTTATTATTCCTTGTTCTAACCATTCGTCGATTTGCTGATTTACTGCTTTATTTTCTGGAAACGATAAACGGCGAGCATGTTGATAAACTGGTATGTCATCTTTTAAGATAATTCTCATAGAGACGTCTGTTTTTTCGGTCTTCTTTGGTTCATAGTTCGAAATTAATTTCAACAATTCTTGCTTTATTCGTCGGTCTTTAATATTTTCCAAATCGATTTCATCGTCTGTTTTTACTTCGCTTACCGGTGAATTTATTAACCAAGTATTTTCACGTTTATGAACTTTAGTACCTTCTTTGGTAAATTCAAGTGAAGCGTGTTCTAGAATATCTGCACCTATGATAGCTTGAAAATTTAGACGAGATTTCGGTACTACGTGCCACATAAGAGTGTATTTTTCTTCGTCTATCTCCACTTCCTGTTGGAATGAACCTTTGGTTTCTACCTGACCTCCTAAACCTGACAGCATTATTGTTTTATGTGTAAGCTCTGAGGGTTTGACAATTCCTCTACTCAAATCTTCGCGTATGAGTGAGACCGAACTTCCAGTATCGATGAGAGCTTGAAAACTTTTTTCTTTCATAATTATGCATTTTGTCTTCATTCCTCCTTTAAGGGTAAATGAGCAGTTCTGCACAGGCGGAGTAGTAGGCTTATTTTTGCCGCGTTTGGGACAATTTATGGCATAATGTCCTGGTGCTTTGCAATGGCTGCAGTAAATAACTTTCGTTTTTTCGGCGTATCTATTACGATGATCTAAATTAAACGATCTTTTCTCGAATCTGTCATTTCGTGAATATTCTGCCTTTGGCGAATTGTATTCAAAATTTCTCGTTCCTTTAATATCATATCTACTCTTAAATGGTGAATAGCTTGATTTCGGTTTCAGAGTTCTTCGAACATCTTCATATTCTTCGAATCTCTTCGCCAGTTCCGTCGGTGTGTTTATCTTGGACCATTCATCTATGAGGTGTTCTTGAATTTCAGGAGGTGCTTTTCGTTTCATCTGATCTGTTATGATCAGATCGCGTAACTCATCATAAGTCGATATTTTTAACCCTAGTGTCCACCCGTCAAAGTAAGTTTGCAGTTCATGGTGAAAATCTTCCCATGTTCTTTCGGCGTTCTTCTGATGAGACATAAATAACTGGCGTAGCTTTTCCGGAGATAATTTAAATCTTTTTAACAGTAAGTCTTTGACGTGGTCATAATCGTTGGCTTGGTCCGCCGGCTCCCTTGCAATCATATGGGCTACCTCAATGGGTATTAGACCTAGAAGCTTCTGCACCCAATTTTGTTTCGGTAAAAACGTTAGTTCTGCATGTCGCTCGAAAAGGGTTAAGTTGAGACTAATGTCGTCTTTCATATTGAATTTGTGAAAATTCTCGTACACGGGCTTATTTGACGATGAAATATTTATCGCTGGATTTTCCGGAATTATATTTTGTTGGACTTGAATTCGTAATTTCTCGAGTTCGTGCGCTTCTCGACGCTTTTGGTCTTCACGCTCTTCTTGGCGAATTTTGTTTGCTCTTTCTTCGGTTTCACGAAGCATTTTTTCTTCTTTTTCTGCAATCTCACGACGTGTCCGTTCTTCTTTCTCTGCGGTTTCACGACGTGTTCGTTCTTCGGTGATGCTAATTAACAACATTTTCGTATCTTCTTCTACGTAACCAGGGTCAGTTATGATAAGTTCTTTAAGTTTTGGCTTTGTCGTGGGTGTATCTACAGTTAGACCTAACTCACCTGCTAATTCTATTAAATCTTCTTTTTTGTACTGTAGTAAATACGCCATTTTAGTGGTCATTCAGAGAATCAATTAATTTGCTTTTTAACAAAATAAAACCTTTTACTTATTTAGAAAGTGCTTAGATCAATTTTAGTTTGAAACCTTTCAAAATAATTCAAATATAAAAAATAAAATGCAATATAGTATATAATTTCTTAATATAAAATAATCAATTACCTGAAAATTCTGGCACTGAAAATATATAAATGCACTGAGAATGAAAATATAAAAACAAACTATCTTGGATTTTGTTTAAAAATGAAAAATAATTTAACACAGTATACAATATATATAAAATAATAATATGCTATTAATATTTATGCATGCACCAAAATTTCATTGCATTTCTTTCTTATTTTTATATGAAGGCTTTAAAATATAAGTGAAAATAAAACTGAAAGATATAAGCATAAAATATGTTTCACCACAAATAAATAAAATAAAATAATCTCTCTTGAATACCAAAAAAAATAAAATTAATGCAGTAAGAGAATCGGTTGTTTTGAAAAAATGGAATCATTAACAGACAGAAATATTATCAAGAAACTTAAATCACTTGAACGAAACGTTGCATCTGGACGATTGCCAAATCATTAGTCACTCAAATTTGAAAATAAACTCTTGCACTGGTATTGCTATAAAAAATAGATCGTAGTTCTGAGTCAGCAAAAATGCAATAAATTGAAAGAGGATTATAAATGTATGGGTAAAACTGTTAGATACGTTTGAATTGTTAAATATTGGAGCTGATTCTTGATTTTATCACACACATTGAACTGAACGCGCACAAACACAAATTTCACTTGAAGCACACTTTTTTGATGATGTTCTCGATGATGTATTTCGACGGTATTTTCGGAGAATTTTTTTTTTCGGCACTCACCACTCGCTAACGTAGGTGTGGTTTTTCTTTCGTAGCTCGATTCGTAGATTTTTATCGCTGGTTTTTCACTAGGTCGAAACTTTGCTGGGATGATTTGCCTTTGACGCGATTCGTTGGCTTTCGCTGGAGACACGCTTTCTATTCGATGAAATTCGCTGGAAATTCGCAGGAGAACCGGTGTTGAGGAATTGGGAGCGCTTCGCGATCAGTTGTCGCGCGGTTGACTCTCAATTTGCAGGATTGTTGCTCGATGAGTTGTGTCGCCGGATTGTCGCTGGATCTCAGAGATTGTGGTTTCGCTGGATCGTCGCTGGGTCTCAGAGATTGCGGTTTCGATGTTTCGCTGGATTCGATGTGGCTCTGCTTCGGAGATTCTCGTAGTTAAATTCGCTGGTTCCGGAGCTGTTTGTCGATTTTGCTCTGCCCAGTAGCTTTGTCCAGTGGCTCTGCCCAGTACTGGGTATTCGATGAAGATAATTCGATGAAAACTCCGAGAGGTTAAAATTTTAAAATTATAATTCAAAATTAAATTTTATCTGAAATTCAGATCTCGGCCTGAACCCCCAAAATTTGTGGGGGACGGCGTCTAGGGGTAATGATGTATTTAAAAAGAGATGATGGGCCATAATTGAAACAAAATTAATTTATTAAAGAAAGTATTAAAATATTATTAAGAACTATTAGGTTATATCTAACTTACTATTTACAATATTTACATGTTTAAAAGAAATAAGTAGACAGCAGCATCATGGCTGACTTACTAACTGCGTAGTAGTTTCTTTGTCTCCATTTCGGGAGAAAACAAATTCGCGGCCTATCCTCTCGGAGTTCAATTAGCAGAGTGCCCTACTTTCACAGATGTTTCTCTTACATCTACAATCAACACGAGTCTGCTCGATGCTGCCATCTATTGACATATGTTATTACGAAAATATAATCCTACATATATATATATATATATATATATATATATATATATATATATATATATGTATATATTTGAAAATTAATGATTCCACAGCATATTCATATAATCAATTAAATTCTAACTGAACTTTTCTTATGAAATATCTGCAATATCCTAAAATGATGAAAAGAGAGACTTATGCCAGTGGATTTGTAAAAATGACATCAAACTGCTTTTTTTATTATTAAATCTATAAAATTCAACATTAATAATAAAAAAAAATTTAGATTACATTTATAAAACATAAGCATAATATAAAACATAAAAACATATATTGCATTTATAACACATTATGGGCATAACAATTAATACTTGTCAATTTGTACCTCCCTGAATTTTAACTGAATTGAGACTGCTTTTCAGTACAAAATAATTTTAAACATTTAATTAATTATTTCATTCCTCGATTTGCAGTAACTTTGTCGTTGAAAACATCATATATACTTAAAAATAAACACGTGACTTCATTATATTTCTGGTGCAAATAAATAATAAAAAAACAGCAAATTTCTGAGGCACTCTAAAATACAATGAAGCCAAATCAACAAACTACTAATAAAAACTTTTCATAATTTAATGATATTTTGAACATGCTAAATTAAATTAAGAAACAGATTTCTAGATTAAATCATGAGTGCCATATTTACGAGTTTACAACTGAGAAGTATTTAAGTGCATTTGTTGTTGTCTTGTACCAGCTAGGAAGTAATTTGGGGCACGCTGCTCCATTTTTCCAAATGAATCGTAATTTGGTGTGGAGTCGCACTTTCTCAGTGCACACATGCCAGAGGTATTCGTTTATAGGGTACGTAAGCATTCACAACCCATTCATACAAGGAAAGGACAAAGGCAGGAGAGAGGTAGAAAGTGCATCTATGCTCAAACCGGGATTTAAACCCCGGACTTCCCTATCTATCCACAGTTAGGCACGGTGACCACTAGGCAGGGTGGGCAGCGTACATACATTTACATCCAAAGATTAAGTTTAAGATTTAAAATTTAATCTACGAATTAATTTTATATTTATCGGAATTAATTTTGCAGAATAAGAGACAAGAAAATAATTAGTTTAAGAGAAAATTATATGCACAATATATATACTCAATTAGTATTGTTAGTAGTAATATAATAAACTCAATTAGTATTGTTAGTTATCACACACACACACACACAAAATGCAGTTCAAATTGAGTAAAATTCGGAAATTACTCAATTCATTTTTCTGTACATTTTGACAAGAACCACTAGCATTTAATCTCATGGTTAGTTCGCTCCATTATCTTTTTCTACATAAATTAGGGAAACTTTTTGTTAATTTGTTCTGAACTAACTGAGGATTTTTCTCTGAAAAACAGAGTAAAATTTCAATTTGATTTTGGATGCAACGCTGTCTTCTGCCATTTTAAAATAATATATCTGGAAGACATAAAACAAATTTTATAGAGCCCAAATAAGTTAAATTTCAACTTTTGCTGAGTCAGTTGAGTTGTAAGTAGCAATATTATTTAAAATTCATCTCTCCGATTGGTCGAATTCTTTAGCACACTTTAAATACCTTACAATCTTCTTAATTTGTGGAAATAGTATCATTCCTCTTTCGACGGCTGGGAAACAAGAGGGGAAACTACCATTAATTGACTAATTCTGCCATGATTGTCAGATTCACCGGATATCGTTTCTCCAAAGATGTTGATGAGCAGAATACGCACCCAGGATTTATTAGAGAATAACATTATAAAGCTTTTTAAAACTACAACTTTTTGTTTTAATCGAGGTTATTTTCATAAATAGTCGGCAAATTCACATGTCAAAAGGGAAGATCCCCAGAAAACTTTTAAATTCCTTTCTTGTAATCTGTGAATACAGAAATTAGAAAAAATCTCCTGCTATTTAAAGGAACAACAAAGTCCATTCTTAGAAAAAAGAATAATCACAGTTTTACGTTGTGAAATGACATAGAAACATAAGAAAAAGGAGTTTCGACAAGGGATATGCCCACTTCTAGTTTAAATGCATTGGCGGCATCGAATTTTTATGCTATTCATTAAGTAGTCGGTTACCGAAATGGGAAGCGAAGATTAAATATGGCGTAAGCTATTTGCAAGTTCTCTTACAGACCTTGGAAGAGGACCTAAAGTAACAACCTGTCTATCATGGTAGTCCCACAAGTGCTCTAGAGATCGCGTTGGTTATTCTATTCGCTCTAAACAAAGAACTACAAAATGCTCCTCAATTACTTCACCTCGATGAGGTAGTGGGTTATGGTTTAAGCATTAAAGTAAGGCCCTCAGCATTAAATTTTTGATATTATGTTAGAACTATATGTAAAAGGTAAAAATCAAATAATACTTTGTTCTTATTTCAGAGCCTTTGGAACTACTTTTAGGAAATCATGTTGAGCCATAATCAGAGTAATATAATGTATTTACATAAAGTAAAAAAAGTGGAGTTTCAATTTTATTGATTCACATACATACAGTTAATGCTTTATCTAGTCTAATATATGAAGGCGAAAAATATGAATATTTTACTTCTTACCTAATATTTTCCATTCGTAATCTTATGTGACAAATTAAAGTTATTTATTTTAAAGGAAAAACTTGTCATATCAACAATTTAATTTCCCTAACTGGGTAATACCGAATGCAGTTAAGTTTATAAAGATATCTTTACATTAAAAAGTTTCAGTGGGAAATTCTTTATAACCTTTATAAACCAGTTATTTCTTTTATCGTGAACCTCCCTTGCTTGCGGTAGAGCTATTAAAAGTGTTTCGATAAAAAGAAACATCAGTTCAGTCTTTTGACGATGCTGGATCAAGATTAATGATGATGCACCTTTGCTCCTTTCTTCAACTTCATGATAAATACTCTCATGTTCCTAAGGCAGTATCTTATTTATAGCTTCAAATAAATAATGATATCAGATAATAATGAATTTAATTTATTATGACTAAATGTGATTTTAACAATTTATTACTAACGATATCTGCATACACTGAAAATGTCTTTTCTTTGAAATTGAATGGGTAGTACATTTAAAAAAAATTTATTGGAATAAATATGTGCATGGAATATCTGATTTCTATCTTAAAATTTATATCAAACTTCAATCAAGCTATACATTTGCCTATAATTGTGTTACACTGTATGCATATTTTAACTGTTGACAAAAATCTAATGTAAAACTAAGAATTCGTGAATTTTCAGTGAATTATTGTTTTGTACGTTATTGACTTTTGAGAATTTGGTCTTTTCTCATTATAGCAGCAGAATTTGCTATAATCTGCAGAGAAAAAAATTTTCCTCTTAATGAGAGAGAGAGAGAGATTTGATATATTACTGAGGCTTAGATGGAAGTTTTAAGCAAACATATGGCTGTTAAATATTGATAGGATACAATGTACCTGCATCAGTAATTTTCCGAGGAGAGTTCCAGTGCCGGGCTCAACTTCATCATTTGACCGTGATTTAATGTAACGATCTAGTTGGTCTTCAATTGTAAATTTTCAGAAGATAGAGCTGGATTACATGTCAACCTTGTCATTTGACTGTTGTTCAACATAGAAAACTGGTTGAGTGCTTAGAGATTTCATACTGATAAGGTAATAACTTTATATATATATATATATATATATATATATATATATATATATAAGCAATCAGAAATATTACATACGAAGCACAACATCCACTTCTACAGTGGCCGCAGACCATGTCAGTACAGCGATATGCAATGTTAGCATAATGTCTTTATCTAGACCTAATATTTTCTCACTATTTTTCAATTATTTATTAGCTTAATTCTCGTTAAGGATGTATAAAAGGCTATAAATTAGATTTTTGTGTTGCAAGTAACAAATTTTTATAAATTCTCATTCTTTTATTTTAAAAAGTTATTTGAATAATTATTTATAGTTTTTGTAATACTCATTTTTATTATTTGTGAAATATATAACTGCATTAAGATAATAAAAAATGAATTTCTTGGAAATTTTAAGAATGAAAATCTGCTTAATCAATCGAAAATTGCTTATGAAATGGAAGTTTATCCAAAATTCAAAGTTGCATTTTGATTTTAAATATTGACACTATTTCCTTCAATTTCTGGCTAAGAAAAGTGTTATTTATTCCTTTATTGATTTAATTTTATTTAAAGACTGAATCAAATATATTTATGCTCACCCCATCTTGAAAGTAACATCCATGATACATACTTGCTACGGCATGATGAGACAGACAAACGATGTGGGATTATCGGCATAATGCCCATAATGATATATAAAATGGAAGATTGCACAGCAGATTTATAATATATAAAAACTCTATGTTTGAATACTAGATATTTGAGAAAAGTTTCATACTCTTCATGTAGAAGAAAATAATATGTAGCAAGTCTGAGTCCTCTCCGAGTGTGCACATTACCTTATCAAAGCACATTGTATATTTTTTTGTTCCAAACTTCATGGTTCTCAACCACATATGTATTTGGTGAATATAAAAATGTAATATTGAGCATCGCACAAGATGGCATACGTCTTGGATATTAATACCAATCAACACAGACATGCTGCCAGCCTAGACTTGTAAGACCGTATAATAAAATCACTCACATTAAGTCCAGTAGTTGACTCGAATTCAAAATAAGTTTTAAAACAGAAAGTGCGAAAATGTTTGTTGTATCATAGATTATCAACAGAGCAGCTATGATTGCGGTTTCACTTCTCTAAAATTAGAATGCCATGGCAAATAAGTAATCAAAACAAAATGATATTACTTTTCAGACAAATCTTGGCTCTACTGTAATGATATACATTTTCATGTCTAAACACATATTTTAATGGAGATTTTTCAAACCTGTACCACAGCTCGTGGGTTTGAATCTCATTGGCTTGGGTTCTGTATGTTCGGAATACACTTTAAACTATATACCCTGTCTAATTAGACCTCTGGCGCAGAAAAGATCTCTGAGTATCAAACAAAATACTTTTCCGGCTTGAACTCATCAATGTCACATAGGCCTAATATCTTAATTATTGTTACCTCTTGATAGTAGATATCAAATACGGGTGCAAGTTTTTTATAGAATAAAATTAAGGTGATATACAAGTATAATTTTTATGGTCGTATATTACTAGTTCTGGGTGTTGCAACTTTTCTAATGTAAAGTGGTACACCTCATATTGGTCAGCATGACTCCAGATCAGCTTTACTGTGAGAACATTAGCTTATATATTTGCCTAAAGAGTGCTGCAATAGCTTCAAAGATTAAGAACATTGACGACATAATCGTATGTTATCACACGTATGAATTGACCCTCTTTCTTACCGGACTTGAATCCGATGGAGGATGTGCTTGACATGCCTATCCGACGAATCGCAGTTTGTCAACTACCTCCTATTCCTGTAACGGACTTTCTGAAAGCATTGCTTGCTGAGTTTAATTTTCTGCCTCAAGTGCAGCTTTATAATGTTATCCTCATCATGTCTCTGCATTGCATGGATTGTATTTCCTTGTATAAGAAACATATCAAGCATTTACCATCATACCAGCAATGTACTGTTTAGTTATTGTTCGGCCTTCTGTGGTATAAGTGTTCCACAGAAGTATAATCGTAGTTTGTGTATGCTTGCTAATATACATACACCATTTCTTTTGTTCATTCTTATTTGCTTAAAACTTTATGAAAAAATTCCGTTTCTTTGTTTCGGCAAGTTTAGTTGTTAATTCCGGCATTATCCTTAATTTAAATACATGATTGTAGATTAAAACATAATAAAATCTTATTTCTGAGAATATATACTTTTAGAACAAAATTTATACATTATGGTAGCAAATATTATAAATGTTGGAAGTATTACAAATATTTACATTTCACAGAATTAAAAAGAAAATACAAAAATTATGTAAAAATATGAGGGAAGTTTATTATACATATATAAGTGTGAATATGTCAGGGAGGAACTTTAAATTACTTTACTACAATTACTATAAATAAGTATTTCAAAATTTTCTCCCTTTTATTAATCATAATCTTTATTCGTTTTGGTTTTGAAATATTTCAATTTTAGATATAATTTTCTTTATAAGTTATTGTATACACTTTATAAACCGTAACTTATATAATTTATTGTTTTTAAAGTAGTACTTATTTGATTTCTGATTTAATGGTTTTCTCTATTTTACTCACATATATACATCATATTCACTAGAATAATTATCTGTTCGTTACTTTGCCAACTTAATGAATAAATATAAATGTAAATTTCGGCACATTCCCTATTGAACACCCGAAGGCGTTTTAATATCCTCTGTCTTCCGAGATGCGGCAAGGTAAGAAACATGGGAACTAACAAACACCCACAACGATAAGCGTTCATGTTGAAGGTAAAAGAGCAGCATCGATTCTCTTGCAGTTTAACAGTGGTTGGAATCATACTCAGGAACCTAATCAATCCAAAAAGCACTGTCATACGGTGATGAATGTTGACTTAACTCTAATGAAACAAGGAAACTTTTCTACTAAAGCAAGGTTTCCCATACCTTACCACGACGTCACTGATAAACACTGGACCTAAGAGAAGGCTTCCAAAGCAGCAGGCCCTTTCAATTGTTTGAGTAGGCTTTTACAAACTCTCCCCTTTTTCCAAATACATAAGAAAGTTATGTAGCTCTATACAACGAGAATATTTCATAGAAATTTAATGTAACTCTCTCTTCTATTTTTAGTTTTAGTATTTCTTTTAATGAAATTAGTATGAATTCATTAGAGTACTCTTAAAGATCATTTAACAGTTAACAAACGTTTGTATATTTTAAATTTATTCGATTATCATTTAAATATATACAACAGAAGAGCGATTTTTGCAAGTCTTTTCAATTTTTATCCCTCGCATTCAATCAACATTCAATCCAAGATTAAAATTTCAAAGGTTTGCTTTAAATCTTTTATATTTTTTCTTTCAAGCTTCTCTTTCAAAACTTTTGCGTTTATACCTCAAACTGCAGTTGAAATTTCTGAAACTATAAAAATGATTTTAAATGCAATAAATTCATTTTTTACATAACTTTTTTAAACTTTGCAATTTGCTATCATTTTTCTACCTTTTAGCCCAAAATAATGCTTTTTGTACTATTTATTTTGTAATATTTTATAATTGCTTTTATCAAGAGAGCTAAATACTTCCAATTATATACGACATACTTTTAAATCTATACCCAATGATGTTATACTATGCTTATCAGCAAATAGAATCTTATAATTTTACTATCAAATTTAAATAGGCAAAATATTAATCATAAAAAGAATTAAATTAACATCCAATTTCATAGGTTTAGATATAAATAGGAAATATACTTATTAAAGTGAGACTCCACGACAAAAATACTAAATATGTATGTGTGCTTACGAAGAGTTGTATTTTTGCTTCTAAATGTAATATTCACATTTCCTTTGATTATAAATTGACACTAAAATGCTATAAAGTTTGAAATCTTTGTTGCAATAATCAATCTTTACTAAGTAAATATTTATTTTTACAGGCTTTCAAAAGATACCTTAGATGATTGAATGTTAATTAGGTTTTATATAAACTCTTTGATCTGCTTTCGCATTAATTAAATTTAACGAGATCCTAAAATATGAATAAAATGCCATCGAAAAAAATTTGTGCAAACTAAAAATCTGAGGATTAATTCTTATTCTGATTTTCATAATATTATGTTGTAAAATTCTTTACAAAAGTATCGCTTATCATTTTTTAAAAAGAATAACTGCTTTTAAGATCTGCTCTCTTTCGCTTTGTAATCTCTCCTCTACTGTTATGTATCAGAAAAAACCCTGAAAAGCAATATTTTGCAGAGTTTCTAGAATACTATTGAAATTCATGCAACTTTATAATGATACTAAAATAGTACTGTATGCTTCAAAAAATAATTAATTAATATAATAAAACTTTAGACAGCAATGTTGGTACTTTTTGTCATTGAATTCACATTAGTTTTTTAGAAACAGCTGGATCATAAATATTCTTAATTGGATACAGACTGATGAGTGAATGCTTGAATCATTGGATTACGAAGAGAATTATTTAATAAAAGATATTTTACAAAACAGATGTGATTTTTATAAATTGTGCCAATGGATGACAAATTTTCTTAAATTAGCTTAAAAACCACCACTAAATTTTTAAATAAACAGTGAAAAATACATTTCGTGTTGCGTTTCATTAAATCACAATATTTTATGTTTAGAAATGGAAAAGGGATTCCTCTTTAATTTTAATGAGTCACTAATATTGCTTAAACTGTATTTTTGTAATCATTTCATTTATGAAAATAACCAGACTTAAATTAAGATTGATATTTGTAGCTAAAGCAAAAAAATCCATATAGCGAGTAATCAAATTGTAATGAAAAAAATTGAAAGCAATTATTCGAAAACGAGGAATGTTAAAAAAAAAGAAGCAATTTGCACAGAATAAACGAAAATGCATGCAAAATTTTAAGATGAAATATAAGAGAATGCTTGAATTATTTTCTTATGAGCAGATAATCTCTGTAGGACTACTGTTCGCATAAATCTACGCAATGAATTATTTGACAGCTTGTATTGATCAGCGTTGGATTATAAGAAATATCGTCTGAAAAATGTAGAATATAAAATAGAGATATATACTCGCCTGCCTCTCTAAACAGAGAAATTCTCGTTGAATTGAAAAAGTGAAATAACCAGCATGTCATATTGACGGAAAATCGCTGTGTGTGAACTAGTAGAAGGATGTGTTTGTCAGGAGTGGATAATCGAACGGTCATTGAAAGACATTCAAGTATCCAGCACCCCTTCCGTGATTACTTTTCGTAGAGATTGCTTTTATAACAGATGATGTGCTTTTATAATTCCTTTTTTCAAGGAAATGATAGGTCCACAAATGTTGGTCAGGCATTATCAGACTGTGCATACAATACTTGAGGCCTAGACACTCAAATATTGCCATGATTGAGAAACTTTTATATAAATAAGTTCTGCCTCAACACAATCGTACGGATGTGTGATTTATCCATAAATATTAAATGATCAGTCTCATACGCTCTGAAGACTTGATACTGGATATTCAGGAGCAAGCATAGTCATAACTGCTTGCTTCACATTCTTATCTTTGATTGATGAAGAGCATTTTACATTGTCTAGCAGTGTTGTATTGAGCAAAAGAACAACACACGCATTCATGCCCTCAAATCAGCTAAAGGCAACATTAGAGAGGGATTTTTCTGATGATTTTTTATGGGTTCATTTTTATAAGAACTCCCATGAAGGGGATATAATTGCTTTTGTTAATAGCATCCTAAAACTGCTAACACAGTAGAGATTGCATACAATCAATTTTGCATTAGTACAACTAAATATAATTGAACCTTTACAAAACCTTTTATACTGAACATGGTACGAAATAATTTTATTATTATTACTTCCATTTCATCTACATGACCATTCATACTGTCGCTTCAATTCTTTGTTATTTTTCCCGTTGGAATTGTTGACGTTAGAGGTGTAAAATAAGCGTCTTAGTCAATTTAAAAGATATTCATGAACATAGAATTGTCATACAATTAGAGAGTGCGTAAAGAATTTAACAAGGAAGTTTCTTATTTTTTGGTTGCTTATGACACTTGGACAAGCCAAGTTCGCTTTGCCTTTGGCAGTGCGAATTAAGTCAATAGAGAGCGTCTTTCGTTTGGATCAGAGCACAATGAAGGTGAAAGTACGACTTTGCTCTTTTTAAGATGCCTCGTCATTTTGAACCACGGTCAGGTGACAAGGCCACGCCTGAGCTGGCTCCCTCCTCTCCACATCCACGCCACACCACACCAGCGGAAGGACTTTGGACATCACAGATTAACGTGGACACGTCCCCAGCCCACGGAGTTCCAGCAACCCAGTGAAGGATAGTACACCGTGGTCACCCTCCCAACCACTGCCCGCGGCAAATGATGATGCTTCACTTTGCTGAGCTTACGGGAAGCGGCGTGAAGCTACTGAGCCACTGGAGCTCGTTTCTTGTTTTGCATATGCGCAGTAAATAAAAGGATATCGTATTTGGATACTTGAAAAACAGTTTGTAACTAACAAGAGACTTTTATAAAAACCATAAGTCACACACACAAATTTTTGAATTTTGTTGTGACAGCTTACTTGATACCGTTATCTATTTATCAAAAACCTGTTATAAAAAGCTAATTTGGGAATTTTTTGCCTAATAAATCACTTGGTATTTGTCGCTGGGTTATTGGTAATTCAGATTTGTAAATAATATTGCTGTAACTGTTTATTTGTAACCATTAGCTATTTAACAAAAGCTGTCACAAACAACTATTAATGTTTGTGGGTCCAAATCAGATTGGTTTACAACAAATAAGAGTTTTTGATTTCATAACAAAGAATCTGGCTTCACACTTCCGTCCACTTTTGCAGAACTTTTTTTTTCTCGAAATTTTAATTTTGGAATTTTATGCCTTATTGATCACTTATTAATATTGTACGAAAAACTCAATATTCAAGTATATGTCATCTTCTAACTACATTTATGAACTCATTAAAAGAATTAACTTTTTTATAAATGAGTTTACATGGAAACTAACAAGTTATCAATGACTTAATCTAAAACTACAGTGAGGCTGATATTTTTTTATATTAAAAGAAGCTGTGTAATAAAAATATACTCTAAAAATTTAAAACATTCTAAAAGATAATTTTTTCGGTATATTTAGAAAAAATAGAAAACTAAGAAAAAATAGAAACAAACAAGTGTCTTACTTAGAAAATTTTTAAATTGAAGAATCCCAGTTTTCGATGACACATTTTACATCTTTCTCTTGCATGTATTTCAAGTTATTTTCTTTATCAGTCAACAAAAACAAGCTTTTAAAATTCAGATTTATTCAAAAGTATATTCCAAAATAGCTTTAGATATTTTCTGCACTAGATTTTTATTATATTTATCTTAAAATTCAAAATTTTAAATTTTACTATTTATATTATGATTAATCACTTTAATGCTGAACTAAGTGGGATTAAAATCGTAAATCTGTTATGATTTACTCAATATTCAATCTGCTTTGAATAATTTATTGATCGATAAATTTGCTCTATGCAAACTTCTTTTATAATATTGCATATCGTGAAGGAAACAATTTTTGTTTCGTCTTGCATTGCATTTTTTTCTATAATGCTTTCCGAAAAAAAGAATATACTTTATAGTGATCCTATCTTTATTTCCATTTTGTAAAATTTTATCCTTTCTATATCATAGCATTTTGATCTCTTATATCACAATAAAATGTGTAGGAACAATCTTCACACAGTATCAATAAAGCTATATATAACGAAATGTTATATTTATACTCGAAATTAATAGTCTTAAAAATCTATAATTTCTTTTCGAGTTACAAAAATAGCAAAACAAATTTAGAAATGTCTCTAAAAGTATTTGCAGAAATTTTTATAGCAAATGTATGTCCCAGGAGGGAAAATAATGTAACCACAATGATTACTAAAATAGTTTTCTTTAAGCCACTTCTCTAAATTCGTATTCATAAAAAATATTTATCTAAATAAAATTATTTAGATAAATATTGATAACAAATCCACATAATTATTATTGGTTGTTTTCACCCATACTTAGCATAAAAATTAAAACATTCAATACACGAATACCAAAGTGAATACAATAAATATTTAATCACAAATTAACATCTTTTTGAGTAATAAAAATCTGAAAATTATATTATATATTGGTATTTTTAATAATATATGGTAATATTTTTAATTGATTATTTAAAACCACAAATATACACCCCAAAATTTTTTCTTTTGAGAATGTTGACAAAATTTCTAAGTGCGAGAATAAATGGAGTAAAATCAAGAAATAGTGGTGATGATTTATTCAACTAGTCAAGTGCCCTGAAATTTACGTTTCAATTTGTATACTATTATCAAATACACTAAGCAATGACTAAAATTTCAAATAATTTCAATCAGAACTTAGTATATTTTTGGATTTATATTATAATAATTCAAGAAGGGGGTCTATAGATTTAAAAGGAAATATTCTTTAAAATTGAAGTAGGTATTTTATAATTTCTTAATATATGCCTCTATTTTCCCTTCAGGATCAAGACCTGAAAATAGAGTCTTCTAGAAACATAACTTTAAATGCAAGAAACAAAGATGGTAAAATCACCAACAGATTATCTCTAGGTAAGTGACATTTTTTATTGAATATTGTTGAAGATTTTTATGCTTTCTCATTCGTAAGTTAGTTACAAAAAGATAGTTTTCATAGCTAAATTAGATAGAAAAAATATCAGTTTCCATAGCTGGTTTTATGAACGACTATTTAGCAATGAAAAAAAAATGCTTGGGTTTCTAAATTTTAAGGAAGAAAGAATTAGTAAAATTAGATACCAGTAAGAAAATAAGTTGTCCCTTGGACAGAGGAACCAATTGGCGCACACTGATTTTTTATTGTTATATGCTATTACTTCCCACGCATCATTAACTTCACCACAGCACTCAATAAGCATTTGTTTTGTTTTTTATCAAAAGCTAAGTACTCGAAAAAAAGCTTGCCTATTATCTAAATTTAGTAAAACTTTTAATTATATTAACATCAAATTTGCAAAGGATTGTTGCGCATACGCGTAGTAATAAACTGCCTATATAACTATTAACACTTCAACACTTCAACTATTTGAAAAACTAATTGGGGTTCATTACAGATGTTTGAGAATAGATTTGTTGAACATGATTAACCATCCCAGTTAATTGATTTCTTTCGGAGATGTTCGTTATTCTTCTGCCGCTGTTGAACGAGAAACGAGTGCTGCGCGAATCCTGCCAGCATATACTTCACTGTGAATGCTTGGAGGTTTCTTCAGGGTTCCTTCTTTTAGGATCCTTGATCAGGAAACACTCTCTAAGAAAAGCCATCTCAGAAAGTAATACATGGTGGATGTTTAGATGGGTTAAAGTTCTTTTTACATGCTAAGCAGTTTCCTATTAGGCATCAAAATATATGGTTACCATAATTTAATGGTAAGACTTGGTTTGTTGGCCTATAGCCTCTTTTTTGCAAAAAAGGGTTAATTTATCTACAATTTGAAGTAACATTCGAATTACTACAGAGCTTCCCACCTACCAACAGAATAGTTAACCCCTCTGACTGTCTGCTCAAAAATTTGGGGTTTGAATTAAAAAATTTTAATCGTTTGATATATATATATATATATATATATATATATATATATATATATATATATATATATATATATATATATATATATGTGTGTGTGTGTGTGTGTGTGTGTGTAGTGTCACAATTTTAATGAAAATCTTTTTATTATTAAATCAAATTTTATGATTTTATTCCCTCTGCTCACTGATTTATTATTAAAATAACTGATTCTAGAAGTTACTTTGAAATTGAATCTGCTGACTCAATAGATTTGAAATCTTTGAGAATAATGCTTGATTCAATCTGTGAGTCATGTAGTTTGAGGTGTCCAAACCATTTATTTATAAAGTTGAAAAAATATTTTCTGTCTTGAAGAAGCAAAATGAGGTGCTTGACATTGATATAACCATTTTTTTTCTTGAAACTTACATTCGTATACATATATATTTATATATAGCTTACAATCTCCTTCAATATTTCTGACAAATGTCAATCTAAATTATAATGCTTTTAGTCTTTTCTAACTGTTCACCGGAACATGACAAGCTATAGGATTATATTTGGTCATTCGTGTATATATTTTAATATCTTTTAAATATAAGTATGCACATTTTTCTTTTAAATGTGTATGCTATGGTAATATTATAGTAATGTATGTAATAAATGAATGCTTATCACTGCAAATAAGATTTTCAGATGAAGAGCAGTTTAAAATGTTAGACACTCACTAAATTGCTTAATTCATTAAACTTTTTACGATTTGTAAACTAAAATGGACAATCAATGTATTTAGCAGTTTTTAAGTTTGCTATCTAGCACGTGAAAAATATATTTCATGCTTAAATAGGGATTCTCAAAATAAAAAAAATAAAAAATCCAAATACCATTTTTATCAGCACTTTTCTGGGGAATTACTTGAGAAAAAGAAAGGACACATGAATACTTATTAATTAAATAAATCCATCCTTTTCTCTTAAATACCTTATTTGCGTTCCATTTCAGGATATGCTTCTCCCCACCTCCTCCTTGCATTTGTTATGAACAAATTCAGAAGAATAAGAACGATCATAAGCTGTTCACACGGACGAAGTTCTATTTAAGTTTGTTAAGCCTGTACTATGATCACATCTTTTAGAAAATCTGCAGCACTTTTATTTTAAAAAGCGCATCTTTAATTACAGTGGGCTGTTGTTTTTATCAAAATCACTGATACAAAAACTCAAGAGACTTATAAATAAATAATTATAAAAGTATTTCCCGTTGAGAAACATTTATCATTTTTCCATAAATTAATTAGTTTTGAGAAGATATCAGAGAAACAAAACATTGTTTGACCTTTCTTAAAGGATGAGTTACAAATAAGATTGGACATTTGGATTCAGAATAAAGTGTGTACTTGGAGTATATTTAAGTTTATTTATCCAAATTCAAAGCTATTTAGTCAAAATAATGAGAAGAGCATCGTTCCAGAACGCTGTAAGGAAAATAATGTAAGATATAAGTATTTTATATCGACAGTAAAAACATTAAAAGCTGTATTTATTATGTATACATTTAGAAATTTGGGAACGCTGGAATATTGTGTGGATTAACAATTAAAACTGTAAGATCTTTGCACTGAGAATTATGAAAGAAATCAGCATGCTATTCCGACAAAAAGTGCAATTGCAAATCAACATTGGATTTGTCACAATGTGTTAAAATTTCAATTATAATTATCTAATAGCAACTTAATTTGAAATATATATGCATAAAAGAACAAAAATACGATCAAAATGAGCCACACAAACTATTCAAAAGTTACTAATTAGAATTCAGGCATGATTTCACTTTAATATGTGTATTTTGATGTTTATACATTAATGAGTACCAAAATTTGTTCACAGCATTGAATATTCATAAAAATGAGGATAAAAGTTTACTAATTTCACGTATAGTTTTCAAATGAAATTATGAACATTTGTTCTTTTAACGAAAAAAGCTTCCAAAGATCACTGATAGATGATTGGTCAGATGAATTCTTTTGTTCATTACACGCTGATTCTAAAATGCTTCTATTGTCCAAACGTTATTGATTGATTTTTTTTCCTGAAATGTGAATCAGCTGCTGTCACACCATTAAAATTTCACTTGAAAGATACAAGACTCATTAACCTAGCCTGAGGATCTGAAGTTTGTCCGCTGATTCAAGAAAGCTTGCCATTTGAAGGATCATTAATGAAGGCGGAGAACATGCTTCAAAAGAGGTGCACAAAAAGCGTGAAAGTGGTATGAATAACACTGTGGAGCTCTGTTATTCACTGGAGATTTGTGCAGTAGTACACAGGGTTTGTGAAGCATAAGAAATCTTGATATATTTGTATAAATTGAAATATAAAATAACTTCTAAAATTTGCAAAACCACTGTTAGGGAATTATTGCCACTTAAATTAAAATAAGTGCTGCAATGGGTTTTTATAACCTATTCTTGATGAATAAAACCCACTACGCAAGTGATTAAAAACACGTTATATCAGTGTCGTGGGATGCAAGATAATCAAGTACCTTATCACTTCCTTCCTCCCATTAAACAATTTAGTTTGCTGATTTCTTTTATTAACCATCTTTTTGAAAGCATAAAAGGTGACTTCGGAATGATGACGCGCACTTTTGAGTGAACACGTTCTGAACGGAAAAATGCATTGGTTGCAATGATTTTCGATGGAAATGGTGTACTCATCTACTTTTTTTGCTGAGTGAAGATATTTTTTTACAGCTCATGTGTTTAGGATCAAATTATTACATGATGCTAATGCAACAACCACGAGTATATTCCCTGTACCAAGAAAAGAATTGGGCTTTACTAGTTAGACGATCTGCAGTTAGTATTAACATTAAGTTTTATATTATAAATTCCGAAATTAGATAAGCTTTTCACTATTTTAATCCATTATAATAAATTATGTAATATAAAAGGGCAATTTCTTAAACCGAATAAAATAATATTTTAATGAAATATATTTTATTATATAAAGAAGCATTTACACTGTTTAATTTGAAGTATTGATCATGCTGTCTTTGCAATAATTATAATAAGCATTTCAAAAACTATATGTTATTGCTACCATTGTAATTCATTAATTCTTTTAATAATATTTCCATCTGCAATATCTTATGAGAATTGGCTTAGCTTCATTTAAAATCGTAAATTACTATTCTTATTTTCCCGCAATTCTAGCGTGAAGGAGCTACGCTTATATTCATGCAGTTTCTTATTTTCGAATGTCGACGTCCTTGAGTTATAATAGTTATAAATCAAAAACTGCATGAAATACGGAATGCCGAGACAGTTGTCAGGAAGGCCCATTCATTTACTGCTTCTATCCATTAACCGGCAGAAGGAAAGAAACAGTTAAACTTGTCATCAGCTTGCATTAATTGCGGCTCGAACAAAATTGCATCATTATGTCGGACATTTGTTACTTTTCTCGTACACTTGGGATAAGTATTCAAGGTTTTTCAAAAGCTATTTCCCCAGGCAATAAGAATAAGAAATTGTCCCCCACGGGTACTAAATCATAGAAATATTTTTAAAGTCGTTTGAATAAGCTCGTGCTTTACTTTATCTGGAAAAGATTTCAATGGATACGACATAGGAAAATATACAGAAGGGGGGAGTTTCAAAGTGGGTACTGTGTAAAATTAAAGACTTCGGGTTTTTTCATATTATCGAACGGAGTTTTTGATGGAATCAAGTGTCCAAGTGCAGTTATAGTGGGTATTTATTCTAACCTTTATCACTTTTACCTACATTTATTATTTAAACTAAACTAAACACTAAAAATCAAATAATATGATTTAATGCTTAGTTTATTACTAACCAATTGGAAGGTATTTTTACTCAAGTACCTTATGTTAAATTGAGTATTAGAAATGGAAAAAAATTCACAGGGTTTTTGATATATTTATAATAGATCAAAAATCCTGTGAACTTAAGGGCCGAACTTAAAATTCGTTATAACAGAATTATGAAATTGCTTTGATTAATTATGTAGTGGGAATATTTATTTCTTGAAAACCATTTGAAGTATTCAAAATATACATTTATATTCAAACTTTAAGTAGCTTACTGAGAGTGACTTGAAAATATTTTTCCTCTTTATACTTTCAATTATGTTTTATAGTAGAGTATAAACCACACAATTAACCAACAACGTATGTCTTAGTAAAATTTTCATTATAGAATATCTAATTTCCTAAAGACGAACTTTATTTAAATTAGTCATGAAAAAAAAACAAGTTTTTTTAAAAAGCAATCCCCGTCTTTTGATTTAATATCTTGAAAGATGATTTACACTCTCATTCAGATCAAAAACAAACATTAGTAACACTTTCAATTTTTTCGGTGACAAAATTTAGATATTATGGAAAACGCATATATTCTGATATTTATCATTCTGATGGTATTAAGTACAGACTAGACATTCCCTTCTGTTAATTGAAAAATGTTTTTAATATATACATATCAAATTCGTTTTTAATTAAAAATTCTATCAAAGCAATGTTTCGAAGACTATGCACTTCGTTTTGTATTTATATTCGGTTTCAACTTTCATTACTAGGTTTCCTTCATACAGTTACTGATAAAAAGACAAAAACTTCTAATTTGAAGTGGATTCGTGTTAGTATAAATTTTTCTTTTTCAAAGTTTTTGATAACCAAAATTAAAAGGAAAAACTACAAGCATTCTTTCTATAAATAGAAAACATAAATCCAAGGAAAGAGACAGAGAACACTGTTCTCCACTCAACATTGTATTAAATTACTATAAAAAAAAAAAACAGAATTATCACCTTCATTGCTCATTCTATTTACATATACCTTTTTATAAGCTTTTCTTTCTGTCTCTTTACTATAAAATAAATATATAATATGTGGAATCCTGCTTATTCGAAAATTATATATGAAAGATACTAAACTATAAAGCACTTATCTCTTACACCAAATAACTTTATAAGGCTGTTAAATTAAATTTCAAACTTTTTATTGCAAATTTTCAGATCTATCTACATTGCCCGACATGGAAAATTCAACATACAGAATGAGTTGCCAGAAAATTATGGTAATTTCAGGATAGATCCATGTTAAGAATGCGCAGCTCTCCAACGTACGCAAGATAAAATATAAGGTGAGGAACCGACAAAGTGGGCAACATACGCATAGTTATTGCTGCTTGAAAATAATCGTTGAGAGTTTGCTCTTGTCACAAAGGATGCATGTAATTGCAAAGAATGCCAGACCATCGTCGACCGAATCACTTCCAGCAAACAGACGAGTTTACGAGGGGGATGGTGATCGGACTGAGAAAGACAAATTGATCTTTACGATAAATCACTGCTGATAGACTCCTGGATTCGTCCACACTGTACTGGCTGCGGCAAAGAACTGTGGGATGTTTGAAGCATGACGGTGCAGTCAGATTGACGTAAGCACGCGAGAATTGACGCGTCTCCGAGGGGAAGCGGTGGGGGCCCTTAACGAACATCTACCGAAACTCTGCAGCATGTGCAAGACACCCTAGATGCTTCCATATGGAACAAAATCATGTGCTCTCGCTTGGTTTCTAGTAGACTATGTTCATAACGTCCGTTAAGAAGACTGCGATTGACTCCACCTCAAAGATTCTAAAGTCTGGAATGGTGCCGCATTAGAGCGATGTAAATGACGGCGATGCACATGATTGTCTTCTGAAATGAGTCATGCTTCTGTTTCTTCTTTGATGGTCACTACGTACGAGTGTGGCATCCAGGTGGGGATATGTACAATTCTGCTGCAACTGTGAAACGCCCCACTATGCTACAACGCGATATCATGGTTTCAGGTCCCATTGCGTACGATTACAGGTCACCCCTAGTTCCTATTCACGACACTATGGCAGCCCATTGTTACGTGGATAATGGGCTTCGGCCGGTGACACTCCCCTACATATAGAGGGCTCCCTTACCCTTTTTCAGCAGGATAACGCAAGACCGCACATTGCTCGAATCAGCTTACATGCCCTGAAAGGAATACAGCTGCTTCCCTGACCATCATACTCACGAAATTTCTCCTTAATCGAACACGTTTGAAATATGGTTGAACACCATATACAGAGCCTGCACTGCCTCCTTTAGAAGACGCGCTTTGGCGGATGTTTGACAGAAATGGAGAGCTGTTATTCAGGACGCCATCCGTACTCTCATTGACTCTGTGCCTTGACGTATAACCTGTACTTTGCATATCACCGTCCACAGTACTCCTACAACCTACTGACCAGATCCTGTTCTCGCTCTGTATTATGCATGTCATTTCAAAATACAGATCACTTATTGCTCGTTGCTGTCTCTCTCTGTTTGCCGTATTTTTTTTTCAGTTTCTGGGAACTCCTCACACTTATCATTTGTGCACACGGCATTTAAGCTGTGATCAACATCTACAATATAAACTGGATTCAGAATCATTATACAAACTTCTCCTCGCATGGTTGAAGCCACAAACTCTTGAACTGAGAACCAGAGTGCTAATCAAAAAGCTGCCAGACTGGTATCAAGAAAGCGGAATTTATTTTCATTATAGTTACTGATTTTAAATTAAACAAATCATTACTCAGTGGAAGCTAACTGATAACAATGTAAATGGAAGATAGAAATGAATAAATAGACACAAATGAAAATATATTAAGGAGTATATTTCCTAAACAATGAAAAGTATATAAATAGCTATTTAACAATTAAAATAATGTTCATGAAAATGATTAATGCATAAATCCAAATATGATATATTGTTTGTAAATAGTTGTAATATATATATATATATATATATATATATATATATATATATATATATATATATATATATATATATATATATATATATATATATATATATATATATATATATATATATATTAAGTAAATAATAAAGGATTTGTTCATACACAAAATATTTATCTTAAAAATTTTGCGAAATATTTCTACAAAATAGAGTGAAGAAATATGTTTTTCAGAAATAATTTTATTTATATAATTTTAGATGCATTTTCTTAACCAACACAAAGTGCATTTTTTATAACTCCTAGAAATCCACCATTCGATCCATTACACTGAATGCTGCTTAAGAATTACTTCCTCTATCTCGTGACTTAGATTTTTCTCTCTTTCCTTAGGCCCCAATTCAATGACGTCATTTGCGGAGAAATTCTTGATCAAGAACCAAAAAGGAGAGACACTTTTTCAGGCGGATGACGATGGAGTTGTGATTGCTGCTCACAAGCTGCAAGTCACTGGTGGGTCCTCTTATTTGCTCTAATCTCAATGCTCATGGAGTTGTTCCTATATATATATATATATATATATATATATATATATATATATATATATATATATATATATATATATATATATATATATATATATATATATATATTGCAGTATCATGAATGCGTGAAATTATGTAAAGAAATAAAACTTTACAAAATAACCAAAATATCGAAATCGAGCATTATTTTTCTTAACAGCGACAATAAAGCGATAAATATTAAGCGATAAAAGAAATAGATCGCTTAAAATAACTCCGTATAGGAATATATGCGCATGTTTTGCCGAAATTTTATCAAGTTACACTGCAGAAATTTTAAAATTTATTTCTTTTAATCCTGAGAACATTTATTTAAAATCATAAGGTTAAAAGTAAAACCAGCAGGTTCTTATTTTATACTTTCCCTAAGTTGGTGAATTATAAAACGAAATAATTTGAGAAAATATAGAAATACAGTAATATTTATACTCTTGGCATACATAGGAAACTATTTTCCTTAACTGCCTTACACAAAATTGTAAAATTATTCGGGAAATTGGAAAAGAAAATACAGCTATGCTCAATGATTTTATTCGATGAAAACTAAAATTTAAAGATAACATTATGCTGGAATCTTAAACACAATCCTAGAACTTTAGTATTTTTTTCAGCAACTAATAGTAATGCAAAAAGAAGCTGAAATTTTGGAGAAATGACAATTAGCATAGTCATAATTTGCGTTCAAAACAAATAGTACTATTAATACATCACAAAATTGTTTAATATTAAGCATGAACACAGAAATCGAAATAAATATATATATTTTTAATAATATTCTTAAAAATTATTAAAACCCCATGGTATAAAATAATGCATATTTGATGACGAGTGAAATAGGGGAATTTGTTTGCTCATTTGATTCCATCATAAAAAGTTTACCGAAAATCTTAAGTACATGGACTTTTCTTGTGGAGCTCAAGATATCAAAATGAAAATTTTGGTATCTTGAGTTTAATTTTGAAAAAGATTTCTTGTGTGTGTGATTAGAAGTTTGTTGTTGTTGTTGTTACTAATGACACTTGGACAAGCCAAGCTTGCTATGCATTGGCTATGCGAATTTAAGTCAATTCGAAGCGTCTTTCGTTTTAATCAGAGCACCATGAAGGTGAAAGTACACCTTTGCTCTACACACATGCCATAGGTACCCGTTTATAGGGTAGGCAACCTTTCACACCTCATTCATACAAGGAAAGGACAAAGACAGGATAGATAGAGAGAGAAAAAGTACATCCATGCCCGAACCGGGATTCGAACCCAGGACCTCCTTATCCACAGTCAGGCACGCTGACCACAAGACAAGTTGGGTGGCGATTAGAAGTTTAAGCTGACTGAGTAATTTCAAATGCACTGCTAAGTTAGCTTATTGTAACCACTTAGATAAAGTTTCAATATTGTTACCTACGTTAACAACTGAGATCTATTTTAGAATTCTGTCGGGTTGTATATTCATGTTTTGGGAGAACTTCATAAAAAAGCAGATCTATACAAGAGTTGGGAATTCAGACAACTCCCAAGCACGCACTTAGAGGGACTTTTATTTAGAAACTGTATATGACAGACAGTCCATTAAGCGGTGCGAATTATGTTTAATCGTTCGGGGGAATTTGTTTCAATATCGAGAAAACTGAGAAACATTTTTGCATTATTTAAACAATTTTTCCCGTTGAAAAAGCATCCAGACTGTTTGCATTTATATTGTCGACCAACTTGTCTAGTGGTCAGCGTGCCTGACTGCGGATAAGGAGGTCCTGGATTCGAATCTCGGTTCGGGCATGGATGTACTTTTTCTCTCTCTATCTATCCTGCCTTTGTCCTTTCCTTGTATGAATGAGGTGTGAATGGTAGCCTACCAAATAAACGGGTACTAATCACATGTGTGTAGAGCAAAGTCGTACTTTCACCTTCATGGTGCTCTGATTAAAACGAAAGACGCTCCCAATTGACTTAAATTCGCATAGCCAAAAGGCATAGCGAGCTTGGCTTGTCCAAGTGTCATTAGTAACAACAACATATACTTTACAACTGATTATAGGGGAACAAGAGAATTTCCCCTATATCTCAAATTGTGGATCTAATACAAAAATGCGATACAATCCAGAAACATTTCAATACAATTTGCAATAGACTATTTAAATTTCCCTTGATTAAATTTCCAATGAAAATTTACATGTGAAAACACAGGCTTGGAATAAGTACACTTAACTAAAAGTCTCTCGTTAAACTAGCATTTTTAATCTCTTATAAGAATTTGAATGGATTTTAGAAAAAGAAAAATGAACGGAGAAAAAAATTCAAAGATTTAAATATTTAATAAAATTACTTTTTTAATTATTGGTTATTTCCTTAAGTTAGACATTTATATGCTTTAACTATTATACAAAAAGTTACCTCATTTAAAAAAATAAATGAATGAATGAATTTAAAAAAAACATTAATCTCTTCTCACTACACTGATGAACAAATTATCAGATATTTTTCTTAAAAATCTTAAGGTAATAAGACGATGCTTGGTTGATATTTTAAAAAAAGTGGATATCTCTCTCATTCCATATTTTTAAGAATGAAAACAAAATAATTTGTTCCCTTAAAGAGAAAGTAGAATGACAGGGTTACAATCAAATGACATATTAATTTTAAACACATATTCACTATTAAATATGTAATAAAAATGTATAAAAATTATGATTAATACTCCGATTTAAAAAAAATTATAAAACCAACGATCACAGATGACAGATATTAGTGATTGTAAAAGTAAATGAAATTAAAAAAAGTTATAAAAACATCGATAAAATGTAATGAACTTCAACAGCTGTGGTATATTATAATTATAACCACCTTTAAGTATACAAATTTGCTGGCAACAAATTAACGTTGCCAGTTTTAAAATTTATCTTTCTTACAAAAAAGATGCAGACGGTAATAATTGCAAATTAATTCTGAAATATATTTAAAATAACATTTGCTTAAGAAAATCTTAATATCAAGTCTTCTGCTTAGTCAAATATTATTTCTAAATAAAATTCAGTTCGCGGTTATGTTTTAGAATTATAAATATCTAAGAAGGAAATAAGGATGTTATGATGAGATACCGTTGTGTGTGTGTGTGTGTTTGGTTAGAGAATATCCTACTAGCTCCTAACGATTTCAAGTGTGTATTAGGAATTCGTGTGGAACCCGGAAAAACTGCAACAGGATTGTCATAAGAAAATGTTTCTTGTTTTGGTGAAATACTCGGTGTTCGCTGTGTTATTTTTAAATGAAGCCTTGAAAGAGAAAACACTTGTTAAAAACAATTCGATGGAATAGTGTGAGAAATACATTTTTATCTCTTCAGTCTTTATTCGAAGCAGAAAGATTCAATTTGTCTATAATAAACAGAATCACCACTTCGAAAACGATTCCAAAATTGTTTTTTAATTATTACATTAAAAATCATGTGATTTGAAATGCATTTTTTAACTATAAATAAATAAAAGTGTTAACTCTTTTCAAAAGTCACCAGTTTGTTTATTTGGGAATTTATTTCTCTAAAAAATTAATTACCTCAGTTGATACAGTTATCAGTTCGACGTTATAACCCTGACATCTATATCAACTAGCTCAATCAGCCTTTTTAGATAGCATTTCTATAATATTTCGAACTCGCTTAGTATTAATTTCCTCTTGTGTTTGGAATCTAAAATTTTTCACGCTTTGGGAACATGGTTTGGTACAATTTTGCTTACATTTAAGAAACTAAAAATACTTTTTGTTGTAAATATATTAGGCAATGTGTTTCTTCAAATGTAATAACATTTATCCTCAATATAGTTTTTCATTCCCTTATTGTCTGAAACTAATTAATTGTAAAGAATGTAGGAATGTACAAATTGCCTTGCACTGAAACACTTGCCTCTTGGTTGAATATATATATATATATATATATATATATATATATATATATATATATATATATATATATATATATATATATATATATATATATATCGATAGATAGACTTGTTTGTTATTCAGGTTTCTTTTTTCTCTAGAGGGTTAGTTCAATACAGATATATTTTATAAAGTATATTAGGAACCACTACAAATATTCAAGCTCGAGATGGGAATCAAACCCACAAACAGTTGAACTGAAAACCCAAATGTTAAACATTCAACTGCGGTGGGGGTATACTCTTCTAGCGGAGCACCTGTGCCATTGGCACGCATCTCCTAGACTATCAAAATGTGGATCAGTTGGGATGGTTTTTCTTACTGTGAATTTAAATTACTATTAAATTGTTTGTAATTATTCATTTTTTAATTTTTATTTGAAATTAAGATTTTGATTTCATTTGGAAAAATCTTGGGGAGGGGGTACCTCACTCGTAGACTTTTTCGGTGATTGGGGGGTGACTACTGGTTGATTTAATGAAAAAAAAAAAAAAAAAGAAGTTACATATATACAGAGCCGACATACCAGCTTAGTTCATATTCATATACACATCTAATGAGATTTTTACATTTCTTTGTTATACATACTCTCGACTTATTTAGATATCTTGGTTATCATATTACATATTTCTTTAGTAAATAAACACAAAATGTACACAAAATCAGAATTTAAACTTGTATACACAATATTAGACTATAATTGAGTGCATTTCCTTGATTGTATTGCCAGTGTAAATAATTGATAACTTGCAATAATAACAATAATAAGTAAATAATTAAGTACTAAATAATTTATGTATTATTTTGGCGCCATCTATTGGTTGTTAGTGGCATGATTTATCATTTGTTTGTTTACATTTTTACGGGTAGTTTGTTTACAATACTAGAATGACTAGCAGTAATATTATATTTCAAAAAGGGTTAATTATGAGTTGAGAGTGAAAGTTTTATAATATATTTAGTTTTTTTAATACTTCAGTTGTAATTTACATAATTTATATATGTATATATACTTATAAATTATATATCAGATTAAATTTTAAACATTTTAGCAATGAAAAATAGTTTATTGAATGGGCAACTGATTTCTTTTATTTTTTCCATGTTGTTTTTAATAATAAAAATGATTTCCATTAACCCTGTGTCATTTCGAATAAAATTAATGATTTCCATGATTGTTTTAAATAATGATACATTTTCAGTATTATTTCCATTACTATTACCTTCAGAACTGTTCATACTATTGATTTCAACCTGTGGTGTGTAAAAGTATCTATTTTCAGCTTCACTTAATTGTATTTGTCTTACATTAATATTTTTTTTAGAACCGATACGTAGGAGGTACTTGGCACCGTGAGATTACAGTTCGCTGAACTGCTGGGGATAGGTCTTAGTCCCTATATTTTCTCTGGTCTTATTTGAATGCTTGCTTTTTCCTGAGGGGCGATTCTTGTTTTTGGTTTAGGGGCCTTCAGGCACCCTCTATAGCTGGCCGGGTGGTTTCCTAAGCAGTTACAGCACTTAGGCCGTTGCATTTTACCTTCGCTATTTATTTTGTCTCAGTTAGTGATATGGTGCTACTCGCCACATTACCATTCAACTGCCAGCCCAGCAATCTGCCTTTATAAAATAGAGAAAGCAAATTGAGTTTTAGATGTGTTCATCTGTATATTTTCGTTTATTATTTCATTGAATGACAACACAATTTTATGTATAGTTTACAAATGATTCCTCTTTGGCGGAATTTTTTCTCTTTGAAGAAAATGTCTAAATAAGCTAACTTTTTGAATATTAAAATTTTCTTCCGTGAAGAAATTGTTCGGAAAGATTTTAATAAATACAGTTAGCAATGTCGACAATCCAATAATGAAAGATTTTAAATCGGGGAAAAGATTAGGTGCAAACTTTTAAGATGTGGACCAATAATTATAATTTCATAGAATTATATTTTTGAGAAAATATTTTTAACGCTTATCGACTACCGTGATCTCTTGATAAGACGGAGTGAAAAGATTCAGTTTCTGCAATGTTGTGGTGGGTACATGGGGCTTTTGTCTTTTAGAACTTGAATGTGCAGCTCACTTTTAATAAAAATCCTTTGAAAAAGGATGTTCCAATGCCTCATCTGGGTAGCAATAATATTTTATTAAAATCCTTCTGAACATGTATTTATTTTGGTACTTTTTAAAAGGTTTTTCGAAATATAAATCTCGATTACTGCTTTATTTTATTCAATGAAAGTCTTGTTGTTGTTGTTACTAATGACACTTAGACAAGCCAAGCTTGCTATGCCTTGGCTATGCAAATTTAAGTCAATTGGGAGCGTCTTTCGTGTTTAATCAGAGCACCATGAAGGTGAAAGTACGACTTTGCTCTACACATATGCTATAGGTACCCGTTTATAGAGTAGGCAACCATACACACCTCATACATACAAGGAAAGGACAAGACAGGATAGATAGAGAGAGAAAGTACATCCATGCCCGAACCGGAAATCGAACCCAGCACCTCCTTATCCGCAGTCATGCACGCTGGCTGACCACTAGACTAGTTGGGCGGCAAAGGAAGTCTAAATGCATGAAGCTATTTTAATATTTCCCTCGTGCTTGAAAATTGGTTGTATTCGGAGTGAGATGGTCAGGTTAAACGAAAGATAACTCATGAGTTTATTTTATAGATAGGAATGTGTGTTCTCATGCGTAATAATATCAAAGTTTTGTCTTGTTCTTTGTTAATTAAGCATTATTTCTGATTAGTCAGAAATAATGCTTAATTAACAAATTATTCTTATAAAGCAAAACTATTTTTTCCTTGAAATTATAAATATATAATTGTAAAATTCATTATGACAAGGAATATTTTGAATGTGGAATATAAAAAACGATATTTATAAACCATTGTACTTAAAATTTTATATTTAATACTATTAAATGTATTTTATAATTTCTATTATTGAGATAATGTATATATTTTCAATTAAACAAAAAATTCTTTTATGATAAATATGTTTAGAAACGTTACTTTCGTTACTTCTAAACATTGTGTATGATCCTGAACAAACTTAAGAAGCATTAAGGCTTTTAACTTTCAATTTTATGATTTTATATCAAAATTTAGAAGCATGCAAATATGAATTCATTATTTAAATATTTCTTTATAAGCGCGTAAAATTAAAAATAAATTTCCTAGTATTATTAATAACAATCAATGATATAATTTATATTATTAATAATTAAAGGTCATATTGGAAAAAATCTTTTTTTCGCACAGACATGTACATATTTCAATACATTTTGTAAATTAATATTCTCCTATATATTATGAAAAATACACATGATTCTCCACTTTGAAATTTTATTTATATCATCATGAACTATATAAGTTTCTTATTTAATCCGTTCCATTTCAATCATATGAAATTTATTTTGCAATTATATTTAATGAGAAGAATTCTAAAATACCAAATAATAATTTTAATTATAAAATAAACTAAATTACTTTCTATTTTTTGGGTCTAACATAGAAAATTACATTTAACCTTTTACCTTAAAAATATATAAACATTGAAAAATTATTAAAGTATAATTTTTATAGGATAGAAATTTATATAAATAAATTACTATTTTACTTATTTGGTTGGGGATGCATTAACAAAGTCTGCACGGAATCGAATAAAACTTCTGTTAAGATGTTTGTTTCTGAATAACTAAAAACTCAGGTTATATTCCGTTTCGAAATTTTTATTATCACATTTGTCATAGATTTAAACTATGAATGATGCTAATTTGACGTATTGTAAAGTTTTAACAGAACGGAACGTTCTTTTTCATTCCCTTTACAAATTAACAGATCATTTATTGAATTTCAATACCTTTTAATAGAATTAAATCTCAAGATCCTTTCAAATATATAAAAATATCACATGGAATCCTAAAAGCACATATGCACAGAAAAATTCTTTGCATATAAAAAATTAAAAATAAATATTCCAAGAGAGTAATATAATTTGAAGCTAATGGTGTTCTTTAAAAGGAAAGTTTCCTGCCTTCTACAGAAACACGGTTGGGGCTTGGGCATTTTCTGAGTGTCGACCACAGTAATTTTCCTGCATTTGCATAATGAATATTCTTACAAATGTTACCATACTTGTCAGAGAGGCCTGTCAGATACTACCAACAATAACTGCGTGGTTAAACTATCAAAAGTTTCTTTGTAGCTCTGTACTTTTATATAGAAGTGGATTAAATGGCATTTAAATTAATGAAGGAAGAAGTGACCACTTATCTCTTTAGATATGGAATCAGACAATAATTAAAACTTTCACTGACAACTGAAGGAATTTAATTTGGTATAAGTAACTACATAAATAAAATAACAATAAATGTGATTATAGAGAGTAATTTAAAACTATATTAACTTTAAAAATATATCGCGATAAACATTTTACAATTTTTGAAAAATTAACTATAATTTTTATCGTACATATGAGTAAGTGACTTCTTTATCAAAAATATAAAATGTGATTACGAAGAGTTCTTTCGATATATATATATATATATATTATACTCTACCTTTTATGATATATTATATTTTTTATTACCAATACACCATCTGTCGCAATCTCTGTCCTTCCATTAAAGCTAGAACATAACTAAGAAAAATTCTTTTCGTTGTTTAAAAGAAAGTGATAAGTTGTTACGATCGTTTTCACTTAAAGCAGAGGCAAAAGTAATAAAAGTTCGAAAAACGGAAGATTCCCCCTCAAAATAATCAACTAAAATCTGATTCCCTCAAAAGTGAACTACTTTGATGATACTTGAAGTTCCAGTATATTAAACTATTTTTTTTTCTTACGGTTGGAGTTTCAATTTATCTAATAGATGTTTCCGTTGTATCAGGGAGCGACGAAGTGAAAAGTGGCAAAAATGTGTGGAAGTAAAGAATCAGTAGAGATTATGTTCTATTGAGGAAGTAGGGAGGATATCAAGACATTCTGGGAAGCAGGTGGTTGCGGAATATATTTTACTTTCATTCCTTCTCAAAATTGCTTCCTCAACAGCTGTAAGGACTGATATCTTGACTTCGTTTGTAAAGCATCAGTGAAGTTGATTGGATTTTCTCTGGAGTATGTGTGTGGGTAAATTTCGTTCCAAATTAAGGCTCTTCTTGGCTACTTTTTAAAATATTTTGCATAGTTGGCGTTGTTTGAATAATGACGCTTTTAAATTTATTAAGTTGTAGTAAAGAGGCTTTTTACCAATACTATGAACAAAAGTGTTTTAAAATTAATGTAATTTAAAATATTTGCATTGGCTAATAAATTGAATTCTTGGCATTTTAAGTTGAAAAAGAGGGCTGAAATTGAATCGAAAACTTTTATAATTTGTGTAAACTATATAATTACACAAATTCTATCTATTTAAAAATTTTGAACAAAAAGCATCCTCAAAATGAAATTAAAAAAACAGAATAAATTCGTCCCCTCGTGTCAAACATTATTTCTCTTGTCATTGAATTTATAAGACCTGTTCAAATAAATTCAAAATTCAGATAATCCTAAAGAAAACTGATTATGTACCTTATGCTAATCCTCGTGTACATTTTAAAGAAATGTTAATATGATAATGTTTAAAGCCTGAAACACATACACTTGATTAGGGTAACAATGAATTCTTCAACGAATTATTTAAGTGAACCTCTCTGTCCAAACCAAAGCTATCGATTTCTTGAAAGAGAAATCGATAGCTTTTGGATTTTACTGATTTTACAGAATTATTTTATAAATTAGTGAAAAATATATAGGAGAGAGAAAATTTAAATAATATGAGGAGCAGAACAAAATGTGACCTTTACATGAACTGAGGAAAAGTAGTCTTTTGCAAAATAACAACAACAGGCTTCAAGTTCATATAATACATTTGCATTTTTATATTTCATGAGTTATGCACAGAATGCTTTTTCCTGCATCGCGGGCATTTATTTCTAAGAAAGTGATGTAAGAGAAACTAGTCATTTACATAACTCATAAATATTGTCTAATTTATGAAATAAATACTGCGTAAATGTTCTCTCATGAAATTTGGCAATAATTATTAACGCAAATTTTTCCATGAAAGTAAAATGTATAAAATATTTGTACTCGATAAATTTTACAAGATCAGTTCTCTCAAAAAATGTCAGGATTTTATTTAGTCATATGAAATTTCTCCTTTATATTCATAAAGACACATTTGTAGGCTATAAGTTTTAATGCCTCTTATGAGTGCAATACTCAAAATCACAGTTACTATGCATCAAATGTAATTTTTTTAAATTTTTGTTATAGCACAATTCTAGGAAAAATGAAAACATTTCGAAAGTATGGTGTTAGAAAAACATAAAATAGATTTATTTCAACAAAGAATATCTCAAAAACACTTAATTTTCTTTGAAAATAAAATTTCAAACATAATTAATGCTTCTTCAGCAGTATTAAAAATAGAATATAAAAAGCATCAAAATTATTTGGTATGACATGGAAACATAATTGCTGAGATTTGAGTAAGACTTAAATTTCACAGCAATTTGACCTTCCTAAATGGATTTTCTTTAAATAGTATTCTTATTTCGCGAGCCAAAAAATCTGAATGACCACTTCAACAACTATGCATACAGCAAAGCACCCATCTCTTTTGAACAACTATGGGCTACATTAAACCTGTCTGGGATTCAAACTAAACCAGGAACTATGAGAAAACTGCCTCCCATTGAGGAAACATGACACTCTGAAGCGAATAATCCAATGGTTGAGGACTTATAAGGGGTTTCAATTTTCTCTTCTTAATATTTTCCATTCAGAATTTTCATGGATTGTGACAAGTATCTGAAAGGCAGGATATACGGGAACTTTGAAGAGTCCATGAAATTTTTCCTCGCTATATTTTACAAAAAGGCCTTGATTTCTTATGAATTGAATTTTCACATTCTGCTATTAGTCTGATTTGAAGTCTATGGGATGTAGAGTTCGAAAGCAGAAACTCAGATTCACCACTCGCAGTTCAACAGGGGTTAAAAACAAACAGGGATTTTCTGGAACACTTTACTCTCTGTTACGTTTCTTACAGGAATGAATCTGGAACGTTTCTGCGCAAGAAACAACGTTCTACCTCTAGAACCCGATTAAATCTTCTCAAATATTTCCTAATTAAAATTGGTTCATTCATTCATTGTCGTGTGCCAGCTAGGCTGGCAACATGGGGTGCGCTGCTCCACTTTTTCCTACTGAACCATATTTTGGTGTGGAGTCCGACTTTCTCAGTACACACATGCCATAGGGACCCGTTTATAGGGTAGGCAACCCTTCACACCTCATTCATACAAGGAAAGGACAAAGACAGGATAGATAGAGAGAGAAAAAGTACATCCATGCCCGAACCAGGAATCGAACCCAGGACCTCCTTATCCGGAGTCAGGCACGCTGACCCCTAAACAAGTTGGTCGGCAATTAATATTGGTTTCAATTGCAAATATTGTTTTCTAGTGAAATGAAGGGGGTGAAAGGTATGTAAATTCGTAACATGCCGACTAAGATAATTTAATTAACTGCTAATTATACCTCTTTTTTTGCATTTATTCATAATTGTTGAATTGTTTCCTGACTGCATTTTTAGTCTAACTGTCGGCTGTATGAATAATGCTTCAACCATCAATTCACGGATTTGACTCCCGATTTCAAAGGACATCCTCTTATGACCACTTTAAAATTGTGGGTCTCAGTCCAGTAAGAAACAAAAAGTAACCGTAGAGTGATAACCAAATCTAACAGTATTTTTTTTTAATTTGCCATATGCTCCCGTTTGCCAGATTGAAACTTATAATGTATTACCTCATGTATTTTCAACTTAACAGCTAAACATTTTTAAGTATTTATTTCCACTAAAATCATAAAGCACTTATTGAAAGTATAAAATAAGATACGTGTACCCATAAATGTAATCAATATCTTCAAATAGACTGAAATACCATGATTAGTATTTTAAACTACTGAATGTATTTAGAAACATAATTGATATTTTTTACTGCTGATAACATACATACATAGCAGTGTAAGTGAGCCACGAACTAGGTTAAGGGGTTTGAATACTAGCTGATAATGAATTGCCTCGTATTTCTGAACCATGGTCAGGTGACGAGGTCACATCTATGCTGGCACCCTCCTCTTCATATCCACGCCAGACCAGCGACTGCCGATAACAGCGTAACACATGAATAATAAATCAAATAAAATATTAATCAACAGCTCTTCCTATGCTTCTTTTAAATCAATTGAAAGCATTTATGATGTGAAAGTAACAACAAATGAATGTAACCATTATTAAACTGAATAAATATAGAGTTATCAAAATTTGTAATTAATTGGAAAGAGAAAAATAAAAAAATGATAAACATTTATATTGCAATATAAATTTCTGCTATTAAAAATTTGATTTTTAACTTTTTACTATTCAATTTCAAACTATATTTTATGCAACTAATCTTTAATTAATTTAATTAAAATCTTTTTGTATATTCAATAAACTTTTCAGATAGGTAAACAATGTTAAACTCAAAAGTTCTTGCTGAGTAACAGTCAGTGATATTCGGTATCAATGTTTTATTTTTAATAACATTGCCATAACTCTTTTGTTGAAAAATATAGTAAGATTTGCTTTTCTTATTTTATTATTTCAATAAAAATTATCAATTCAGATTCTTACAGTAATATACGTTTTGGCATTTAATATTCTAATATACTCACATAAATAACAAGAGATATATTAGGACAGGTTAAAGCCTGCTCCTAATATAGTTAATATAATTATCCTAATACAGTTAATATAGTTAGTATTTTTATGTAAAAATTATAAAGAAATTATAGAAATAAAGATTTTGAAAACTTTTGTAGTAGTACTATTTTTTTTAATTTATAGACATTTTATATAATTTACAACCATTTATTTATTGACAAATGCTAAGAAGAAATGATTTTGTTATACTATAAACCTCTTAAACTTTCATTATAATAAATAATAACTTTAAATAATTTCATGTATCCAATACATATTATTTTGAAGATTATAAAGAAAATTTATTTTAGTTACTTAGAAACATATTTTATTTCAATGTTGATTCTCGAAAAATTAATTTTTACATGATTGACAACAAAGTAAATGCTTATTATTTAACAAAGTAATTAAATTACTAACATTTATAGGAATTATAAAACTCTGTTCACATAATTACTAAGAATATGAGTAATAATATATTTCAATATAAATCGTTTCAGCATATTTTAATAGTACCGCATTTCTCCATTTCTCTGCAGCCGCAATTGCTTCCCTGAGCTAAGAAAAAAAAAAGCGTCTTTCTTTCAGCTCCCTTTAATCTGACAAATGAAACTCTTGGCTCGTGAATGATAACCAATCACGAGCTTTATTGTAAAGCCTTGCTGCCAAATTCTCCGAATGAAAGTTCCATAAATTGAGCATAAAACTTACCACTCTCATCTTTGTCGAGTAGAGTTGTAAGCCGCACGTATCGCTTGTGAAACTATTCTCATTGAAATAGAGTTTCTGATTTGCATATTCATTCACAAGTTTTGAACTCATTCAAATTCCACAGCCTCACTCACCTATGTTTGGGACATTCCAAGTAAAGGGGGCAACCACCAACTAAATGAATGCTCTTTTTAGCTTCCAATGTCTTTCTTTTAACGTCCGAATTTCGCTAATATTCCGACTTTCAATAAAACAAAAAAGTTTCTACTGAACTGCCTCAAAATGATTTGGGACCGTGATATTTATAACAGTGGGATCTTATAAAAAATAAAATCTAATTTAATTTTTTTATTTTCACTGGCCAACTGCAGTTTTTTGATTGAAGATATAAATCTCTGGACACTCTTAAAACATTATTTTAAAGATGCTTATGATATTTTTGTGATAACATTATGATTATATAAACTCTAAAAGGCATTTTTAAGCTCAACTATCAAAATGGATTGCTATTGTGATTGCCATAATATCTCAGTATATTCCCTACATATTTATTTGTTAAAAATTAAATGTGCATATTAGTTCAGATGCATGCTCAATATTATTGTTCATACAAATTTTGAAGCTGCAATTATCAAAAATGTGTCTGCTTATATTTTCAATCATTTCATAACTCACGATTTCATTTCCTTTTTACTTGCTACATTTTTTGATGAAAAATTGATTATTTTTCGGTATATTTATGTGTGTTATAAACACAGGGTATTTAAGGTATTTAAGAATGATTTTGACAAACTGTAGAAATTAAAATTAGGAAATTAAATTAAGTAATAAAAAATCAATCTTAGCAAGATATAGATGTATTTTTAGTATCCAGTTTATTTAGTATTTAATTTTTGCTAAATTATATATATATATATATATATATATATATATAATCAGTAAAACGTTTTAAAATTCTCTTTACGAAATAAATTCCTTCATATATCTACAAATCGATTGTATGAAAGTAGGCTAGTATAGTAGATAAGAAACATCCTTCACAGTCACTCAATAAATTGCATTTTAATGAATTCTCAGTAATTATTTTAGATATCAGTTATATACAATTAGAGGATAAAACTCTAAACGGCATTGCTCTACCTTTTTATTGATGTAAGTATCATTGTTGTGAATAAACTAAAAAAAAAATTTTTTTTAAGTATTTGAAAAATTTCTCTTAAAATATTGTCGTCCAACAAGTCTATCATAATAATTCTCATACAATGAAGGTTATACATCAGTATATGTCTAAGAAAATGTTTTGAATCACAGAAAATCTGTGGAACATAAGTCCCAATTATAGTCCACTGAATTGCTTTACAATTTCAAGTAAAATTGTTTGCTTAAAACAAGTGTTACAAAAGCAATTAAAGGGTCTTGTAAAAGAGAAATTTTACTGAAGACATTTAGAGCTTACTTTTTCATCTCCTAAGCATTTTAGAAAGAAAATCCCTCTTTCATATGAGGGTCGAACAAAAAAGTCTTAAAAAAAGAGATTAAGTGCCTGAAATAAGTCTGCGGTAAATTTGTAGGATTAATAGCAACAAATCTAAAAAAAGCATTGTCACGTTACAGGTAATCTGAAAATTCATACACAACAAAAATTTCAATCAGTAATTTGCATTTTAACGAATTCTCAGTAAATGTTTTAACTATTAGTTATAAAAATTTCTTTGGAAGAAGAGCAGAGGGCACTGAAGCTGAAAGCCACCAAAATGTGAAGAAATAGGAGTTAAAAATAATATTTTTTTCAACGGCGGGCAAATTGAGGGTTGAACCCTATGCCACAACAAGGCCAGAAACTGCTACTCATTTGTCGTTACCCAGCGGGCACCTGTGAACCAACTCACGGAGGCTAGTAGCGTTACCGCGTCATACCACCGCAAACCCGTTTATTGGGTGAGCCACATTCATACATCATCACGGAAGAAAGGATAGAGAAACACAGAGAGAACAGAGAAAGAAAGTAACATCCATACCCGAACCGGGATTCGAACTCAGGACCCACAGCTCATCAGTCAGGAGCGCTAACCACTCAGCAATTGGTCGGCATTAAAAATAATATAATTGTTATAATTTTTTTTTTAAAATAAGCGACTTTAAGAGGCTCACATTGAGTATCAATATCTTAAAGTCTTACCTAAATATGTTTTCCGGAACGATGTTAGTCTTTGATGATCGTTAATGGAATTAGAGAAACAATTTAATTATATAAACATAAGGGATGCAGATAATAAATATTGTAGGCAAATTTCAAGAATGTCTGATTATTCTGAATATTTTGAATATAATTCAAGATAGAAATACAAGGAGCATCTTTAGAATAGAGGAATGTAAGTTTAATAAATGCTCTCTTGAGTCATGTTAATCGTTGATATTAGTTTATGTTACCGGATAAATTGTTTTTACCAGGTTTTAAAAGATATGATAACGAAATCGTTTTCACTCATAAGTGATGTTGCTAAAATAATTTAAAGCTGAAGTAGATATGGAATCAATATGAATATGGAATTTATGTATAAGGAAAGGAACAACTTCCCAGCAAACACAAACTGCCGGCAAAAATCCGGGCCGCTGCTGGCCAAGCCGGTTTTCTGTTGGCCACGGCCAGCCGCTCATGGTTGTTTGATGGCCCAGCTCCGGCCATTACGGCCACGGATGAGTGCTGGCCAAAATGAACCGGGCCGGTGCTGGATGATAAGTAGTGGGCCAACAGATTTTGGCCATTGTTGGCCCTGAAGCTGTTGGCCAGCAAAATTAAGACAATTAGTTGTAGCGCTATTTTTTATTTTATCGGCAAAGACTATTTTTTTCCAAATAACTATTTTTTTGTGATGTTAATTAATTTTCATATAACTTCTTACTTTTTAAGCTCTTTAAAAACAACTTTTCAGAAAGAAATCTAATTTTCACATTTATTGTGTATTCCGCGTGACAGTATGACGTCAGATACTGCGAAATGCTTGAGTCAGCGTCAGCCATTAATGTGAAATGGCGGAATGTTGTGTCTGTGAGCTAAGAGAAATATAAGGTAAGTAAGCATTTATTATTGTTGTTTTTATCAGGATAGAATTGTTATGAATGAGATGCAAGAATAATATATTTGTTTTATGTTGAAATATTATTTAATTACTTGTTAAGAAAATTTCATAAGCTGTTGATAACGTGACAACAAAAGAAAAACATTGGAAAATGTTTGTCATTGTATGTTTTAGAATAATTTCATTACCGTGTGAGGAATAGAAAAATATATCATGCACAGAAGCATTTTTTCATTCCATATATTAGTTATATTTAATCATTTAGTATAATAAATTTTTCAATGCTCAATTTTTTGAATCGAATTTGATTGCTACAAAGTTTAAACGTATTTATTACATTTTTTGTTTTTTACGAAGCAAGTTTATGGAGTCTAAAAATATTCTATTTGAAAGCGCTTAGATGTTTACTTTCAATAAATTAATATATGATATTGTAGCATTTCTGATCAAAAAATTATGTGCGAATTCCATATAAACTTTAATTATTTTATTTTTAAAAGGCTTTCTTATTTACTATTTTTAAGTCAATTTTTACTGACCGAAATATTTTGTCTTATAAGGATTCGTGGTTTTAAATTTTGTATACTCCTCAAAGATCTGTTTTAAGGAATGAAAAATTGTACAATGCATAATATTACAAAATATTTTATTGCATATATTACCTGGTTTTTATGTATAATCCTGTCAACCATTAAAATCATTGTGGATTTCTTAGCGAAATATTATTGCATCTAAAACTCGAAAAATTGTATAAACTTGAAAATAGTAAATTTTAAAATTTCTATAGGAATCTGACAGATTAATTGCCACAAATTAATAAAAAAAAACATCTAGAATTATGTAATTGGAAAATTAATATTAACACATATGAAAAATGTTCATATGGAACAACTTTTATTATATAAATTAATTGTGTAGCATGTTAACTATTTCCATGTAAAGAATGCTGTCAGATGTAACAGCTTAGTAGTTACTCTTGTGTTTACATTATTATATTTAAACCATATTTTATGTTTTTATTTATGATGGAAAAATTGAAGTATGAATTAAGTCGACCGGATAATGGGTAAATGATATATCTAATCTTATATATATACACACATAAACATACAATTAAAACATAATTTTTTTCCTTTACCGATTTACAAAGTCTGATTATGATAATATTGTCCTATATATAATATTGTCAGGTTGAATTATTTTTATTTACTTTTGATTTTTCTCTTCAAGGAATTGAAGTTAAATAAAGAACTTAAACATAATTTTAAACAGTAAATTAGTAAGGTATACAAGTAAAATGAGTATGATATGAGAAATAGTTAAAAAAAAAGTTTATTATTTTTGATTTCATAAATACCTCTAATTTTAAAATTCATTATACAATTTCTAAATAATAACAAATAATTAAAATATTGCATTAGTAAACTCCATGTTTATTTTATTTTATCGTTTTAATATAGTAAGCATAATTAGGTTAATCCTCCAAACATTTACATATATGTATATATATAATTTCTAAATTTATTAACTGTTTTTAATTTCTCGATATCTCTTTTGTTGTGAGTTTTATTTGTGTATTTTACCGAAAATACAGAGGTTAAAGTCATAGGTATTTTATGGTTATATGTAGTCTCGATCAATGACCACATCTAACCATAAATACAAATAATTTTTCCTTAATATTTTTCAATATCATTGGTAATTACAAGCCAAATAATTTATTTCTTTGTGTTACAATTTTTTTAATTATTTGTATTAACAAATAATTGTAAATAATATAATTCTTGCAAAAAATTATAATGGTAAATAATATTAACAAATAATTGTAATTATAAATACTATTAGCTAGTAAATATAGGTAATATTTTTTTGTCAGGCAGTACTTGGTCGACGACCCTCTTCTGGTTTTGGATTATTGTAGAGTGTACAACGTCATGGACCTGGTCTAGCGCTGCTGGCCTTTGGGGGCATGCAACAACAATATTTTTAAAGTAAAGTAACAAATTATTGCTTATATTTATTATTGATGGCTATTTTGCTAATATTTCATGTTAATAAGATTTCCATGTTAATAAGATTTTGCATAGAATATTGCATAAATAATTCAAAATTATATTTATGTTTTAAAATTCATCAATATTAATTTTAATTACTATGATTTTATAAACTTTACTTATCTGTAATTGTAGTTGTGTGTAAAAAATAATTTGGTAATCATTGATGAATATTTTATTAACCATTTTTTATTAGTTCAAAATGATTTTTTAAAAGCATGAAATACAAAGTGTATGTTATAAATTAATTACATTCTATTATAACCTTGAAAATGTAAAATTCTGCTTAAAACATTACATTGCATTTTTGAAGTCAGATGTTTAGAATTTTTATTAAGTCATTGAACTGAAATTGTTTTCATATAACCCAATTATTTGTCTCTATTTTTAATCAAAGAATTGTCAGAATTGATGAATGTTGATTTTTCATTTGTTACTTAATGTTATTTATTATAATGTGTATGTATATTGAAATATCAATATGAATATAAACTATAAAACTAAACTCTGGCAGGACAGACCACATGGGCCAAGGCCTACAGTGCCTATTTTCCTGACCAAGAGCTCCTGGGCTGCAAAGCACATGTCCTGATTAGGTGCTCAGCATAACGCAAAACACCAGTGTTTAGTTCCCAAGCATGCTTATTGTGGACATAATTTACTAATAACCATTCCCCCTTTTTTAAAGAGATAAAACTAAAATTAAGTAAAAGAGTCCATCATAAAAGATTGTATTAGTAATTTTTTTTATGAGTTATTAATTCTGAATGAAAATTTACATTATTATAGGCATTCACAACCTATTCAAGTGCTTGGCTTGTTTTGCTTTGACTGTAAATTTAATTGTAAAATATTGTAAGTTTAAAAATAGTTGTGTTGGATTCTCCTTATTCAAATAATTAATACTGAGAAATAATACCCAAATACTAGAAAATAAGTGTTATGCATGAAGTTTCTCCAAATTTATGTAAACAGCTAAATTTTTTTTTGTTTTTTACCTGGGCTGTTATTAACATCCTGCTGTTTCTATTTTTGTAATTAAATTGAATGAGTTTAATAATTCTGTTTGTTTTTATTTTCAGACAATTACAAATTTTTTTGAAATAGTTAAATTATTATCACTATTTTCAATCAAACTTTTTTCGTATGATGATGTTATGAAATGATAATGTTAATATATATATATATATATACATATATATATATATATATATATATACATATATATATATATATATATATATATATATATATATATATATATATATATATATATATATATATATATATATATATATATATATATATATATATATATATATATATATACATATATATATATATACATATATCCTTCTAGCAATGTTGAAATCTTTGTACGGTGTAATCTTGGAGCTGAAGAAAGATGTTCATAAGAATACTATGCTTTTGCAGTACCTACTTCCGAGCACAACTATTGTGGAAGAGGGGAATGTATTGTCTATTTGTAGTTTGGATGAATTGAAAGTTATGGAAGAAAGGCTCTAAGGCATTGAAGAATTTAGTAAAATGGTAAAAATATTAGTTTAAAAAAGCTTGTTTTTTGTGTGTATAATATATGTATGTACATAATATTTTAATAGGTTATTATCAAAGAGATTACTTGGGTAATTCTAAGAAAATTAATAAATAATTAAAATTTTTGAATTTACAATTTAATATTATTACAAATTAAAATTAATTCCTGACTCAAAATTATTTGAAGCATTTATCATGTGTATATAAATGCAATTTATCATCTTAGAAAAACATTTTAAATTGTATGTCAGTAAACATTATTAATAAATTTAACTTAGAAAAATGAAAAAAATATTTTATCACATAGTGCAATAAATGATTATTACTTTAGATAAGAATTAACAATTTACTATGTTTTAAGGTATACTGTAATTTATAAATGTGCATTGAAGCCAAAAATATTTTCAACTCAAATTTATATTTTAAATTAAATAATTTGTGTACTTAAATGTATCTGTATTTAAATTTTCCAAAAATTTAATCAATTAAAATAATTAAATTTAGTAGCTAAAAACGAAATATTTTGGTGGTTAAACTTATACCTATTTAAATGTGAATACTATCCATAGATTTTCTGATGTTTCTGTTTTTGTAAGGGATTATAAATGTCATTGATTTAAAAAAGAATAAAATATTTTTCTTTAGGTTAAAGTCTTGCAACTTTATTTGGCAATTTTATTGCAATATTCTCTTTGATTTATTTTAACTGGTTGATAGATTGTCACTTTTTGGTATATTTTGCATGCAAGGGCTAATATCTACAGTAAAAATTGTGTACTCCATCACTAATTTCACAATTAAGATGAGAATCAAACCCCTTACTGTTGAATTGATGACTGTGTTACTTTAACTATTGCAATGATTGGCTTGTGTGTTGGTTATAAATTAAAATATAAATGTTTTTTAAATGGGAAAATATGTTTTTTAGGTTATTCTTCGAAAGTATGGCACTTTGAAATAATCATTTACTTGGTTTTTTAAGTATACTTTCCTACTAAAAATTTAGCAAAGAATCGAAAATTTCTTATAGAAACATTATTAACTAAAAAAACAAATAAAAATAACTAGTGAAAAAAATAATCTGCTGATCAATAAATTTGTAAAAGATGACAAATTACATGCATTTATATATAATATACACAAATAAATATAATACATTTTTTATTTCAATATTTTAATAAAAATGAACTGTAACACTTCGATGACTTCATTATGAGCTTATTGCAGTAAGAACTGGAAATTCATTTTCTGACGTTGTGTTTTAATATGCAAAAACAAATATTAGAAATGTTATCTTTTTTCTTCTGATTTATGAGTTTTCTATAAAGAGGTAATTTATTATATTTTATTTTTCTTAAAATACTTTACTTTGTTAAATGTTAAGACCTTTTTAATATCAAAAATTCACTTGTTTAAAACTATCTATGTAGATTGACATTTTTCTTAGAATTCATAGTTCTTGTAAAACTAACAACAACTAGTCCGATATTCATAAATTTTTTGCTATTGGTAAATGAACTATTTATACAATACTTAGAGCCTAGACTTGTTATAATAGAAGAAAATAGTGCCAAAATATAAGCGAATAAGGAGGAGCTCAAATATTAAAATATTTCTTTCATTGTTAAGAGAAAATACAAAATTAATATTGATCACTGAAATTTAAAGTGAAAACTTATGCACCAATTCAATATAAAAGGATAACTTCCAGCATTTATTTAAACAAGAAATTCTTGATTTATTTCTTAGTGAAAAATTGTATTATTCTTAAAAATTTTATTAACATATATAAATATAAAGCAAACAGAAAAAAAGTAATTTACTACAAAAATTATCTTTGTTAAAGATTTCTCTTTTCTGTAATTATTTTTTTAAATAATTCTGAATTTATTTTATTACAGGTTACAAAAAGTAATCTGAATTGATGTTACCTGTATTAATTTAATTTGATTTTTATTTTCAGTAAGTGTTCGACAGCAAAGAGAATATTCTAGCATTTCGCAACACAAAATAGAAGAGTATGTAAGAAATTGGCTTCGAAATGCTCCAGATCGGGAAGGAGGAAGGAACAAAAGAAGAAATTTTTTAAATTAAAAATACTGTAAATAAATAATGTAAATGGATTTTTGATTGTAAATAAAAAAAATTTTATACAGGATCTGTCTTGTTCTGAGCCATCATTAATAAAAATATCATTGATATAATATAAATTATCTAATATAAAAAGTTCAGTTTATGTGTGTTTAGTTAAATGTGTTGCATGCTTTACAAAAATACAATAAAACAAATATCATAAAATAATTAACGTAGAATTTTATGTATATGTTCATCCGCTGAATTTAACAACAGAACTGTTAACAATGAAGTGAAAATTTCTCAAAGATATATTAAAATGTTTATTGAATAAAAATAAATAATTACTGCTAATTCAAAAGTAATCTTAACAAATTGGTAAAACATGATTATAATCAACATATAAATGAATTCTATTAGAAAAAATATTTTAGAAAAGAGCCAAATCTAATATAAATATTTATTTATACAAAAATAAACTAATATTTACTAGCTCATTACAGTAAAAGCTGAAAATTCAAATTTTTGAAATTGTTTTAATTTATATATAATTATTTCTTAAGAAATAAAAACATATTTAATGTTATACTGTTAATATATATGTATTTAAATTAATTTTAACAAAAATAAACTGTAATATTCATAAGCTCATTATAATAAAAGTTGAAAATTAAAATTTTTGAAATTGTTTTAATTTATATATAATTATTTCTTAAGAAATAATATGGGAAGAGAGCGGCATCTCTAAATAACCAAAGCAGATTCAATTTAATGCATTTCCAATATATTTCAATAGTAACTTTACAATATATAAATTCTTAGCAATTAAAAAATGGGTAAATATTTCATTTTAATCTGTAGAAATAAAATTAAAGTTATAATTGGCTCCACGTCGGTTAATGCGGCCATTGCCGGCCAAACTGCAAAGGCCCGACGGATAACCGTATACGGGCATGTGCTGGCAATTATACGGACCACACACGGCCAATACGGCATTGCTGGCCACCCAGCGTTGGGCCAACAGCGGACCGTACTGCCGGCCCAGCAGCAATGACGACGACCACTTTATTGACGGAGCCGACGAGGCCAAATAGCGGCGGGCCGCTGCTGGCCAAGACGGCTGACAGCAGCGGCCCGATGGATGCCCGGCATCTTTGTGTTTGCTGGGTTGATGACATGAGCGCTCATAATCGTCTTATCACACTTTTGCGCAGGAAGATAGGCACCTTTTGCGAATGGCAAAGAAGAGAGCAGTGTCCCCTCAACAAGCACATCACAGCAAATATTGTTATAACACAATATTGAGTGTCTGTACGAACAAAGGGAAGTGGTTTACCACCCTCTACACAGTGTTTAAGGCTTATTTTGTTTCGCTTACTTTTGGCCTTAAACCATAGACATTAACGTATGCAATGCTTCTCTGAACAGTGTAGATAAATATCCTGATGACCAAACATTGTGTTTTCAGAGTAATCACAGTTCTGAATATAATACCACAACGTTAGGATTATAACTTAGAAACATCGTGAATAGAGGTAGCTCAAATGTTTTTTTTATGTATTATCATATTTTATTTGAAGAGGTTATATAGCGTAAGGGGGTTTTGTATTCTTCTCCAGAGCTTTTAGTATTATTTAATGGTACATATACTAACCAGCACTTTTTCTCAGAGGTTTTGCGCTCTATTTTCTAACCTTATCTCCAGAGCTTCCCTTTTGTCCCGTTTAAACCGGATAATACGCTGGACAAGTTGCACATTTTTCCATTTTTCCAAGCTTTCTTCTCAGCTTACTTAAATTGCACTTTTATCCTGAACTGCCCATTCAAATCTGTTGTCCGTATCTATTCAATGACTGGACAATGCTCAGCTCCAAAAGCTGAAACGAGAATATGCCATTTAAAATTTTGGTGTAAGTCGAGATAGCATAGGCTATCTTTACCCGGACAAACCCTTTTCATTTAATATCATGGCATCTAGCAGAGGATAATAGCAGTCATGGAGACAAAGCTTGAGACATATTCAGATTTTTTCATCCTCCACTCTTCAGTGTGTCTGTGTATATATATATGTTCTAAAAATAATCATTGATACTATGAATAATAAATGTGCTAACAGTATAAATATGTGATTTTGATATATCTTATTTTTTATTTTACATTTTGAATGGCCAACAGTGTTCATTAAAAAAAGGGCAAAAGCCTTAGAAAAACAAAACTCTTTTGTCCCGATATCATTTAAATTAATAAGTATATGTTATAACTTATACACATATACAAATATATAAGTCGAAAATTCAAATATGTATGTTTGTTCAATTTAAAACGTTAATTATAATAACAATTAAAGAAATAAATAAAAAATAAATGTGTTAAACAACTAAACTATAATTTAAGAAAATAACCTTAAAAGTATTAAATGACAAAAAATGGTATAACGTGGTAAATTGTATTTATTTTGATTATTTATGTTTATACAAATATTACTTGAAGTATTTTATTATTAAATTTTTGTCTATTATTTGTGAATTCTATGTATTGTGCTTTAATTACTCCAAAATACAGATCGAGTTGGAAAATAAAGAAAATGTTGTTATAGTTTTAAAATAACTTCTTTCTTTATATAAATTGTCTACTTTAAGTAAAAATGATATGAGCTGCAATATAAAACTTTAAATAATATCAATGCTTTTCTTTTTTTAGGCTCTGGTGGAATTCGTTTTCAAGGATCTGTCCAAACTCCTTTTGTGACAGCTGAACCCTTTGAGCAGCTGCAGTAAGTGGTTTAGTCTATCAAATGCGGTGAAATAATTGACAACCTATTTAAAAAATTAAATATATCACAGTAATAGAAAAATTTCTCAACAGTGAATCCTGAAGAATATCACATTTTAAAAATCTGTAGAGTGAAGATTAAATTTTTAATTAACAGTTTGAAGATTTTTAAACATCATTTGGTTAAATCATTCAATTCCAATCAATATTTCTATCAATTATTTGGATTTATTTAAAATTCTATTTTCACACTTAAAATACAAAAGACAATTTATAAAAATTTTATTTTGAAGACTAATGAATTAGCAAAACATAGAAGTTTGGATCTAAATATCTGATAACTTTTACTTTTCTAAGATTTGACAATAAAAATATTTCATACCGAAACATGCATACAGAAAAAAAATTGAGTGTTCTCAAGCCTATTCTGTTGTCTCCTGTTTCTTGCCATGTTATTTAATATTTTTTCTTTGAAATAATAGAAGGTTTATGCAAAAATTAAACTAAAAATGATCATTATCATCATAAGTGCTTATTTGAAATTGAAGTATTAAAATGACGTCTTACATCTAATGTTACTTTAATATCTAACTGAAATATAATTAATTACATTTTTAATATCAATACTCAATTAATTGTCATTTATTACTAAGTCTATTCTTTTAGATATTAGCTTAGAGATATTATCTGCTGGCACTTCTTGAATGCTGCTAGTTTTTCTAATTCCTTCGAAGTGCGCTCTTTAAAGTGGAAAGCGACGGGTTTGATCTTAGCCACTGTTGAACAATGGGGGAAGAATGCTCAATTTATGTATCCTATACAATATTTATTGGAGTTGATGCGTAGGAGTTTTTCGGACTTTTTCAATTACGACTAGTGATTACAGCCTGTTAATATAAAAAGTCATAATCAAAGGCCAACTCGGTGCAAATTGAAAAAAAAGTCTTAAAGAACTTTCGCTGTTTAGTGTCCTGTGTAAATTAACTGCCTGTGTAAAAAGAACTGCCCTGTGTAAATTAAAACTTTAATGAAAAGTTAGTTGCAATTTTTATGTAACATAACTTTCGATAACAGTCCTAAAAATAAATGTTTTACAGATGGACAGATTATGTAAGGAGCATTTAAAATATCAATGTAATATATTTATAATATTTTTACACTTATTCATTAAAATAAATATTGCACTTTTACTCATTGATAGATTTCAAACAGCCTTAAATTAACCCAAAAAATTAAAAAAAACATTAAATATGTAAAATTGAAGGTAAATACATAACCAGTATCATTCCTTATTGAAGGTGTGAGAAGTGTAAAATGACAAGATTTTACTTAGCAGTAACAAATTGTACCATTAATTACTTGTAGATGAAAATGGTGTTAGAAAAAATATGGTAAATAATAAAAAAGTAAAAATAAAAGATTTTGTGATTACATAATCCTAAGAAAAAGTGTGTATTTTGTCTCTATATTTTTAATCGTTAACTAACAATGAGAGTATTTAATAATAAAAAGTCATTCCCTCTAAATGTTCCAAAAGGAATCCCAATCGAAGGCTTGTAAACACAAACTCAGTCACAGTGATCAACCGCAAATGCTTCCTTTTTTCTGCACATTCCTGGGTCAAAAGGCATTCTTGGAAAATTTTCCATATTTTAGCGCGGGATTATGGCTGTAAAAATTTCTCTTAGAAAGAAATTGCCTTTAGATTTTTAATGCCAAGTAAAAATTATAAAACACTATCCGTCATATATGCATTACACTTACAATTTTATATTTATTTAAACTATTTCACACACGATTTTAGGAATTAAATAAAAGAGTTTATTTAAACTTAAAAACATCTTTGCAACAATAAGCTTACTTTTGCGGTATAAAAGATGTAATTGAATAGTGTAAAACTTATCTCTTATTCTCTGCTTCTTGTACAATTGTGTATCTGAAGTAGCGAGATTTGTTTATTATCAGCATAAAACAATTAGAAAGCGTTAAATGTAGCAAAAATTTGAACAACATGACTAAAAATTTTGCGAGAAAATTTGGGAGATAAAAAAAAGGCTCATGTCTGGAGACTTTCGTGGAATTGCTTTTATAGCTCAATAACAGAAGCAAAAATAAAGAATGCGATGAATTTTTGCGTGGCGTCATAAAAACTTACTTAGTTGAAGCCATATTTTTATTGTAATTTCTCTCAGCAATGCTCCATAAAATTCGTCTTTTTTCTGTTGCTTTTGAATGCGCTTCTGTATCTATAACTGAAAAATGCAGGACTGGTGGTACCCAGCAGTCAATAACTGACTCCGGTAATGATGCGGTTTTCCTTATGTATGGTGATTAAAATAAAAATCATAAAAGAGCGAGTACATATCACTAAAAATAATCATAATTACTCATATAGGCTTACTTTAATGAAGAGATGATTCACAATGATAGAGTTCAACTAGAAGGAATAAATTCATTATCCGCTGTAATAATTTTATTGGTATATTCTACCAAAGGAAGATAAAGAATCAATTTATTACCTATTGAATAAATTATTCAATTGAAAAATAAGATTTAGTTTTTTATTTCTAACAGTTATGATGTAAGGAAGAAATAGATGCCATTGAAATTTGGTAATAGAAGAAATATTGCAGCACTATAATTTTGTATTATGCAATGCGCACTATGTTGTCTGCATGCAATGGTAATTCTTTCCTATACATCGTTTTCACGTGTAACTAGTTTCCATCTATTGGTCTATAAATAAAATGAAGGATTTAGATTAGGGATGAAAGATATTGCTTAAAATTTAAGTAAATGTGATTCATGACTGATTCATCCCTTTCATTGACTTATCAGACGAGCATTTTTCACAAAATATCATACAACGTATCTTTGGGGAACTATGAAAAAATTATAAATATTGTGAGCATATAGCAAACATATTATAGATACCCAAACAAATGAAAGCTTTTTAGCATTCATTGCATATTCATTATCTTCTAAGATCTAAAAGGCAGTACTTAAAATGAGGAGAGAATTAAAATTTCTTATCAGATCTAACAAGTGCATATGTCAATACATATTATTCTCTCGAAACTTTTCATAGCCTAGTTGTAGGATTGCATTGAAGTTCCTACATTTAATACAAACAACTGCTGAGTTGGATTCATTAGTATCATTACCTTGGTTGAGGCTGACTAAGTTTCTGGTAGGTACTTTCTTTAAAATCCTAATGGTATTGTTTTCCAGTTATGAGACTAAGCTCCAACATTTTCATAACTTAATTTAAGCTCTACTGAAGAGCTATTAGAAAAGTTAGAAAAGTTTGAAACTTTTCAAGACAACCATTATATTTTTTGGCTAAGCATAATTGCTGAAAATCTAGGTTGCAGCAATAGGAGAAAATAAGATTGGTTATGTTGGTTTTTTGTCACTCTATGTTTTCTAACTTGACAAAGATTTACTATTTAAAAAATTATTGGCAGCCGATACACCAACTACATTTCAGGTCCGCTCACCGTCAAATCTAGTGGTCTCAATTTACTTGGAATTGCACTGATGAGAATGTGCTCTTACGGATCTGCAGCCTGATGACATTTGCTGGTGTATTTAGACTCATCCACAGCAGGATGTGGTTTTTATTTATTTATTTTTTTGTAAACACACGCCATACATGCTCGCAATGGAGTCATGTGTTCTGAAGAATGTCCTTTAAAATTCGGTGCCTTTCGGTAGTTATTTCTGACGTATTTATAATTCTGTAATTTGATAATTAAAGTATAAACATGATTTCATCATTGAAATCAGCCATCTTAATTTGTTTTCAAAAATTCTAGAAGAAAGTGTAATTCATGACTTGTTTACTATTCCTTTCCCTAGTAGCTGCAGTGACCTCATTTTAGCATTTTCTAACTTCTCTTTTGGTATTCAACAGATGTTCCTAAGTATCTCATACCATTACTAAATGTTAAACGTTTTATTCTGTTCATCAAGATTTATATTTATGGAAAAGTCAAATTTAAAGTATATTTTTGTTAAATCCCCATGTACTCAATTTGGCAATAACTTGCAGTTTAACTGCTATTCATAATTTATACTAATATATTTTAAGGTTGCTGTCAATTTTTTAAGACTTTTACATTTAAATACACTATTTTTTATCAATTACTCTACAATTTATTACAAATATTGATTGTCACTAAGAATCCTGATATTGTAAGACTAATGTTCTATCTCTGTCACTGCTTTTGCATAAAAAACTTGGGCACAATTCTAATATGTATTTATTGTTTCTTCTGATAATTCTAGGGCGCACCTTAGTTTATTATTTAAACATGTTTAAAATTTACAACACTATAATTCTTTACTAGTTACTAAATATTATTCATTACTAATAATGTATTTACTATTGATTCATTTATTAATTTTTCAGATATTATAGTGGGAGCAAGTTTGTAAGAGTAAATCTTTAAATTAATCAAATTTTATACTCATTATGAATTTCTGGCATCAAAACTTGGTGACATCGATGTCAATCCTTAAAAAGTATTGAATAATTTCAAATTAAGATTACATAAACCTGATAACAATTTTCATGATGATATTTAGACGTTTTATGTAACAATCTGAAAACTTTTCATCTAAAATGCATTATTTTATTAAATAATTTGAGTTCCAAAACTGAGGGTGTTTTAACTTTGTGTTTTCTAGAAAATTTTACACATTTTCTGTTACAGTGTTTCAATATTTTTTTAGTATATTTCAACACTGTTATGCAATAGCTTAATACAAACATCTTGGCAAGATTAATTTTAGTACATCAAAATTAAAATTTTATTATTAATATGAATATTTTCAGGTTGGTGTCTCCGACCAGAACTCTTAACGTCAAAGCTCCTGAGGGAGTGGGAATTGAATCCAGAGCTGGTGATATTAGTGCTTCTTGTCTCAAAGATCTAAAACTTCAGTCTAAGGAAGGAAAAGTAAGTAATTAATTTAATTTAGCAGTTTCTGAGTAAAAAACAAGAAGATGTGCAAAAATAGTATAAATGGATACTCGTCCAAAAAGTGGTGTATATTATTTGAATAACATGTTTTTCTGTTTCTTTCCTTAATATATTAATACAGATAATTCCAAGGATTTTGAATTTTTTCAATAAACATAAAATTTGACGAATAATAAAAGGATGCATTGTTCTAATGAATGTAACGGTCTGTTTCTCTCTCTTCATAATATAAAGTAATACAGATGCTAAGATTGATCACATTTTACGGCAATTTCTCAAAGACTGATCCAAATGTCAGTCCATACACATGGTGCAAAAAGTTAAGGATATGTATTTTATTCTCAAAATGTTAAGCAACACTGTTCGAGTTTTAAGCAAGATTACGACAAATCGTCCAAATTCATATCTAGAAAAGGAAACATGTAAACTATTAAAATAATGGAAACATTTGTAAATGCATTTCGTGAGCATTACATATAATCACCATCAGTTTATTATGAATAGAAATGCTAATATTTAAGCAATAAATGACCACTTAATTAAATTTTGGTAAGCCTTGGATGTTTTTAAAAAGCGTTAAATGTCTGTCCCCACAGATTTTCGAAGATACCAAACTGTATAAGCCCATCTAATTAGAGCAAGTGTGACTGAAATATACCAAATTTAGGCATTTCTAGAAATACCCTGCCTTAAGTCATGACAACATAGACACAGTGCGTCAAGACAATTTCGGCAAAGTGAAACAGTGGACAAAACGAGCTCTGTGTTATAGACTGATAAGTATTCTCATGGAGCTAAAAAGTGAAAAAACAGACCACAAATCTCAATCAGTATCTGAATCATTTAGGATTAATGATTAAAATTAGAAGACAGTATCATTTCAGAGATTTACAAACATGACCGTGAAGTATTAACAATATTACTGCAACATGCGACACGACTATTTTATCACATTTGAAAAACAAGTCACTAAGAATTTCCAGAGAATTAATGAGTTTTCACATCAAAAAGTTTTCCTTTAGTTCATTATTGATTAAATACACGACTGTGAGATATTTAATGGAAAAGCAGCATTGTTCAGAAAGGAATGTCTCTTGTCTAACTCTAGCCGTTACTGGATAAATTGTTTGCTTTCTATCTGCAATTTACTGAGAGGCTGCTCATTTTCCAGGTATCTTCCTCTGAAACTGTTGAAAAATATCTCATTTCTAAAAAATATTTTTTGATAGGAAAAATATATTGTGAATGGTAAAATACTTCCAACTATTAAGCTATCCATCACTATAGATTAATTAATATCAATTTTCAAAATCATTGGACATATAATGTAAAATTTAACCATGAAGTGTCTCATGATGCATTATCAAGTTTCAATGAAGTTTAAGAAGCTTTCTAGTGCCGAACAAAACCGCAAAAGTTTGCCAAATATCTAATGGTCCAAGGTAACATGCCCGAGTTATCAGTCAATCCAACGAGCAATTAAATAAAAAGGCAAACCGTTAACCATTCGTGTGTCAGCTCTGTTCTCTTTTTAGTCTGGATCTTCTCATATGGAAGCATGTACCTCTATTTCATTGTCTAGTTGTTTGCTCCTCAGTCACTTTTTGAATATATACTCATTCAATTAAAAACTGCTGCTTAAAGCAAATCTAAATCCCTATTTTGTAAGTTTGTAAGAACTACTAACTACTAACTGTTTTACTACTGTAAAATCCATTGATATTATTGTGATCTAGTATCATTTAAAGATGGCTACAACGCCACACAGATTCCTGTTGAAAGAGACGATAGGAAATACCGCAGTCAAAAGAAATCTCACCATAAATTTCAGCATTCATATCAGCGTATTGGTATTCACCAGCTTGGAAAGAGTTTGAAGACTATAACTATTACTAGTACGCCGTAACTAAATGTACGATAAAACACATTAATTATTTTTCATTTAGCAAGACTTTCGCATGAATAACGGAAATAATAGCCTTCTGAAAAAGGGAAAAATGGCTACAACACGAGTCATTCATTCAATGCCAAAACAATAATATTTTAAGCGCAATTTCAGCCATGAAATGCATAAAAATTTCTAGGGTAACGCTATTAAGAGTTTCTAGCTAAGGTATTTACTAAAACACTGTGTTTTTGCTTAATAGCAATTTTATTGCCAAAATGAATGTAATGAGAATGGTTAAGAGAAAAAGACTAGTCGGTCGTTTTGCATGCAATTTTGTTAGCAATGCTTAAGGACTTCGGTTGCCAGAAATGAACAGTCAGACTAAGCGCTTAATACAGTCATGATCTATTTACTGCTAATTTATTTAACTAATCTACAACTGAAAATCAAATAAAACTAATTTGCTTAATATTAATTATGTTGAAGGAAACTACTGTTATATTCTAAAATTATACGTTGGTAAATCAAATTTTCTTACCTTAAAAATGTACATGCTACAAATATTTTCCATTTTAATAAAGAAATGAAATTAAACAAAGTATGATAAAGCGGCATAGAAAAATATACAATTAACATCATATCATATGTTTATAAAACTGTGTAACTGGAGGAAAAATATATATTAATACCATATCTCTATCATTTCCAAAACTTTAAACATTTAAACACTTGATCCGAAAAAGTTATAAAAATATTTATTACCAATATAAAATAAACTGTCAAATATAAATATTTTCTGCCATTAACTTCTCTCACCTTCAAAAAATCCCCTCTACTTTTCAAAATGCATCGTTCTGCTATAATATTGGGTTTTCCTTGTTTTTCCAAAAGGATAATGACGAAAGAGCAAGAAAGAGTAACTTTAAATAAGTGGATTTTTACGTTTTATGAGACTTCTTTCGAATAAAATTTAAATAAATCTAAGCAAAATTTTCTTTCAAAAAATTGTATCGCATTTTGATTCGGTTGCTCTAGATACTTAAGTAACAATTCACAGCTTGTTGGATGTGGAATCATAAATTATTGTCATTACTCTATTTTTAGTAAGTTGTGAGGCTGTATCTGAAATTCTCAGATGCCATGTTGAAGAATGCGAAAATATTCCCTCCTTTATATTAGGAACTTATTAATCTTCTAAAAGTTATAACAATTCGGAAATGCAGGAAGGTACTACTTAAAAATAGCTATAAGCCATTTAGAATGATATATTCAGTTCATTTTATATCCATTCACTCAATTCATGAGTTTTTAAGACAATTTTATGACTCGTGAATATTTTCGGTCATTTCATTTTGAAGATAACTAGATACTTTATTACAATTTTATTGAAATTAATATTCATAAAGTATAAATGCAATTATTTTAGATTTATTGAAAATATAGTAAGATAAAATGTAAACACATTTAAACAAATATTCTTTAATAAATACGAGAGATTCCATTTCAAATGAAAAAATTTTTACTTGTTACAAGAAAGCTTAGAGTTTCAAGTATCTGTATACAGATTAAATAAAATTTACAAATGATAAATAAAATAATTTTCTTATTAATTTTATAACATTATTTTTTATTGTTTTTATAATTTAATTATAATTATTAATAAATAAAATTCATTTTATTAACTTTTAGTAATTCTATGAATGTAAAGCCATTTACTGTACAACATTTTGTAGGGTTACAAAATGCTGTGTTTTTGTAACCGTTAATCATGGCACGCTTCTATTTCAAAAGAAGACTCCAATTCAGTTACTTTTATTGCTGATAGTAGAATCGTAAAATATTTTCTTAAAAAATTTTTTTAAAAAATTGATTTTTTTAGTGTTATTCATTGTTAAATGATCAATTTTATGAATTTTCTAGTATTCTAATCTTTCTTTCCGAGATTTCTCCGTAAACATTATTAAAATAGCTGCAATTATTATAAAGTTTAAGCATTCCAAGGTCATGCTTTTACAAAATTGTTTAAAATTCAGTGAGATACCTGTCACAGCCTAGATTAATTATATAGGGCATTTAAAATTTCAAATACTGCTTAAAAATAGTTTTTAAATAAATCGATTTGACCATTCCTTCTTAGAGCATCTACCATTTTAGATTTCGTTACTTTGAGCTAGCATTTGTAAAAATTATGAACTAGCATAAAAAATGATACTACATTGCTTATAAATAAAAACATGAATTAAACGTTGTCTTATATACAAGTTATATTTTTGTTTATTTGGAAAACTAAAATTGTTTCATAAAAAGCTGAGAAATTCACAGCATATCACTTATCTTCTAGTGATTACATTTTATCAATTCAAAAGATGTAAAATTATTATGTTGCTTTTGTTTAGAGTATAAGTTCAATCGAAACATTACTATGCTTAAATTGTTCTTAAGTAAGCCAATTTTAAGGAAGAAAAATCTCGAGTTTTTCAATAAACAATCTGACAATTTGAAGATTTTTCTTTAAATAATTAGAGTATAAAAATATTATGTATCCCCTTTGCATATTCAAAAACATTATGCGTGACTTGACTTTTAAAAAGTTACTCCTATTAATTGAAACCAGGGAGAGAACATTTGCAGTCCCAAGCTTTGATTTGTTTGCCACTCTTTCTTCACCTCACTTGTTTGTACATTTTAAAATGACGTAGGAATTGATGAAACGCCTCGTTTATCAGAATCGGGGTTTTATGCTTTTTCCCTAGGAATAGTATAATTCTAGTATAAACACGTGTACAAATATTTTTTATATACAATGTATGGAATCTTTTTTCTTTATTTCGAAAAACTAATTTACAATGAAAAATGCTCTACTTCCCTCAAAAAATTTTTAGAAAGTTTTAGAAATGCTGTAATTATTTTAAATTCAAATATCTTTGTAAGTTTTTCTTACATCTATAGTTAGTATCCATCTATATTAAAAGCAATTGCAGCGAATTGAATTTCCATTGTTATTAATTTTATCATATTTATTTTCGTCGTTATTTTAATCTTTGCTAAAACTGATCCTTGCTAAAATATTTAATTAGTATTTTGAAAACTGATTTTTCATTTTTTTAAAAAATCATTTTTAACGAAAAGAAAATAGCTGAATTATTTTAAAATTTTGGTTTTGGGCAGTAATTATTTGGTTAAATAAAGATAACTTGGTTGGAACCAATTGTTTAAAAGGGTCTTAAACCATAACAAATATTAAAACCCCAACTGGGATTTGATGGCTCTTCGGTCATTCTGCAGTAAAGTTTTAATGTACTATCAACTTAATCTGTAATTTCAAGTGGAATCCAAGCCATAAGAGGCACAGTTGGTCGAAGCTACAGTCAAAGCAACTACAACAAAGTTATTGAATTGAAGATTAAACTGTTGACCCTTTATCCACAAGTTAGGCAAAAAACTGAGCCGGAATAAAAGTGGGTAGAAATTTAAGAGAATATATAAAAAGTGTGAAAAGCAGTTTATATATGTATGACACAGTTTAATCAAAATTATGATATGCTAACTGTTTAACCCATATACAGCGCTCGAGTTATCTATACACAAATTTACTTATAGTGAAGGATTTGATTCCTTGCGTTTTGATAAAATGAAACTAAGGAAAAAATCGGAATTAAAATTATTTTTAGATTTAAAAAATAGATTCATTCTTCCTGAGCAGAACATTCTTTCATTTACAAAATATGAATCCGCTTCACATTATTTTCATAAACATAACATTTGCTTCTAAAAAACAAGTAGCTGGATAAGCAAAACGGCCATCATAATTTGGGATTTCCTTGTCCTATAGGGTGGGCATAAATGGCAGGGATTTGGAATCCATTTCAATATTATGACCCCCTACGAACAAGTCCTTAAAATGGAAAATTTACCTTGCATTGACAACTACTTTCTAATGACAACAAGACGATAACGATACCTACATAGTCACCATCTTCTCTGAATACTTCCCCTCCAAAATACTGAATTTCACAGATTATCGAACACATTGGCTTCCTCTGGCTCAGGTTGCGAACCAGCCACTCTCAGCGACTATCCCAGAATTTATAATTTAACAATGAATTTCTGCGAATACTCACATGTCTTAAGATAGAATAATAGTAGATTCCAAGAAGTTTTAGATCCTGTTACTTTATCACGCTAATAGGCTTTCATTTTCATATGTAATTTATATGCAGATACTAACGTTATTATGACTGAAGGTTCAACCCGAAGTTAGCTTGTTTGCAAAAATCCATGAATTTTTAAAGCATACTTGATACAAAATGACTAAAGTTATTGTAACGATATTAATTCAGAATTTTAGATCCGCTATCAAAATTCTGCTAAATTTAACACGGTAATTTAAAAATATTTTTACTGATGTTTAATAATATATTTTTAGAAATACAATCCTTTTATATGTATCCCATGTTTGCTACAGTATTTTCATATGCTAAAATTATTCATGGTAGGTAAAAAAGAACATGTACAAAGTCAATTTTACGTCTTAAACCAAAAAACACAATATCTAAAGGTTCTATTTTGATATTTGATATTAATAATGAAAATTTTTTTATTTAACAAAAATAACAATTTTATTTAGCAGAAACAAAAAGCAATGAGTGCAGTATGTGCTTTATGGACTCAAAAACATACGGTTGATTTTGCTGGAAATTTTAATTTGTTGTTTACACTGACAGGAATACTTAGCCCGTGATTTAAATAGTCACCCAAAAGCACAGTGATTGTGGACAATCCATGCAAAGGTCTTGAGAAACTTCTTTATGAGGCTTGAAGTCATTGTGTTTGGACTTTCATAAGCATTAATTTTCCTGATAAAATGCAAGTATAAGGGTGAAAGTTCGGAATCTTGGTCACTTTAAGTATGTGAAGTGAGAACGAGATTAGTCTTCTATCCATGAATTTCAAGTTCACACTGAGATAATTAGGGACATTCTCAATATTGTTTACGTAGAACAAGTCCTAAAGAAGTTGAAAAATGTGTACGATTATTGAGACTGTTTTAAATTACATAATTTTCTAAATCACTAAGATAATTAGAGACATTCCCAATGTAATTTTATGGGGAGTAAAACTACCAAAGATATAGAAAATGCTACTGCTGAGACTTGACACAAATTTAAGAATTTCAAAGTAACTGTTAGCGGCATTCCTGTTTGTGTTCATATAATGGATTTGTGTTGGTTTGGTTTGTCCCTCAATTGTTTGCACACGAGGATTACCAGATCTCAATTCAGATAGGACCGGGAGACAATTTAAAGTAGACTCCAAAAGTAGACTGTGAACTTCAAAGCAATCAAATCCCTAAATTATTGAATCAAAGGCAAGTATTTACCCACTGCCCATCAGTTAATCCTTCAATCATATATTTTACGTTATAATGGAGGTGTGAAGAAAATGAAACAGTGCTCGAAATGAATATTAAATCTGTAATTTTCAGCATCGATGAGACATTAAAGAAATTCATTCCATTTTTGTCGACGTTCAAATATCCGGACCATAATTTTGAACGAAATGTCCGAAACATAATTTTAGGAGTGGAAAGTTTTAATAGGCGATAGTATGAAAAAGCATAATCTCAAGTTTAGTCAAACAAAATACAATAGACAGCTGTGGGCAATTCTATAAGTGGAGAAGAGACTTAAAAATCAAATATTTTCATTATTAAAGTTAATTCTTTTGTTTCCAAGATACTAAAGTGAAGGGTCATCTCTGATGATGTTCAAGCTTTCTCCGTGTGAAAGAGGGAGAGACGGAAGACAAATATTTTCACATTTCTGTGATAGCTTTGAGCATTTATTAAATGCTCAAAACTATCTGAAATAGGTAATAATTTTTGAAAAATATCAATTCTGTAATTTGTACTTTTATACTTTTAAATATCCATAAATAAAATTATTTTTCTTCCTTTTCTCTTTAATGCAAAATTAAATAAATATGTACAGGAAATTTAAATGAATTATCAAATTTATTTCAGCTTATTTAAAGAAATTCATGAAATTTCTTGTAAAATTTTACTTTGATATAGTTTTTAAATTCTGTTTAAGTTACGGATTTTTTTTAGCAAAAATTCTTTATTTTTTAATCTAATTAGTCTTAAATAAGCGGTTTAAAACATATACCTTAAAATTTGGATTTAAGGCCAGATTTCCAAATTACATACAAAACGAATTTAACTTTATTTTATATAACTAACAATTTCTCTTCCTTTATAAGTTGAATTTGGTTTATCTATCTCTCTACGCCAGTTCTTGCACTCGGAAATTGAGTTGATTCCAAAATTTTGCCAGCATCTGTGCCTGAGATATGAATCCAGTACACAAATGGCTGGTGTGAAAACCGACTGGTTAACGACCCAATCTCTTTCTTCCATTCGATTTCAAGGAAAACACATATATATTGACTTTAAGATAAGAATCAATTTGGTTACAGTTACTTCAAATGTCGTTTTATCCTAATTTTCAAATTTTTGGAAAACTACGCAATACATTGTATTTTATCGTATCGAGAAAAGTATTGATGAATTTTAAAGATTTTCTTTGTATGATATGCATAAATTGAAGCATTTATGTATGTTTTCAAAATTATTTCTGGATAAATTATATATTTTTTTAATCTCACTTCTAAAATTCGTTGAGGAACAATAATTAAAATTGAATATTATTTCAATATAACAGTTTAAAACTTATATAATAATATATTTTAAAAATAAATTGATTCTAAGAATGTTTTATTTATTAATTGAAAGGATCTATTCCGAAATGCGTAGTCTACCTATTATGCTGATATTTTTTACTTTGACCTTTTATAGTTGATAAAAAACAGTTCCAATTCAAAATTTTTTTATCAACTATAAAAGTAATACTTTTCTAATGCACACACACAGTGAAGGAATCACAGTGAATCTCCTGACGCGCATAGTTTTGCGTTGCTATATTCAAATGTTAAATGAAATATACGTCAGCAATATAGTCAAATGTAAAACTCATTTGGAAAACACCAAATCGAAGCTGATTACTCCCCAATTAATTTCAGCTCTAAATGTTGGTGAATACAGCACCTGGATAAAAGATAACTTCCTACTTCCGGTATGAGATGTCCTTTTCTGGACTAAACCACAATGGGTTGATCAACCATCTAGTTTTCAGAGACGCAGATGCTTTGGGTGTTATCGATTGGGATCTTATGATTAAAATACATCATGGAAAAGCAAACTCATAGAAAATATTGGCAACAAATTTTCCGGATATTTGTTTACAATATAATTTCACTTGGAACAATGGAAGATAAAAAGAAATACACAGAAACTCCTTTTATACTCTATGCATCTCTTGTGAAATTGGTGGAACTGAATCACCTCGATAGATTCAACAATATAATATTGATAAGACTGGAGCAACTTCATAATAATTTATTGGTATCAATTAAATAATTAAGAAGCTCAAGCGAAAGTGTTAAAAGTGCTTTGAACAAATTACGTAAGTAAATTTATTTTTATTGAATGTGTTGTTACTATTATTTACAAATATTGATTTTTGCAGATCAGACATCGTTGAATTTTTGAAAAAAGAAGATTTAGGCCATCTTTTTTGAACTTTTCATCCTAAATTTTTGTGAATTATAGTCTACTCAAGAGAACAGCACAGTACTGTTATAAGTTTATAGTGAAACAAAACAGAGAAAATTTGTACTGCATTCCACATTATTAATTTTAGCGTAGAAATGGAAAAACAAGTTAAATGTGGAGATAAAGTTGCTTATGTTAATACTTTAATTAAAATTGTGTATCATTTATTTCGTACACCTATATCAAACATTATGAGGATTCTTTAAATAGAAATTAAAACCGTTTTATTCCTATTTTTCATGTAAAATACAGAATTCAAGTAAAATTAAAATTTCCAACAGAGAATAAAACAGTTTCAACACAAATTGTGTACGTGCTTTCATCTAGACATACAGTTGTAGATTAGGAGTTAACTAAGGCATTTGTTATTTCTCCTCTCATTTGTACATTGTTACAAATGTTTAAAAAAAAATCTGTTTTTTTTTCGATTTTTTAATATGACTTATTATTTAGAAAATTTCCGAAATCCTGGAAATTTAGGAAATAGATTAAATTTTTCAATCAATTTAATTCCAAAAGCATTTCGTTAGTTTTGCCCCGAAACTTCGAGGGCTGAATAAGAAAGCAATAATGTTTCTTTCATCTTGACTTTCCCAATTCAAGAAAATTATCATTCCAGTCCAAATGGAATAGATAGTAGGTGTTCTATAAAACGTTTCATTCAATTTTTTTCTCATTCCTCATCTTGATTTTTTGATTTCCAGATCTGGCTTGATTCTGAGCAAGTTGTCCTGAGGAATTTAAAAACCGCTATACCAACGTCAAGGGGAAGCTCAAAAGGATATCGCCCCTATCCTGGTATCTATCAGTTGTGCGCTTGTGAAAGCGGACGCTTGTTCCTAGCTCCTCCAGATAAAGCTTGTCAAGCGGACAGCATTGTTTGTGATGAAGAAGATTACAAAACTCAATGAAATCTTAAGAGTAGGTATAATTCTTGTTTTTCATTTTTGAGAATTTTTCATTACAATTTATATTTAATATAAATATTTCTCTAACAATCAGATCATTTTAAGAACTACCCTTGTGGTTTTAGCCTTTATAGTTATCAAAAGCAAAGTATTATTCATAATTATTATCACAAAATTATGTAGTCTAAGCAGAGAACTAATGAAGAATTTTTGGAACACCTTTTACCTGTCATATGGGATAGTTTCAAGCGTACATTTTTTATGTGATTTGATTTCCTAAATAACTATATGGTAGATAGATATATTTTTATGGTTATTGTTGGTAATAACGAAATTAAATTCTAAAAATTTTCAAAATATGGAACTTGACTTGCTATTGTTTCTTATTAATTATATGATACTTACCTTTGAATAGCTTGCCATAGGAAATACGTAGAAGGTTTTATAACCCCTTAATTGGCTATCCCGAGTTAACTTGGGCAAGAATTTATTTGCGGTAACTGTCAATCCCAAGCTCCTTGGAAGAGGCAATTAGCTTCACATCAAAGCTTCTAGTTCAACCACTATATACATGATACATTGGTGCCAAATCAGGGTGTGGGAACTCGCTGGCTGTATGGCTACGGCTTATTTAGCTTATGTGAGCGGGTACTCAAAAATGGTTAGAAACCTTCTTCAAGGGAAGGTACAATCACACATAAATGGTTTTAACTACACTAGATTCTTCTATTTTTATTCACATTTCAATTTTCATGGTTGAAAACATTCTAAGTTATTGCAGATTAAGAGTGCAGTATATATATATATATATATATATATATATATATATATATATATATATATATATATATATATATATATATATATATATATATATATATATATATACAGAGAGAGAGAGAGAAAGAAAGAAATATTTCTAGTATAAAGCTTTAACCAAAGTAAAGTTATTAGAACATTTTTAGAATACAATTGTTGAATTCTATTTGTTAATATTAAAGAATTAAAACAGATTTAAGTTTATATATGTGCAACGGATACGAAATATTTTTGAACAGCAGAAAGGTATTTTTGAGGATTGTTCGAATAATACCTTTTAAAATTAGAAACTACTTGGTAAGCTATAAAACAGTTATTTAAAACATTGTTCGAATTTAGTTGCTTTTCATTTTTATAATGAAAACAGAAAATTATTTTTCGTTTAATTTCCCAAATAAATTTGACATTTTTGACAAATTTATTTGGGAAAACAACATTTTTGATTGTAAACAGTTATACTAATCAGTTAGTAAGTTTGCTTAACTGTTAGTTAATTTCAAGCATTGCAGTAATTTTTAAAATTAACAAAATGTTTCTGATATTATGAAATAGTTTCTAAAATTATAAAAAGAGCAGTATAAAAAATCTTTGTTTTAATTTTGCCTCAACATATATAAATGGAAAAATTTCTGTTAAAGTGCGCATTTATTCAGATTTTCGCGAGCGTGCGCGCGTAATTTGAAAAGAACTAACCAGGAAAAATTTTTGGATATAAAATGAGGAATACAGTTAAAATATATGTTCAGAATGCTTAATCTATAAATGTTTTTATATTAAATGTTTTGAATAGATTTATTTTCGGTCTTAATTGTTCACAAAGTTTCGTTAAAAATTAAAACATATTATTTTAACTAGATGTACCATAGTATTTTTCTAGTTGTTTTGAACAAATATTCAAATGTGTGTATGTGTGTGTGTGGATAAATCATCCGCATGAAAATGTCTTTCAAAAATGAATGAAAAATAAAATCCTTATTTTTATTTTTTAGAATAAAAAACAAATAAATTTACATATAAATAATAGAGTGTCAAAAAAAACTTAAATAATCTTTGGTAGAAAAGCAAAAATGATATTAATGAGAAAAATAATTATTTAATTTAAATGATAAAAGTAAATTTTTAAAATAAAGACTTTCTCTGTCTAGTACTGATAATTCAAAAATGCAATCAAATATTTAAAATGATTACTTTACTTTATCTTCTTGAATTTTTTAGGAAAAATTAGGAATTTTAGGAAATTAGTTCAATTTTGAGAGATTAAATAGGATTAAATATTCTACCAATAAAATATATGATCTAATATTAATAATGCCTTTAATATAATAAAATGCAAAAACATTTCTGAAGATTCATTGCAAAATTGAGAATGAATAATATAATGTAACACTAAATCTGTTTATAATGCTAAATCAATATCATTCAATTTATAATTTATTATTTAGCCATTTTTTTAAAATTAATATTCTTAACTATTTCAAATTTTATGTATCTCTTATTTGTGGTATTTTAAATTTATCGCGATATCACATATTTTGCTTCTATCAATGTCACAATTATGATATAAATACAAATTACTTTCGTTTGCGAATGAGTAGAATATAAATAGAAAAATGTATAATATAACAGGCATATATAAATCAGATGAATTTTACAAATATATTGAGATTCAAAATCCAATAAAATATGACCTTCAATATACTTATTACTGTTATACATTTTCTCTATTTTTAAGTATTTAAATGTTAAATTTCTTAAAATTATATAAAATTTTTAGAGCAAAAATACTGCAATTGTTTGAAAAATAATTTCACACTGAGTGTGGTACAAAATTGCAACAAATACTTATAAAAATTTCTGAGCAGAAAGTACTACAAACATGAGTTTGTTTCTTCGGGTGATATAGGTCATTGAACATCCCCTTTGTAAATCAGTCATCAAAAGGACACTACTTTGAGGTGGTTAGTACGCAATATAACCACCCATGAATAAACAAGTATTACTGTCAATCGTGTGTGCTGACTCATTTAAACAAGATTCTTCACAGAACTTCAGACGGTTAAGGGGTTTGAATATAAATAGCACATATAATTGCTATTCGGGAAAACTTTTTTTTAAATTAAGGAATCTATAATTGTGTTGAAAAGATGAAACAGGAAAGCTTTCAAATATTTGTCCTGAGAAACATGAATGCAAGTTTGTCACCCTACCATCACTTTTTTGTGTGAAAACTAATTTGATTGCATTTAGTTTTGTGTATATTTTGGATCATTGCAAACATTTACGACGCTGAAGCGGAAATGAAATTCGTTTAAATGAAGGCCAGAACGCGAACTCCTTGACTTGACAGTTCCCTTTTAACCTTGAAAAGGGCCCACGTCGGACATTAATTATGTCCGAAAAAACTTCTCGTGAAAAACTTATCAAATTTCAATTTTACGAAAAATTTATTTTTAAATCAATCAGAATTTAGCCATTTGTGCATATTTGCACCTATTGAAACTGGATTTATAAAAGGCAGAAAGTAGTTTTTTGCTTTATCAAAAGCATTATAATTACCCTCAAATGTCCTTATAAAATCTTCATTTTTTTTAAATGTTTCATGAAATTATTACTTTTGTCATCACATACTAAATTATTCAATATCAAACTATTATATTATTATAAATATCAACATATTATATTTTATTATGTCTGTTAAATTATTACTTTTAAATATAAATACACTACATTTTTGTAAGAACAGATTTATCTTTTATCCTTGTGTTTTATAAGATAGGTGAAATACATTAATTTCATTTTCAAAAAACTGTTGCTATTAACTAAGAAAGGAAGCAATTTATTCTTAAATATATTTATGAATTAGATAAAGAGCTAATTATTGCTAAAACAAATGTTGTTGCAATTATTATTGTCCTTCCATCAGATAGTAAGTTCATTTTTTATTCGATGAATTTAGAACAGCAATTTTGAATTTTTACTCAGAATCTGTCCTCCAGAAAGGCACCGACCGTCGCAATGAAGGTTAAGATCCACTTATTCCAAATATAATATATTATAATGTAATGGGAATAAAATGTGCCCCTGAAAATGAGTGATCACGTACTTAGACATTCAACCCCAGTCTACTGTTAAGCAAGCGATAAATAGCCTCCGCTTCATATAATTGTTCAATATTAAATGTTCATAGTGTCTATTTTTTTCATTTAGATGATTGTGATTTACGTGTTCGGCAGATTTTTTGGCATTTGCACCTTCTCAACACGTGAATATAAATTTATATCTATCAAACTATCTCCTTAAATAATGTAATTCTGCGATTGGTAATAGTATTACCTCAGGTACACTTTATCTAAAAAATAAGTTACAAACACAGAAACGGTAATAAAATGACAACAGTTAATTAAAATGGAATGAAATATTTTATAGGCTGTTGAATAGAAAAAGGAACAAAGACACGCAAAGTAACAAAGGAAAACAATTACTTTTCATATTAACAGTGTAAAGAATATAATATCACGTACTTAATTGAAACCATTCACACACACATCAGTAGGGTGTGTAATTACTACTAAGGATGCCGGGGCTCGAAAGCGACCATTCATATATGCAAGCAGTCGGCAAAAACACTTTGCAGGATCTGAGCTTATTCTAGAAAAATGTATTCTCAAAGGTTTCGGGGAGAATTGCATGGAGCAGAAAAACATCTCCAGAACATTCCCCAGACGTGCTCCATTGGGTTCTAATAGAGTGAACGCACTGGACATTCCATCCAAAGCAGTGTTTAATATTCAACGTATTGGTTGATTATGCGAGTTGTGTACTCGCGCATTATTATCCATAAACGTGACATCAGAATTTATGGCTGCAAAGTATGTGTGAACATATTGATTGGGGATTGTATCCTGATAAAAAATTTTTGTCACTAAATCTGGAAAAAGATACAGAGATTAGTTCATCTGATATGAAAGCTTAAATCCTTACAGCTGTAAGACTGCAGCTATGTCTTGATAGTGTGAGCTTGAGAAGGAGTTCATGGAATCCTCCAGATTCTTAACCATCTGGAATCGTCGAACGAAATAGGGACACCATAAACAATACATAGGACTATTGCTGTGGTGTCGAATGGTTGAGGTCCAGAATTCATTGTTTCTCAGCTCATCTGTGAGACGACGTTAATGGTAAATAGAATGATGGTCATTTGGAATACAGAAGATTTTCGTGAAACTGTCTCCTTGCAGTGTGTCGGGAAATCACTATTCCTGATGACGTCGCAAATATTGCAGTAAGCTGACGGATTAAACTTCGATAATGCCGAGCTTGAAAACACAGATAATGTCTTGTGTGCTTTCAAGTGTAACTCTCGACTGTCCAATACCAGGTTTTCGTGACACGGTATCTTCATTCTGATTAAGATCATACTAGCGGCTCATGATCGAACAGTTGGCATTTAAGGCTCGAGCAACCTCGACTGTCATTCCCCAGAATGGACCCTGTCCGATTGCGCACCAGTCGTTTTCACTCAAATGCCATCGACGACTCATTTTCAGAAATTCGGGGCAAAAAAATAATGAAGAAATAAATTTCAAACAAAAACACTTAATATTGAACGCAATGAAGGAAATAGCTCAATAAAAAATAGCTATAATTCATTATAGGAAGAGCCATAGCAAAATACTGCTAAAATGAACTCGTACGCATATTTAAGTACGGAAAACTGCTTTCGAATATTACTGCGCATTACATGCAAATTTTGGCGCAGTAACATTATTTATTATTGTTATATATAGGATCAAATGAAATATCCATCAAGAAAACGAAAGAATTGTTTTTAGGGTAACTGATATAGTTTTTCTCATATAAGGTGCTTTTTCAATTCTACCAGTATCTTAACTGCATTATTTTCATTTTTTGGGAATTTATTAATGAATTTCTGTTAAAGAATTATGATTGAAACTGTCAAGTGAATGAATTATTTATGCCATTATTAAATGAATTTTTAAAGTTACACTTTTGGAAATTTATTTAATACTATAAGATATATTTTGGAGGCACATTGGCAAATTTAAGTTAAAATAAAACAATTGTGTGCTAGCAAACTTTGAGAAATTTGATTGAAACTTTGAAAACATACAAATCAACACAATATTCATTGACAATACATATCAAAAGTTATCATTATACTCTTATAACATCCTTAACATATTTTAACCTGAGAAGCAAATAATAAAAGTTTTAAATCACAAAAAGAAATTGTTGAATTTTTTTAATCCTTTATGCATAAAATTTTTTGATTTTGTTATTATAAACACCAGTTTTTGCTATTATCATTATTGTGTTTCAATTCGATACATGTTTACTTAAGATAACTTATTTCTTTCAGAACTAATGATGTTAATTACCACAGAAAGGAGCTAACTGTACATGGTAAAGATGTTCAAAGCAGATCCAAGAACCGTATATGTAAATTTTTTCCATGTTGGTTGAACTTTTTGAAAATCGAATTACTTTTGTTGACGTCCATTCAGAAAACTCAAGAGATATCTTTTTCTTACGTATCTTTTGGTTGTATAAATTTATGTGTACTAGAAAGAAAATGTATAAGCTAAATCTTAAAATACTCACTCGTAAAGGAAAAATACTCTTTGTCTTAAAAAAAAGCACGGTTAAAGCAGTGTTTCTCCTTTAAAAACGGACATAATGCCGAAATACGTCAATTGTTGTGAATCTCCAGCCAAGACCTCGATATCTAGTGGTGAAACCTTAAAGCTTCAATTTATAAATAATTTAAAGTGTTACTGCAATTGCACAAAATAAATGATTAAGCTCAAAATAGAAGAATATAGATCACATTTCTATAATTTCTATTTCTTTTAAATTTTATTAGTGATTTTCCCGATTTATGTTGGTTATTTAAGTTACAATTGTACAACTGATACTGCCATATTCATAGTACACATAGGATATGGCCAACATATTAACTATTTGAATGTTTAACTGTTGAGAAATTAGTCGAGAAAAATATTTGTTATATTCAAATCAAAATTATAAAAATGTTTTTCAAAAGTCTTTGTGAAATAATTCTGTTTTACTAGCACATAATATTACTGTTTCCTAATATTTTGTACCTGTTTTTTCTAAAATGCTAATAAAGTGTTTGTTTTCTGATGAAATCTTTCAGATTATTTAATTTAACTGATTTTAAAACTAAAGTAAAAAAAAAAAAACAGCATTAAAAATATTTAACTCAAAATAATTCAAAAAATAGTATTAAGAATAATCTAATATATATATAGTGTGTCACAAAAATGACTAAAACACTAAATTTGAACTCATTAAACGGAAAGCAATGAAAAATTGCAATTCCTTGTATTCTTTGGAATCCAAAAAAATACATCCCGGTTTCCGAATTCGTTTATTTTAATCTAGTGGTTTAGTAATCTGTCCCTTATAATTACGATCACTTATTCGTGGAATCAACTAAAGTTTGAATGTTTAAAGTAGTTTGGCCAATTGCTCAAAGCTAATTTTTTCCCACGAGAGATAAAAAGGAATTTTGATGTACAGTTTAATATATAATAGAATCTGAACTACTATAAGCTATATGCCCGAAATTGAGCTTACATTCTGAAATACCGATCTGAAGACCACAATGCTGCTTATTAAGCTACCGACAATTGGCATGGTTCTGAACTACATTGAAACTGTTTGTCCACTTTGAGTAAGATCTCGCGTAAAAAGTTAGTCTAAGGGGAAAATCTAAGATACATAAAAATTACCTACAAAGTTCACTATCAGTGGCCACTAGAGATTAAAGATTTACACCTGATTCACTCTCAGATTGGGCTCTTCTTGATACAAAAAATGATATACTGAATAAATTATTTTTAATTTCTATTTTTCAGTTATTGAAAAATACTCATACTGCTTTTAAATTCAATTAAATAGCGATAAGTGTTAGTATGTGTAGTATTCTTAAAAATGAGTGCTAACAGAACACTCTGAGTTCGAAATTATTATAATGTTTACAAACGGAACAGCTTGATAATGTTGACATATGTATGTGTGGATAATTGGATCATCCTTCTTTTCAATAAAATATTTATTACATTCCGACTGCTTCAATGAACACTAATATAAGAAACGCTACCATAAATTGACAATGAGGATAAACTAAAATATCATGGATACAGAACAATTTTTAGCTTTATTAAAGGTAATTACAACTAGTAAGTATTGGCTTGCCGATCTTATTTTGAATGCAATGTAAGATAAGATAACTGCAGTTGAAACTAAAATTTAAAGAAAAAGCTAAAAGAAAATGTTGAAGATTCATTAGAGAATGTGAATAAGGAAATTAAATAAGGAAGTGTGTGTGTTGTGTGTGTGTGGAAGAAGTAAATGTCAATTGGAGATGAGAAATCCAACTAAGCTTTTATACTTTACATAGTCTCAATTCTCTTTCAACTCTCAACATTTAATCGAGAAACATCCTGGCAAGTATATAAAACTAAGTTTACGATGGTAGAGGGAACTAATAGAGAGAATCCCTGATCCAAAGCTTTTCACCTGGCAGCTACTTTAAGAGAAGAAGCGGCCGGCATTCTTGAAACACTTCCAGAAGAGAAGAAGGCATGATTTCCACGCCCTATCGAGCGTGTTTGAGCTGCGGATTTTAGAGAAGTACTTTAAAGAATATAGCCGACAAAAGTTAAAATCCCACTATCCAAAAGTGGGGGAAAATCTACAAGAAAAGTCTGCCGATATTTAGCGATTTTTCCATCTAGTATTTTCAGACTGCCCAGCTAAGGCACGCCAATATCTTGCTTTTCAGCACTTCATTGGTAGTGTACAGGATCCTAAGGCACACAAAAGATTTAGACTCAACGAGCCGAGCGTAATAACCAGCATTCATTCAAAGCAGCCTCTGTTACTAATTTGCACTTTGATTTAATAAAGGAAATTGAAGATTTGTGACCTAAAACGTGATTCATCGGGAAAAGCTACTGGTCGTAACTCAGGGGAAGTCCAGTTGTGTTAATTGCGAGTAAATTCCAGCCCTACTGGTTGATGAATAGCAGTCAATATAGGTGCATGAAACAAGTATCTACTTCGGAGACCCAGAAGCAGCAACGTTCTCTGAACTGTAGTTTGGAAGACTCTATTGGTAGCCCCTTTGTTCAGTTGGGTAGTCAGTTGCTCAACGGTATCACGTTTATTTACCCGAACTCCACAGCCGTCATTTAGCGCGCCCATGGTGTACCACATTTGCCACGTCGCTGATATTTGACAGTCCCATTTTACTATTTAGGGTATACTTTTACAACGGTGACATGCGAACAGTTCATAAATTTCGACTTATTCGAAATGCTTCCTCCCTTATCCCGAAAGCCAGTGATCACGTTCTTTTGGACATCGGACAAATCGATCCGTTCTACATTACGCCAACGATTGCAGAGTTTTCCAAAGCTCTCACACTACCTTTATATACACTGAACTGCACTGTATTGCCACCTGCCTTCTATGCTTGATTATTTATCGCTGACATTGATAGCACGTGGTGGTCACAATAATGTGACTGGACTCTGTATAATTTAAATAATTTCTAGCCATTCTAAAATTACTTTTAAAACAAAATGTGGATTGATCAAAACATTTTTTGTATGCTTTTTTCTTAAACTTAAATGATTCTGGAATTGATTTTTCTAAGCAATAGCAAAATTTGCTAGGACAACACATTTCGTCATCTCAACTCTAAAACATTATCTCCATTTCTATTAAGAAAAACAGTTCCTTAAAAAAGATCGAAACAAGGTAAATGAAATCACCTTCATTTAGAATACAAGTCAATTTTTAGTTAAAATGTAAAAAAAAATCACCTGCACCTCAATGTTTTTAATATCGAGATGTTGTTACTACAAAAAAATAGCTCTTAAATTTTATAGAAAGCTTTTGTACAAAAAGCGTTCCATAAAATCTGAGAGCACACCTAAATCATGTATATCACTCCGGTATATATGCTTGTGATTTTTGTGAAGATGTATTTCTAGTTTTACTTTGCTGAATACCCAAGGTTTATTTTTAATACTTAAGGATTTAACATATGACATAAAACGGATTCTGAACAATTATAGGAACATACACTCACGCCATGAGAGATGAATCCATGAAATATTGAATATGGAAGGATTAACTGTTGATACTTTAGCATGTGTACCTTCAAAGTCAGTAAGATTAAATTTGATGGAGAAGTATGTTGAAAGGAAAACCCTTAATTTGAGAAGTATATAGTTTGGAAACTTTGATAATTGTACTTTTTATTTATTTGTTTTGATATTTGATTAAAAATCAAATCTAGAACTAATGAATAATTTCATTAAATTTTAAGGAGTTTCTAAGCTTTCAGTTTTAGTAAAATTTTAGAATTTTTTGCAGGAAATTTTTATTTAGACAGAATTTAATAATAAGAAGCATTTCTTTTACAAATTGAAGCTCAGTATATTTTTTGTGAGTATGTTTTACTAAGATGTTAGTTTTTTTGTTATTCTCCGATGATTTAATGTTTGGAGATTATCTTCATAAATACTTTTACATAGATGTTCTGAAAGATGGAAAAGCAGGTTTTTTTAAAAGTAATTGGGATGGTCAGATGTCACTTTTTGGTGATGAAACCAATTTTCGAAAAATGAATAGTGATATGTGTCATCATCCATGAACGTAAGTTTTGCTTGTCAACATGACTTGATAATAAAAAGGATGTGTCTCCGGAAAATATTTTGCTTAAAATTCTGTTTTGTAATAATCAAAAACAATTTTTGGGAAAGAAACTCTTTTCTGACTTTTTTCAACATAGGGAAGGCCAAAATCTTCAAAAAGAAAATCAACTTTAGTAATGGCAAAATATATATATACTTTGTTTAACACAAATACAAAAGTTATCTTATGATAAAAATTTTACTATACCATTACTTCGACAATTTAATAATATATTAAATAAGCGATCATATCACTAGCTGTTAAAATGATTCAATAAAAAGCCCCAAGAGATTTGCAATTCTCCATTTTAGAAGTTGTTAGAACTATTGATAAAAGAAGGATATATATATATATCGTTTCTTGAAGAAAGCATTATAGATTCAGATAACTTTTTTTTTAAGATTTTATTGCTTTGTCAGATTTATCAGCTTTTGTAAAGAACATTAAAATAAATTTCAAATATTCTGTGTGTGTGTGTGAATTGAAAAAGGAATGTTTTCTATTTCCAGAAATAGTTAGTGGTTAAGAAAACTCGGGTTTCATAACAAGAAAAATATCACTTTCATGAATTATATACAATATTATAACATTAAAACTATTATCAATTTTGAATGCATAAATTATTTTCATAAGATAAGTTATTTTTCTATTTTAAAAAAGATTGAGGTAAATATATACCAGATACATATAGGATTTATAAATGATTAATTTTATTGTGATTTCTATTAAAAATTTAATAATATAAGTTCGCTTACTGTATACAAAATTATAATTATTTAAATAAAGCAAAAGTGTTTTTTTGGTTGTTTTTTTAACTGCAACATTAATTCCAATGCTTTTAGCATTAAATTAATTGAAATAATTTCACTATAATGCTCCAGAGAAAAAGCTAAAGTATTTCAACTACTTTCATATAAGTCTTATTGTTACAATTTTAAAACTTTCATTAAAATTTCCTCCTCCGAGTAATATATATTTTTATTCTTTTATATCCTTCTTAAATCCTATTTCCTATCCCCTTTTTATGATTCCTTAACGGTAACACATTAAAATTAATTTGACTGATCCGAAGGAATAGGAAATCTATTTCACATTGCTCAAATGTTGTCTTCACTGGCTGGGTATTTTTTAAAAAAAAATTTCATGGTTGGAAGTATCTTTTTCTTTTTCATTCTTCCATAAGATTGCATCCCTTATAGATTACCGATTTCTCCCTTCTTCGAAGAGAACTGCCCTTTGCGCGGGACTTGTGGAAAACCGGTTCCTGAGAAAGCGAGGGGACAAGATTGAAGAATTACGTGGGTTGGAGGTTATATTTATATAAATATCAAATTATTATATTTTATTATGTGTGTTAAAATATTACTTTTGTCATCAAATACACTATATTTTTGTAAGAACAGTTGGGAGAAAATGAGGAGATGAAAACCTGAATCCCATTCTACAAGAAAAGCTGCTCATTATTCAAGTCTGATGTTCTACTGAATCCGAGAGACTGAAAAATCACAAAGTGGAAGTAATAAAATTTTATGAGCTCTCAGACTAAAAAAGATGAAGTATTAGCCTATAATGTACATCTGAATCGGGAAAACAATACCAATGGAATGAAGTAATAAGTCTTCGAAGTCCTCAAAATAAGCCGGCTGAATAGTAGAACTTTCCTCCATAAGTCGATGTTGTTTTTTTTTACATAAATTATTTTTCAGCCAGTATGTTTTTTTTCTTTTCATGGTGCCACTCGTTTTATTTCCTTAATAATTAATGTAAATATTGAATACCACGTGGGTACTTAACCATGCTGTTGGTAATGCTAAAATGTTAGAAATAAAACGTGTGAAATAAATTTGTATGTATGTAGGGTTGGTAATTTTATAATTAAATTAAAAGCAATTTTTAATTACAAAAACAAAGGCAGTTTCTGCATCCATTTTCAGGTTTGAATCTGTGAAAAAAGAAAAATATTAAATACACAACGCAATGTTAAAAAAATAATACATTCAAAAGAATTAAAATTAAATTCTTAAAAGAAAAATTAAAGAGTATCTGTAAGCATTATATGATAACGCTAATTAAATACTCGACACAACTATCACTTTGATGGCATATAGTAAAAAATTGTCAAAAACATATCCAGTTAGATTTCCGTGGTTAATAGCATCTATATGCTAACATGGATCAAAATAATCGAAAATTTCATTGATTGGATTATTAAGTTATACCGCAAACAAATTCATCGAAAACTGCTTAGTATTTTAAATAAGCTTTGAAGTTCTTTCTGACAGTAATTTTTATTGCTTCAGAAATAATTCTTTCTCAACACAGTTGTACCAATTTGTATCGATATTATAACCCTGAAATTTTATTCTCATAGAATGTGTTGAAATTCCATCAGCAATCATGAATATTGGTTGGCTCTTCCCTAGACTTTATGAATAGGTGTAGTTGAAATTTTTGTATTCAAGGTCCTTGATTATTGCTATGCTACAGGAGAAATAAAAACATTCCACAGAATCTATTTTTCCTGAAACTACTCTCAAAACTTAAACTATAAAGGATAATAAATCTGTTTTAATAAATATTTCTAAATTGTTTCGAGGATAGTCAAAATTTGGGAACATATTTTTATAATTCTCACGTTTAGACTCATACAATCGAATAATAAGAAACCATTCGGGGATGCTGCTAATTTTTAAGCAATATCTCCACACAGAGATGAAAATTTTTTCAAACAGAACATGAAAATAATTAGATATGCTCTCCTAATTTATCAGGATAACTTAAATTTTTGTTATTTATCAATGTAATTAATGAATATTTTTACGCTAAAATAGCAATATAAACCATCTATTTTCAATCAAAATTTACAACTAAAATTGTAACATTTTAGTACAGCATATAATAATGATTTGGTATACATTCTTAAAGCATTAATATGTAATTTTTTCCAAATTTATTTTAAGCAATCCATTAACTGAATGAAGAAGCATCCAACGGATTAAAGCTCTTAGTCTTGGCTTCTCATGTTTGCTTGCTTTAATGACTTTTTGTCAGTCGCAACCATGTAGCTGTGCATCATATATGTTTGAGGTCAGTTTGAATAGCCAAATTTTGTTTCACCCTCTCTAAGTTAATGGAGTCAGATCCGAAGATTCAATTTTTAACGTAATTCATTATAGAAATGCGTAGTATAAATCTTTAAACGAAGAATAGAGATTTACGTTCTTAAGTTCAATAAATTGCAGCTTGGACAATCCTATATAATTTTGCAAGAAATTTTACTCTCTTTAAGATATTATTGAAAATTATACTATAAATTTTGTAACAGAAGAAAAATTAATTTTAAAACATTCATAATGGAATAAATATGATTCAAAATGCTTACGCTTTGCGAATTTATTTAATTGTTGATTATATCAAATACATACTTTGAAACAAAAGTATTCTGGGATTTTTTTTTTTTACTAATTAAATAAATTATTAACATAAAAACTTCTTTTGAAATATGTACATTTTATTAAAAATTATCACATCGAGTTAATTTATAAGAATCGAGATTATAATTTAAGAATAAATTCCAGGATATTATATATTTAATGGCATATCAAATCAAATTATGATTATATGATAAACAGAATTATGTAGGATTATATGAAATGAAAACGCATATATATATATATTATTTTTTATTAAATAACGTTAGCTGGAGTATTAATTTATGTTTGTCACTTCTACGAGCCCTTTTATGCACTTGAAAAGTAGAGAAGTAATTAACTGGAACTTATTCCATGTCACACACTACAAGCATTCACTTGAGAAGTATGATTCAAGTTTATTTATTACTGAATTGAAGTACAGAATGCTGACCATTCAGCTATCAACTGGGAAAGCAATGTCCGGCAAACTGTATCTAGTTAAAATGTTTTGCCATGACTAACAGCTTAGAATTATATTAAAACGTCGGGTAGTATCTACAGTACATAAATTATTTTATAATTAATTTTAAGTACTTATTGTAATATAGGTATCAAATTTAGTTTATTATAAGCAATTTTTAGTTTTCTTGTTCCTATATAATCGATACAGAAAATGACTTACAATTTTTCAGCAGTGAACATCTTCATAAAGTGAAATTGAAAAAACAAACTGTTTCTACACCTGAGCATTAAAATATGAACCCATACCAGCGAATTCTCCTAACGGTGTTAATTGTACTCATTTTCTCTCTGTGTTAATCGCAATTGACGATAATGAATTCTGAAGATTAATGATTATAGACTACATTTTCACCACGGCACTTGATTAGAGAAGCGCAAATAATACTTGTTCATATCTGCAGTAATTAAAGCACGATTGGAGAGAGTTGTGGCTCTGAGAAATATCGTTCCATTTTAATTGAAATTTCCTATTTCTGTGTTCTCTATTTTAATATCAATTTTCTATGCAACACTTGACGAACAAGAATTATTTTATAGTGAAAATGGAAAATATTCATTTTTACTGTGTGCATTGTACATTTTATGTAGTAGCAACTGTATACTACTAACATCTGCTGATGTGATGTTTGAAGATTGATATTTGTAGATGTCCACATTTCATGACTAGCACTTTCTGAAGTTTTCTTACTCCTTTTGTTATAGCCTTGAGTTTGTCAAAGACAAGTATTTTTAGCCTATTTTATAAAATAAGTAGTCAGAATAAATATGGACTTACAGATATGATATGTTTTTAAATTTTTTATTTTACATTATAGCTGTAATTTTATTCTTTAGTGATTGCAAGCAAATGAAATGCTTACAAGCACTAAAGAAGTTACTTGTAAGAAAGAACAATAAAGATAGAAAAGCTGCATTTCTGGAAGCGGAAGAACTACAATGATATTGCGGAAGAACTACAAAAGTAAGCAACCCCTTACAAAAGTAAGAAAACCCCTTACAGAATAAAAAAATGTATGCTTAATTTGCAAAACACATGCAAAAATTTCTTAGAATTTTTACTTGTTTTGAGAATTGCATGCCTTATAAAAATCTTTTAAGTCTTTAAAACAAGTAAAAAGCATAAATAAATACTTTTAGGCAGTAAATGACAAATACATCCTTCGAATAAAATTCAAAATTTTTAATGAGCTGCATTTCTCAATTTTTCTAAACTATAAGACACCTATTTTGCATACAGTTAATAAAAATCTTTAAAGAATCTTGTTTCTTTCAAATGCTAATTAAGTAAAACTTCGAGTTCTATACAGTAGGAGTATTAGTCTCACTTGGCTGTGCTCTTTGTGTTCCATCCATACTTTTGGATTTTGATAGGAGATAATATATGACCGAGACTTTTACGAACTTAAAATTGCTATTTTAAACTAAATGAAAAGCTATACGTCAATCTGTGCTTATTTTTGCATATCATTTGTCCTCTTTTTATCTGTAATAGGATTTTTCTCTTATCTGTATTATGATCATACAGTCCAACATCTTCTTAGTGCGTAATGGCTTGAAATCTAAACACCTTTAACCGATGTTCATCAAAACCATCATTATGAGATTCATTTTAAAATGCTTAATTTTACATTCTCCCTCTTGTTGATAAATAGGAATAAAGTGTTCTGTTACCATCCAGCTACGAGGATAGTCTACTTATCCATCAGGATTCATTATTTTGGGGACATGATGGCCATCAGGCTATTAGGCCATCATGTCCCCGAAAGTGGGCGGGTTCTCATAATTTAGAACAAGGAACCATACAAAAGATTCCCAGACTTGGCGTGCTATCCCCAGAGGTATCATTTCATATGATGGATATTGCAACCACAATAGCTGCCATTAATCAATACGACGGATTTTCATTTCAGTCGGGATTCAAATTCACTATAACGAGAACAAAAGCCCTAGCCAACCAGGCCAACACTTCCCAATGAAATTAAAGTTGAAGCTGAGAAACAGTACTTAGATTACCAGATTACAAGACTAGAAGTGCTATTTTCTAGTTCTATAAAAATCTTTTCTAGTTCTATAAAATCTTTTCCACTTCTATAAAAATCTTACTAAAGATTAAATTTATTTTCTAACAAAAGATTTTCTATTTCATTGAAAAAAAATTATACGTTTCAAAAATCATTTCCATTGTTAAAATATCAATATTTTAAATTTTTATCTAATTATATAAACACACACACACATATGATATATATATATATATATATATATATATATATATATATATATATATATATATATATATATATATATATATATATATATATATATATATATATATATATATATATATATATATATATATATATATATATATATATAAATATAAAATTTTTATATCATTTAAATCATTAGCAGACACAGAACATGTTCATAATCTCACAATTTATAAATTAATATTTTCCACACCAAGGCAATCATTGTCATTTTTATAGGAATAGGCTGATTTTGTTAATTACTATTTTCGCTTTCCTTAAAAAAGTTTATGTAGAGTGTCTTTCTATGAATGTTTATTATATTCATTAAATTTATTACTCATAAAAAATTGCGTAAATTAAACAGAGTGCTAGAAATCACTGAAATAAAACGACTGTTTAAATTAAATTTGCGTCTTCTCTCTCTTATAATTAGATTTTTACATTTCTTCTCATTGCTTTCACTCAAGCTCTTAACATAATTTTAGGCTATATCCTTGGAAAAAAATTACTGAGTATAAAAATCAATCCAGCGGAACTATAAAAAAATTCTAACTAAAGAACTCTAAGTAGTTCCGATAAGCAAATATTCCATTAATTTTAGGTATATTTTTATGGGCATTCCATGTATAATTACCTCAGTCAGAATCGTACTAAAACCTAGCTCTTAGTTGGAATAATTTTGTTTTTTAGATTTAATTATTTGACTTTGGTACTATTTTGTATCAATTAAAATCTTTTGTTCTTTAATCAAAAAAGTTTAGTCAAGCATTTTAAGAATTTTTCATTCACGTGTAGTAAGGTTTTAATTATAATTTTGTTAGTCAAGCATTTTATTTTAATGGATATTTACTCACATTTCTTCAGTAGTTCTTAAATATTTTCGTATTTAATTCATTTTTGATTATTTTTGAATTGATATGAAGAATGGTACTAAAGCAAAAAATATTTAGCATTACATATTTACGTTATATTTCAATTATGTTGAATCCTTAAAAAATTAGCTCATTTTAGAAAACAATGGATACATAGAATTTTAATGAAGATGTCTGTTTCACAACATAATGTATAACCGATGATATTCCTTCAAACAATCTTCAAAAAAAAAAAGAGAAAAAATAATTTAGGGCATTTCTCGAATATGGGGTCCCTTTGAAACTCTAACGATGTTGAGAGTAAGTATGATGCCACTAGGTGGCGTCAGTTAAGAATCTGAGGGGGAGAGAAGAACTAATCCTTTGAATGGTAGAAGAATGAACCCTCTGTTATTCTAAGATTTTAGTCATTTGAATCGATATGTACATATGTTTCTATCTCTCGGAACATATGTAGTTACTGAATCAAAGATTTACAAAGGGAGAGTTATAGAATAAGAGTAACTGCCCAATCAGCCACGAAAACCATCACCATATATATCCATGAGAAATCTCTCAGACATTTATCTGGACATCGCTTTGACTCTTTGATAACCACAAGATATCCAAATATCTTCATTACGTCCACCAGTTATCCAAAGTGTCACAGCAAATGGATATCCTGTGGATATTTGGATATTGTGACATCAGATGGATATCTCTTAGATATTTTGGATATCCTTTGGATGTTTCCTAGATATCCAAAAAATATCTATGGGATGTTAATATCCATGTGAGAAATTTATATAAATAAAATATATCCTATAGATATCCAGATCGAATCTTATAAGATGTGTGCTTTAGAAGTGCGCTTTAGATATCTCAATATATCTTAGTTATTTTTTAATAAATATAAATGTTCCAGAATTATTAAAGGCTAAAATGCATTTCTAATGAAATTTTCATGATTAATGTTGATAATTTCCAAAAATATTGTGAAAATACTAACTTTAACTTTTAACTTTTACTTTTAACTTTTCAAATTATTACAAATAAAATCATGTAATATTTTGTAATCAAAATTTTAAAGCAAATGAAATACATCAAAATTAAATTCTCTATGAATTATTGAGGGACTTTTGTCAATTATAGTTTCCTGAAGATTAAAAAAGTGGAAGTAATTCTTTACAAAATTATATTTTACTAATGCATCAGCCTTTAACACAAAAACAAAATATATGGAGTCAAGAATTAAGAATTAATTTCTTTATAAGCATTCTTAAACTTTAACATAACTACTGATTTTGAAGATACTTATTTTTTATTTAATGTAGATAATAAAAATAGATATTTTGTATTTTAATCTCAGTTTCAATAACTTCTGTTTCTTAGAAATAAGATTAAATATTGAAAATATTAGTTTTTGAAGTAAAAATTTTACAAAATATTAAATGGTAAAATGATTTTGAAAATTATATATTATGTACCGATGCATGACAACGTGAATTCACTGTGAAAATTTTAAATTGCCAAACCGCATACTTACTTTTCATATTCAATAACAAACAAACGCGCCACTAAAGAAAAGTTAAAGAACTTTTTAAAAAAGAATAAATTTGTATTATGGGAAATAAATTCCTTATTGGAACATTATGCATTTACCGCACTTTCATGATTTATTTCTTAATAGAGCAGCTAAATTCATATTATTTTTTAATTCATATATTGAAAATTTAGTCTGATTTTTATGAAAAATAATTTATTAAAACCAATTTAAAATGCAATTAATGTATTTTAACAATGTAATTGATTAATTCATAAATTTTTCTTTAAAAAGAGTATAAATTTATCAATAAAAACCATCACAATATTTTAAAATCTAATAGTGATTGTAAAAGATCTTCTCTTACAAAAATATTCTACTTTAAATTTCTTTTAATTTGATACATTTTCTAGAAGTAAAAAAAGCTACTGCAATAAAGAAATATTAAATCTTAGAATATGTGAAATTTAATGCACTTAGAATAAAATAGTTTTAAACATTCAACAAAAATTTACATTTTAATAATAAGTATATATCATGAGAGTAAATAAGGTAAACAATATCAAAAAGCAATGTTTATTGAAAAAATTTGTTTTTATTTAATCATAATGAAAACAAAATGACAACTAAGATATGCTTTCCGTGCCAACTAAACATCCCACTTCTCTGATGTCTCTGCACAAACTAATCAAGAAAGAAAAAAAATTTTACTCATGTTAATGTTTCATTATATAGTTTACAATTCAATTTTTTTAATAATAAGAGCATTTAATAAGTATACCATGAGGTCACTTGATAAAAATCTACAATAATTTACTTATAAGACACTTATAAATTAAAACATTACACTCGATATATATTTTTGACTATTGAAATAAGAAAAAAAATGCTAACTTTTATAAACAGAACACTATCTGGCAGTCTTCACAAAACAACTATTTCAAATTCGATAATATTACCAACCTTAACAGAGGTTAAACTATTTAAAATTTTTTCATGTGATAAAATATTAGCCAACAATTAATTGTATAAAATTCAAATAGTAAACATCAAAATTTATCTAATACTATCAGATGTAACATTAAAAAAAATTTGAACATAATGTAATTATTATATATCGGTCTAAAAATAAATTCTAAAGTACAGAAAAACAATTCTTGTAAGAAATTAAATATTGCAAATTAATGTGCCAACAAATACATTGATAGCAAAAAAAAAAAAAAAAAAAAAAAAAAAACAAGCATTTGCATTTTATTAGCCTAAAAGTAAATTGTATTTGTTTTAAGTGCAATACACATTTATATTGCAAAAATAAGATACACAAAATTTCTTTAAATTTTAAGATTCAAAATTATTACTAAAATAACATATATTACTTTTTAATTTAAATTACAAATATTTCCAAATGTATACATAATTTTGTTTTTAAAACTATAAAAATTGAAATTTTTTATACTGGTAACAATTGTTTTTTTTTTTTTTTTTTTTCTAAAAAAGAGATGAGGCATGGTTGAAATTTAACCCATCTACATTTTAAATAGCTGATTTTTAAATAGCTAAATAGCTGATCTTCAAAGTCTTCGAAAAAATATTTAATTTAAAAATTATTAATTGACATCGAATTTCTCAAAAATAAATAAAAAACAATAATTGTACATTTACGAGCAGCTGTATTGATATTCTCAATGAAATATAATATTTCTATGGGTTCCCACAAAAAATAGAAATGTTTATCTTGTTTATTTTCATTAAAAAATTGAGTGCTTATCTATTTGATAATTATAAAAGCAACCAATTTTAATTTTTTAATTAAAAAAATTCTTTTCCTTATTAATAAGAAACTGGACAAAATTTTTTCAGTAAAATTTATAATTTTTTTTTGCCTAAAAATATATATAAGTCTATATAAATTTTAGTAAAAAGTTTTACTTAAAAAGGATGAGAGGGAGAGAGACTTTATAAAACTAAAATAACTAAATTAAGCTAATTTTAAAATTTTTATCATTTTTTTTATTTTAAACACAGTATAGTTAATTTATTAGATCAAACTAATAAAAAAACTCATTTTTTTTAACAAAGATACTTTATTAAGTGCTTAGCCATTAGGTTTATTATAGTTTGGGTACAGCAAGGGGTGGTATTGATGACAACTTATGTACTGGAGCATCCAGTGGATGTGTTATTATCACACTGCATAAGCGTTGGTCCTCGTAATTACGAGGACCAATACTTATTATTAGAAGCATTAACCAAGCAGAAGGTATCCAAATTTGATTTTCCAGCCTGTAATATTTCAAATGGAGGACAATGCGAATGTGACACGTTTTCTATGTTCCTGCCGACATGAGTGAACATGGTGTTCTTTGGCCTCTTCATGTTTCAAACTTACAGCCTCATATATCGTTGATGTTTAGAATTTACAAGTGAATCTTAAAAAATAGTTAACTCATTTGAAAAAAAAAGTTTCTGCAAGACAGAGACATTAAAAGAATGCTAACCACCAACTGTATTCTGGAAGTATTTTATAGTGGCATCATACCATATTTATATGCAGGAAATTGATATTCAAAATCTACCTGTTGTACTTTAACAGTCATTCCAGGGCCTTGTTAATATAGTCACAAGAGCAGGGATCACTACTGGACCACATCATGCCTTCACATTCAGAGATTAAAGGTTCCTTTCAAGCTATAAGAAAGTTATAATATCTTTATACTAAGCATAAGTTTTTACACTATCAAATTACTATCTTCGCTTGGACCCACCGATTACTCAGAAAGTATTCTCGATCCCCTCGCTGCTGATGTCATAGCAACTTTAGTTTGTGGAATTTCGAAGTATCTGCAGTATTGCCACTTTCACATACACAATAACATTGAATATCAATGACCTGAAAAGGCTTTTAAAAACACTGCATAAAACATCTATCAAGAGGACTGCAATGGACCATTCGTAAACTGGAAGAATAAATTTGCTGCACCTAACTGAAGGTAAATAAGTTAATAAAATTAGTATAGAGTCATCGCAATTTAATAGACTACATTGATTCCTCTAAATGTATTTAGAACACTCAAAACTAAGTGTATTTTATCAGTGTTATCAAACATACATTTCTTATGAAGAATGCGGACTGAAAATATTGCCTCAGTTGATGTGTTTTGTGCAATGGTACTCTTTAAAGTGTGATACTTAAGTTTACTTAATTTTTTCTTTAGCTAAAATTTGAAGATATGCAGCGTAGTGTTAATATATATTAAAGCTTGAATGAGCATTGACTTTTTTAAATGCAGCATTGCCATGTAAATAAATTAGTTAATTTTAGATGTATTATTCATTGACATAACATAGCAATAAAATGCACTATCATTGTTCTTATAATATTTTATATTGATATCGTCCGTATTTTTAATACAATAGAGACTTTAACAATTGCTTGAAAATTCAGAATCTCACATTTCATTTTATTTGTACAAGTTGATTCTGTAATAAATCACTTAAATACTGTCGTTTTAGGCAATTACTTCAAATTTGAGGGCGCTTGGATTATTAGACTCATTTAATAGTTCAAATGAATGAATAATAAAATGAAAATAATGGAAAGGGTATGAACATATTTAACCACGACGCTATTAATAAAGAAAAACGGTTCACAAAATATTCTTTATTAAAAATAATTAAGTTTTACAGATTTTATATTTATTGAAAATTTTTAAGCAATGAAGGAGTAGTATTGCTTCTTAACGTGGACCAAAAATTATATTCTTCCAATTATTATAAATTAAATTCTATATTCTATTCTTCCTTTATAGCAACTATATATATATATATATATATATATATATATATATATATATATATATATATTTATAAATGCCGACCAATGGCTGAGTGGTTAGCGTTCCTGACTCTTGGGCTGTGGGTCCCGGGTTCGAATCCCGGTTCGGGAATGGATGTTACTATCTCTCTGTGTTTCTCTGTCCTTTCTTGTTTGTTGATGTATGAATGTGGCCCGCCCTATAAACGGGTCTGTGGTGGTATGACGCGGGTAATGCTACTCGCCTCCGTGACTTGGTTCACAGGTGCCCGCTGGGTAACGATAAATGAGTAGCAGCTTCCGGCCTTGTTGTGGCGTAGGGTTAGTCACCCAAGTGCCCGTCGTTATTAAAATATATATATATATATATATATATATATATATATATATATATATATATATATATATATATATATATATATATATATTTAAATATATATATATCTATTTATACATATACATATATATACGTATGTGTGTGTATGCATGTATGAAATAAATATAATGCATAAAGTTTATGTCCACATAATTACGAATACTATGTTTTATTTATACTGGTACCAAAACCTGTTCAATAAGAATGATAAAATATCATGCAGTCTCACTAACCTCAGATTTTAATAAATTTATTTTTAAGTCCATTGACAATCATCATGATGGCACCGTTAACGTGCAAAAACAAACAGGATCAAAGCAGAGTTCCACTTTGCATATATGCTAATACAACCTCTGAATAGCGCGTCAAAAGGAAAACATGCGGCGGTGTGAGAGCAAATTAAATAAATTTCTGAGTCCCCAAGCTGTTGTAACGAAAACAAACTTTATCCGGTAAGTTATTCTGGTGGGAAGTCGTGGCACACTCTGCAGAAAGTGTCACGAGATCCAGAAGGAAAGAACACACGATGCTCGATTGTGAATTTCAGAAGGAAAAGCAATTTCCTCTTCCTTTTTTACAACCAGATTTGTCGGAAATGGGAAACAAAAAATGGAAATGAATGTTTCCACTTACTTATTTATGTATTCAATAAACACCTTGTCCAATATCTGAAATGTTGCTGCTGTTAAAAGTAGTGAGAAGCTGCCGTTCGTCCCCGGCATGCACATATTACTGTTTAGGGGAGCTTTTTGTTTACAAATAACAGGCTTTTTGGCTTTCAGGTAGGAATTCTTAGTGTTTTTTTTTTTTTGCTGCGTTTTGTGAGACATTTAAAACAAAGAACTTGTTTGAGACTTTAAAATTTGGTATTATATGACAATTATTGAATATTTCTCTGTGATATAGTGAGTGAAAAAGATTGGTAAAAAGATTTACTTTAAAAACACTTTCTTTGAATAACTAATAGTCATTATATAAATAAGTATATTTTTGAAGAGACATGACAAGATTTCTCCCACATTTCAGTTTCTGTTGCCAGTAACAGGAAATAATCAAAAATTTGTATACGTATTATCTAAACTAACAGCAGTTGTGCAGCAATGCTTGTTGCATTCAATAATTGTAATTTGATGGAAAACATTTTTGGAAAAAAAAAACTTTTAGATTAATTTTATGAAACTGTTCCCTTTTAATGTTTCGTATATGATAAAAATTAAATATTTAGTTATTTGAAAAGTCCAATATTTGAAATAATTTTAAAGAAAATCAAGAATTCATAGAAGGAATTTGTTAAGTTTTTTTTCAGTGGTCATTCTTCAATGGATAATAACCATTTGATAACTCAATTTAATATTTGATGGAATTTCATAGAAACGAAAATTTTTACATTTCTGTGATAAACTTATCTTCAGTGATAATTTTTTAGTACAATGTTCAACTGTTTAATAAAGTAATAAAAGAAATTTTTTGTGTGCGTGTGTGTGTGTGTGTGTGCATGGAGTCTTATGAAGAAAGAAAGTTTTGAATTCTTGTAGTAAGACCTTGACCTTGAATGCTTTTTTTAGTGGTGGTTTTTGTGTTTTAGAAGTGTTTATATATTTTAATTTCTGCTTAAAATAGATATTGATAGATAGCTTATAAAATTGTACAAAGCACTGCAGCATAATATAATTACAAATAGCAATTTCAACAATTGTTTTGATGTTGCTTCATTTATTCAAAGAGTAATTAATGACAGTAATTAAATCCGTCATAACTGGCCCTCAACTTTTATATTTTTACACTATAACAAGAAGAAAGGAAAAACCGAAAATAAAATGCATATCATAAATTAATCAAAATCTAAGCAGAAACTACATTCAGACACAACTACAACGTAAAAATACGTGTATTATTATTAAAAATCAACATTTAAAATACTAATTTAAATGTCCATAATCAATATAATCAAGCTAAATAAATTAGTCAAATTAATAGTGAAAATTTAATTTTTAATTTTCAACTTCATTTTGAAATTAAATATAATAGAACAAATATTACATATATATATATATATATATATATATATATATATATATATATATATATATATATATATATATATATATATATATATATATACATCTTTCTCATATATATTTTTATATTCATTTTCGTTATTTAATGTATCTCACTCAGAAAAAAGGAAATATTCCACAAATACTTTTTATCCTTTCATAGATAAAAATAAAGGCTAAGTACTCAATGTATTACACTATTTTATTTCTTTATATTTATTCTATTATTTAATTTATACAATGAAAATCCTCAAACTAAGATTGCATATAGTTGAGAAATATTTTTTAAGAAATATTTCTTTAGAAATATATAAATATAATTTCTTTTACGTTAAGAATATATAAATATAATTTCTTTTACTTATTTTTTCCTTTACTTATTCAATTCAAACTAAATGAGACTGAAATCGATTATTGAAAAGGTCTTCTTCACTTAACTCCTAAAAATGAAAATATTTACATGGTAAAATTAAAAACACTCTATTTCTTCTATTTATTCTGATTTTTCCTTTTTTAAGTAGAAGCAAATAATGTAACCAAAACTTTCTTTCCCATAAAACAATACTGAGGAATAATTTAAGAATACTTTTTTTCTCATATCTATCAATTTAACAATATCTCCGCAGTAATTTTTAATGCAGTAAGGAAAACAATACATAATTTCCAAGCTCTATGATTTGGTATAGGACTTTTTTGGGAGAGTTAGTTAACTTACTTTTAGCTCACACAACTCTAATTAAGAATTACTTGTTGTAAATTCTCAACATTTGGGTTCTGGTAAACCGCGGTAAAGAAGGCACCACAAGAGCAACTAATGAATGTTCAAAGTTTAGTAGATTACAGCAGTGTTTCTCAACCGCCGTTCCACGAAATATCCAGATATCTGTCCAAAATCTAAAGTGTCATCGGCCGATAATAGATTTTAAAACAGCACCTATATTACAAAAACAATAGTTTACTAGTTTTTTTTAGAAAATAATATGATCGATGGGGGAAATGTAACAAACTGGCAACTATATATGCACGTAATTCGAATTTCATAAACTGACTTACCGTTCACTTAGTTCACGTCAGTTAGTGTGCCCCGTTTTGCCTTGAGTATCGCTGATTACTTGAACACTGAATATCTATCTTAGTGTTTAAGGCATCTTAGGTTATATTTTACTTTTTATCTTGCTTACATTCTTCTCTGCACGCTTGGATAACTGAAAACTTTATCTGCCTAAGTTTTTAATAACTTTTGAATTTAATACTGTGCAATAACTACTATTTCCTTAAATTTAGGTAGATTAAAAATCTGTAAACAGGATGAGTAAGAAGGAAATGAGAGAGAGAAAAGTACATTACTAAATTTCGTGCAAAGAAAGGATTTACCAAAACCAAGTACGTCGTCCACCCCTTCGAATACAGAAGTAGGTAAATATAGTCCACAATATGGAAAAAAACTTAATCAAGTAAGAAAAATAAAAAAAAATGAAAGCGCAGACTATTTAAAATATGGTTTTGTCCTTTGGCCACAACTAGAAATAAATTGTCCGAAACCTGAATGTGTTGTTTGTAGAGATGTTCTTTCCAACAAAAACATAAAACCTTCCAAGCTTTCGGAGCATTTACAAACGAAGCTCCTCCCAGAACTGGAAAGTAAACCTTTGGACTTTTTTTCCAGAGAAAATGTTAGGAGAGGAAAATTCAAAAGTATGCTTTTAAAAATGTTTCTATGTTGATAAATCTCTTTCAAAAACATCGCATTTAGCCAAATCTGCATATAGCTAAATCTAAGAAACCATATTTGGTTGCAGAAGATATTGTCAAACCTTGTTTGATAGACGTGTGTAGTGAATTGTTGGACAAATCTGAAACACATAAAATGAAAAATCGGCCTTTGAACATTATACTATTGGACGAAAAATATCAGACTTATCAAATGACATAGAAAGTCAACTACTGAAAGATAATCGTAAATTGAAATGGTTTGCTATCCAAATGGACGAGTCAATCGATGCGTCAAATAGAGCCATATTATTATGTTATGTTTGTTATATTGACCATGCAATCAATAATATAAGGAATTAAATGATGTGCTGTATCAAACTACCACCCCAAACAACCAGTGCTGAAATATTTAAGGCAGTTAATAATTACACTGAAAGATTCCACTGACTGAAAAACTGCATCAGTTTTTTTGTTGATGACACTGCTGCTATGACTGGAAGACATACAAGTATTGCAAAGAGAATATCAGAAATAGCATCAGAAGAACCAGTTGTCACTCACTGGATATTATTCGTCAAGAACATTTGGCAGCAAAAACATTTTTCCCACAACTGAGTTCTTCTGGATTCATTAAAATTTTTTTCAATTTTATCAGAAATAATACCCTTAATTCAAGATTGTTTACATCTTTATGTCAAGAAATCGGATCATGTACAGTTATTGTTGCACACCCAAATATGCTGGTTATCCAGAGGAAAAGTCCTTAACTGGTTGTATGAGTTCAGAAATGAGGTGCAACTGTTTTTAAATAAAAAGGGATCATTATTGAGGAGATATTTTCTGAACAAAGAGAATTGGTAGCCTTGTTTTCATATATATATATATATATATATATATATATATATATATATATATATATATATATATATATATATATATATATATATATATATATATATATATATTCACAGATAAACGAACTTAATAATAATAGTACCTTCAAATAATCAAAATAGTAATAATACCGTTTTCAACTTCTACAATAAGATTAATGTTTTCATGAAGAAATTGAAACTCTGTTTCAAACGAGTAATCAATGAGGCTCCATTCCCTTTTCAGACAGGAAGGACGAGGAATTGATAGACGTCGTATTTCTGAATGTACTTCTGTTGAAGGGTGTGTTTGAAAAATATCTAGGTTTCTTCCCTTGTAATACGACTCACTGTCGGCAAAGATTCGTATAGAAGGATGTGAATAACTGAGTTGACTGACACCAACTGTCAGAGTGTTTTCTAGCCTGTGGAAAATCTACCAGAGGCCTAGGCACTTCGTCATTTAATGGTAGAACCATATTTTTCAGATGTTCTACCTGCGAATCTAATCATTATGAAAGGTGAATGTAATGTGGTCAACACACATATCTGTGGGATTGGATAGTTCAAAATGTACAAGGTTTCCTTCATTGCGTGTCTCATTATTTGGGATTATCTGGAAAAGTAATTTTGAAAGGTATAACACGATGATTGGTAAAAACATTACAAGTTTTTCATGGGAATATGTGGTATCATATCAAATAAAATACTCTACGCTCTTCTAAATTCCAGAAGCCAATTTTATTCTATAATCAAGGAAAAATTAAAAGTCTATTGTTGATTAATTTCAAAACTTGTCAACACACATAAATATGTCTATAATTACAAAATTTACTAATATATGTGTGCGTTCACATGTATGTGTAATGATGAGAGGCACACAATATGCGTATATGCTAAAATAGTTATATTTGAATTTAATGAGAAGGCGAGCATTTGACTTAGAATCGGTCTTATTATTTCCAATCGAAATTGAGATGTGATTACTAATTTTCCACACGAGATAACATCAAATTTCTTAATCAGAAGGGTATTTCGGTAAAAATTCAAATAAAACATTAGAAGAAAAAATCTAAACCTTTAAAGAAAGCAAATACTTGATTATTTCTTCTGAAAAACAGGAGAAAAATCATTTGCGTACTCTACAATATTTTATTAATTATTCTTGAGAAGCTACTCTTTAACTCAATGCGGACAAAAGCTGTTGTGAGCATTTTACAATGCAGCCTCCGTTTCAAATTCCGAAAAGTATTTCACATAGATACCGATTCCAATGAACAAAGAAGAAACTGTATAAAGATCCATAAGCACATCCATCCAGTGGAAAGATAATTACTCTTGTCTTCTGTTCAAACGTTGGTGGGTTCAAATGCCATCTTGGACTAGAGTGTTTCAAAAACCATCTGATTCGGAATTTTTTAAACTGTAAATCCCAGTCTAATTGGCCATCATGTTTGAAAATACATCATTGAGACAAACATTCACCTTGAGTGTACAACTTTAAGCTCATTTACTTCCGTTGAATATTGGTTGGATTATGGTACTTGGTACTTTTAAACCCAGAGAAAACGAGTTCTTCACATTCAAATCTTATGAATACAGAAAAAAGCTAAGGAAGGAAATTAATTTTAACATACATGTTTAAAGATTTTATGTGTGACTCGGGATTATATTTTGGAGTGTCTGGGGCTTTCCAGACTAGATCTACATAGAAACCTAATAATGGTTTTGAACTTTTTGAGAGTGAATAAATTCATAGACCTGGTTTGGCTCTGTTGAATCCAAGAAATAACTAACAATAAGATTTTGTATTCAAAAATTTTTCTTCAACTACATTTTAAAACATTAATTTTAATTAGCTTTTAACTAGAATATTTAAGAATTTTAACAGTTTTAACACTGCATGAAAATAAAATAAAATTTAGAGGGGTATTCTTTTCCAGGATTCTCAAAATAAGCAATTATTTATGACTAACGATGCAATCTTACGTAATAAACCTGAGAGATTTTTCCTCAAGAGGTCGTACTATTTTAATAATAAATCATGGTTGAAGCTGGACGCAGAATTAAACGAACTTAAATACGATAATGTATAGCACTGATTTGTAACTGTTTGAATCTGTTTAACATACATACAAATAAAAAATAAAAAATGCAAAAACAATTTCTATAAAATATGATTGATACAATATTGAAAATTTATTATGATCAATAATAAGCTTTATGAGCACTTTTCTTCCTTTTTTAAAATGACCCAAATAAAGTTTTTAGTTATTTGATGCATTTTTATAATTCAAAATTGATAAATTTGACACGTCAAATCGAATTTTAAATATAATTAATATATTTTGTACGTATTACTAAATTTTACAGTAAAACATCTTATGATCATTATATTTCTGTTAATTTAATACCCCTCTTTATATATACATGATTACTGTTTATACGCTGGTTATTAACCTCTCTCTCTGTTTAATTAATTTATTATTACACTGGTGTTAGTAATAGTCCAGAAAAAAATATATTTTTAATGAAAAACTATAAAGACAAAGATTTATTTTAAAGATATATATATATATATACAAATATATATTATATATGTATGTAAATATATATATATATATATAAATATATATATATATATATATATATATTGTTCTTACTCTAATATAAACTTAATGTTATTTTGAATAGATGCAAGCGATATTTATACAATGATGAGATCAACACACTTTTTAGAGACAAGACTGCAAGAAACCTTTTTTTTTAGTTCAATATAAATTTAGTTAATTCTCCAGCTTATAGGTATTCAAATCAATACAGCAGTGCAAATATTTCATTTGGTGAGAATTTTTTTATCGAAAAATATTAAAATGTTTAACGAAAAAAATAAAAAAATGTTAAAATTCAATTTAAATGGATGTTAAAAAACTTACGTTTGACTGCGCAATGAGATTTATTTTAATCTTCCTCTGCCTCCTTTGGTGTTAAGATTTTTTGGATTACTTGATGTACAAATTTAGTAATAACTGATATGGTATGTATCCCTATGAAAAGCTTAAATATTATAACTAGAAATGCATCATTTTAATTCTAGTCATGATATTTTTAAACTGTTCAGTATAACATTTATGCTTCTTTTGAAAGAATAATTATATAAAAATGTCATGAAAATATCATTAAATTATATTACAAAAAAATATATGTTGCTGCATATACGCAGGTTTAATCTCTACAAGAAATTATATTTTAAAAATTGATGCATTTCCGTTGCCACAAAAAAATTTACGCAAGAAAAGTGTAGAAATTTTTAAAAAAAGAATCACATTTTAGAAAAATTTTTTTTTGTTTCCCATATTTTTTTACATGAAAAATTTTGCACACCCCTTAAGCACTCTAATAATTTAAATTCTGTAAAACTGTTACTTTTCGGTTGAGTAGCAAGTACTTCTCAATCACTTCTACTTTTAAATCCTGTATATCTCATGAACATACATCAGAAAAAAGGTAGTATTTCTTAAAAAATGAATTCGGCTCTTCTGAAAAGCATGTGGGCTAGTTTTAATTCTGTAGCTAAGCATTAAAGTGGTCCTTTGATCCTTTAGTTTGTTTTGTAAATGATATAAAATTTTCTTGCATATTAATTCCAATCTCATATTCATGTGTCTTATATTTTAGCTAAAAATTATTCCTTTTTATGTTAAAAAATGTAATATTTTTAATGTGTGAATTCAATAGTTTGAAACTCCGATTTCTACAAGTTATTATATTCGAAAGAAATTTTTTTCTATTTTCTCAAGACGCATTCGTACAAATGTAATAAAACATTTTTATCCTTTCTTTTATCATTATTTTTCTTTCGCACACAGAAACCCTGTAAAAGTTTCCTAATTCTCAATTTCACTATATATATTTTATTATATATAAAATGAAAAACAATTTTATTCTCTACCCCTTCTCAAATTAACTATTGAATATATAAAATATTTATATAGTTACCCGTATGAAAATATTTCGCAATTCAAATACAACTGAGTGTTAGAAAAATCCAATATAGAAATTAGATTACAATATTGTTAAAAGAGATTTTTACGGAAATTATTTTTTGAAAATAGTTAAGGAAAATATCATTATCATGTTCATTAATATTGAGAAAGATTCCGAATTTTATATTGAAATTTATGTTAGTGATATATCTAAATTATTAATTTTTCGATTATATATATATATATATATATATATATATATATATATATATATATATATATATATATATATATATATATATATATATATATATATATATATGCAAAAATTATGAGTTCATCTGAAATGATATGTACACATATTATTATTTTCGCTTTAAAGACCTCTCAAACTACTATAAAGAATAGTTAAATTTGAGTTAGATTAAAAACAATCAAAATCAACAATTTTTAATGTGTGCCTGATTATATTGAAGTAATTTAGAAATATTTTCGGATATGTTACTCCTCTTTTATCACTGTATCGAACAAGCATTTTAAGTGTACTGTAATTAGTATAGTACTATATTAAACAAACATTTTGAAAAACTTACATTTCTCAGGAATTATTTTTAGCTATATTCTTATTTATATAAAGTTTTTTTTCATTCAAAAAAGGGATAGGTATGTTAATAAATGATCAAAACCAATTTTTTTTAAAATATTAATAAAAATAATTATTTTTCAGGCAGTAAATTGCTATCCTAATCTTGATGAATTTGAAGTAATAACCATGAAATCAAATGAATAAAATAGATGTGTACAGCAATGCTAACATTTTTAATTTCACTAAGCATTGACTGAAGACATTTATCCTGATTTAAATAAAATCATATGAGAACAAATGCCACGACATTGGCAAGGAATTTTTATTATAGCAGAATTCTCTTTCCTTTTATTTAAAATCTCGCAAAGTAGAAGAAATAGTTTCTGGAATGGTAATATTTGTTCCCATAAATAAAGAATTTTTATTCGATGCCGAAGAAAGACATTCATAGGCAATGGAATCATTTAGAGTGGCAGGCGGAAACTGACATTTAACAAATTCAGGTAATTAAAATTACAACAATATGTGAGTTCAACTAAAATAGCCAGCTATTTGTCAACGTTTTTGCATTGTTCGCGAATTGAAGTAATGTGTACATTGAGCTTGTATTTGTGCAATTTTGTAATCCTGAAAAGCAGGCTGCATTTATCTGCGGTTACATTAGAGAGAAATAGTGTTAGAGGGGAACTGTGTTTCGGCGAAAAATACTTGAATAGGGTTGATGCAAATCGATATATTTTTATTGGGTTGTCATCTATGCTTCGTAATATATATTTTTCCCATAACTTGACCACGAAAATGTACCAGCTGCAAATATGAACAGGAAATTATTTCTAAAAAGATGAAGAAACTGTAATAGTATAATGATCGAATACTCTAAAACTATGCCAGGAATCTTATTTAAATGTTTATAGTCTGAATGGTATACTTTTGGGAAAGACAATTTTATCCTATTCAGATTAGATTCAATTCCAACGAAAACCATCGTGTTAAGGCGGTCAGTGCAAGTTATGATTTGGAATAGCTGAATGATCCAAATTAAACTGCTTACTTGAAATTATGATACAAGACTAGGTGCAAGATGATAGAAGATAATATTGTAAATTAAACGAAGCTCATACATGAAAGTTCAGCCTAATGCGCTGGAAATCAGTTAATAAAATAAATTATGCACTTGACGAAGAAGAACAGGGCGATTACCGAGATATCGTTTATTTATGTTCTAATATTTTAATTTTACTGACACAGCTAAAGCATTTCAAGAATTCACTTCACGAATGTTTGAACTCATAAATATCCGATTCTCTTCCATTCCCGAGTACCAGGATTAAATAGTTGTTCTGGTCTTGTTGATATCTTCTTAAACCGCTTCAAATTCATTCTCGATTATACACATAATGTTGCATTAACTTTTGCTTTTTCTGGGTATGTAGATGGAATTTATAATATTATTATAAATTTTTTAATAATGTTTGTTGATAGCCATACTTTTTAAGACTCATTACACTATATTACTTTGAAAACTAAACAAAAATTTGTCTCAATGAACTTTTCCTTAAAAATATCTTTTGATACAAGTGTTTTGAAAATATTTAGCGTATCGAAGTTAAGCCAAACTGACATCTTTTGCGTCTTAATTGAACAATCCATGATGCCAAAGCTGATTACGTTAGGAATTCATTTATGGACATGAGTCCATTTGAATTTGTTTTATCTCGTGTGCAAAAAGTGAATCCAGAGGGGAAGATCTAAATATATAAGTTAATTATTTCTTTTATCATAAGCCCGTCTTTGCCATTAGCTGATGATAAGCCAGATAAAATGATGATGAAGCGTAAAAAGAGTTGAAATTTGCGTCCTTAGAGTTGTCTTCAAGAAACTTTAAAACAATGAGCCAACGGTGGGCACCATCTATATCCCCCTGGAATTAATTAATTATCAAAGTTTTGTACTCTGAAAAAACACTCTGTTTTTATGTACAAACATGTCTTTTTGATTTTTTAAGGAAGAAATCCATAAATGAAGAAGATTTGGGTTATTATTTGGTTGAGAGTTTGAAAAAAAATGAAAAAGTAAAATAAACTAGGATTTAAAGTGGGGGTGTTAACGTTATAAAAGAAGTTAACAATTTGTCCAGTAGTGAACTTGTGAGAGTTTTAAGGCTTTATAAGAAAATAGAAAAAACTTTGTTTGTCTATTGTCTAAATTATATATTTCACATGATAAACTCATTTTAATAGATCAGCAGATTAAGGATATTTTCCGTTAAATTATGAATTATTGCAGTCCAGAAATTTCATAATGGTTTTTAATTGGAGTAAATGTTTCATTTAAAGAGCCTCTTTTAAATTAATTTGTTAACTTTAAAAATAAAGTGGTCAAGGAATGTTTTTTTACAAAACAAGCTTTATTTGTAAAGAAGGTATTAGCCTGGGAGCGTGGCGATAGTGCTTCGTTCTCTCAACACACAGGTCCGAGGTTCGATCACAGTGCTGGGCAATGGCGACTGAGCCTTTCAACCCTTCTCGGAACTAAACACTGGGGGTTTCGTGTTTGGCTGACTTCTAGCCAGGACGTAAACTTTGCCCCCCACATGAGATCCCGAGAACAGATGGGGGCCCTGTAGGCCTTGTCCCCCATTTGTGTGAGCTATCATATCACTGAGTACACATTCATCTGAAAATTTTCTAATGTAAGAATATTTAAAATATATCTTTACTAACAATATATTACAGAAAATCTAAATACAGTTTACCCAGCACTTTTCATTTTTTTAATGTTATAAATACTTTTTAATATTATAAGTTAAATATGCATTTCCATTAAATTTGTATAAGAAAAATATCTTATAAAAAGTTTTTTATGGTTATGTGTACAGGTAAATTACAAGAGTTTTTAATATAATATAGCTATAACATAAAAATAATATTTGATTTTTGCTTAATGATTTCAATAGAATAAATTTACATTTAATCATGTAGTTAATTTATTTAGATTATACTTTTTTATTTGATTATGCTGTTTCAGGAAATTAAGATATTTAGAAGGTGTTTTTATTAAAACATAAGACTCAGAATATGATTTCTCTATTTGCACTTCAATTAAGAATATATTATTTTCTTCATTTATTTTAACTTTGTCTGATAATCCTTTTAATTTTGTTATTTTTAAGATTTCTGTTTTGTCAGGATATATTTAATTAAAGGACTTTTTATATAACTATGATATACTCTTAATCATACAATAAATAATACAGTAATCTTAAAATAATTTTTGGTTAATATTCGTTAATCAATTTCACTAACTATTTTATTTAACGTTGGCTTTTTTTCACTCGTAATTTTCATTTTATTAGAACAGAGAATGTGTTATTTTATTCTATACACGTTTACCAACACATTATCTCGTGCATTAAAATGACTCACAGAATTAATTCAGAAATTGAAATAAAAGTGCATAAAGCAGTATTTATACGATAACTCTATTAAAAAAACGAGTTGAATTATTAATTTTAAAAAATTTATTTTATTATTATTTAATAATATCAAATATTTCAAATATGCTTCACAGATTTAGTTGTAGAAAATCCTTTCTTTCAGTTTATTAAGTAAAGGGAATATCTTCTTCAGTAATATGACAGTTCAAGATGGACTAGAAAGTATTCTTTAACTGGACACCAGATTGCCCAATCTTTAGCCTTGGACTTCCATTCTATAATTTTCAATGATTTGCCGACCCTTGGCGGAGAGGTTAGCGTCCCTAACTTTTCTAACCAGTTGTTCCTGGGTTTGAATTCTGGTTTGGGCATGTATGTTCCTTTCTTTGTCTGTGTTTGTCTTTCCTTATCCCTTAAGTTTCGGGGCGGAAAGAGCACACCCACTGGTTGCCCAACTGCATCACCTACACCTATTATAGCACTGAATAAGTATATAAGAGCAGCCGAGCATTTGGAAAAAAGGTTTTCAGCGATTTAAAGTCATTTTCAATGCAGTCCAACCATAAAAGTTTTGACCTTCCTTTTTTCCATTTTGGTTGTTCCATGGACAATTAATTTGTGGATTTATAGTCATCTAATGTAATAGAATATCCGACGCATCTTAACTTTTGTAAAGTAATGAAAATAATTGTTTCTGAGTTTCTTTTTACTCTGTATAATTTAGTATTTTTTCTTTTAATCCTAAAAATATACACAAAAACACTTCTCAAGATTTTTCGCTAAAACAATGCCATTTGCTTTTCTTTTCTTTTGCTGTTAGAACCCTTGTTCCAGCTGAATAAGGTCAAAAACGGTCTCTTTAAACATTTATACATACTTAGTTTCATTGTTCTCTTAATAAAATTAGACTTTAAGTAAATCTTTAAGCAAAAAAAAATTCACTTAGCATTTGCAATTCAGCTATGGATTTCAGACAATTAATGATTTTGTATATTAATTTCAGAATCTCGAAAAATAATTCTCTTTAATGCCTTAAATCTAAAACTTTTAATTTCTATAAAGGGAAGGTTATACTCTGATTTTAAACAAGGCATATTATGTTTTAAGTTTAGGTTTGATTAATTTTTAGATTTATTAGCTTCATTTTCTACAGAAATAGTTGTTTGTTTCAGGTCTTCAAGTGTTCTGGTTACTATATCGATATCATCAGCATATAAAATCTGTTCAGAAGATTTATTTAAATTGGTTTCTCGAAAGTTTAAATTTTCATCCCTAATTACTTTTAAAGTGCAAGTTAAAGAGAAGGAGAACTATATGATCATCTAATCTTATATCAAGTAAAGAGAATATATAAATTTAAAATTAGAACTTCATTTTATTACCAGTTGACCAGAAACTTATAGTAAACTCTAAACAATAGAATGTCAACCCAAAATTATGAAAAACAGCTAACAAAGAGAGTCATTTTAATGTTGTCCTGCTTATGATGACGTCACAAAAAAGTCTATGAAGTGACTTTATTATATTGCTGGTTACCCAAAATACTACGCTAAGAAGGAAATCTCTAAAATTATTTTAAGAAGTAAACAAGAAGGGCTGTCCCCTTTCCAGATTCAAATAATTAGGTCTTGATGATGATTACTTAAGGATAATTCTCAGCTAAGATTAAAGATTTGTTGTCTATATTAGTTTAAAATTTTTAATTTTGATTAGAAATTACAAAATCTTACAGAATATTTCCCGTAACTTCAGTTAATGTAAACTTATAACTATGATTCTTAATAAAATAGATACCACACTATTGTGTGCTTGTAAAATATTAATGAGTGAAGTACTTAGAATGATTTTAGAGACATTTTTAAGTTACAGCATATTTTGAGCTCTACAATTTGGATGTTCAATTTGTATTAAATTGGATAAATCATGTTGGGATATTCAACATATTATTTATTTTTTGTTGCCATTCATAAAATATTAAGGCTATGTATTTATCCTCAAAACTATCGTGCTGAGCGTTTCAATTTCTGTATCTCATTTAAAATTCGTTTATAAGATAGTATCAACAAGCAATTAATACATTGGATGGTAGACGTTGATGGAAACTGTAATCTCACTGCGAGCTTATGAATATAAATTCAAATGCAATACATTTCGCACTCTCACCATAAATATTTGAAATGAAGTTGGCAGAAAATCAAATTCTAATGACATCAATTATCTTAATTAGATCTACGTTTTGACATGAATAAATATCCATATCTGATAGCGTAGAAACTCTTAAATTATATTACAGGGCATTAGATTTCATATAAACTGATTCATTACAAAATTCATATTTTAACTGTTTCTCTCGATAAATCTGAAATTACAAAATTAATTGAATGAAATTATAGTTTAATATTCGAATACGCAAATAAAGTACTTAGGCAGGCTTATATTTTTGTATAGAATTAAAAGAAAATAAAGCTGTTAAATCGATAGAATTCAATACACAATTCTTCCTCGGTTAGATTTCATTTGAATCAATTTTAAACAGGAAATATTTCACAAAAAATAACGTTTATCTGCTTATGACTTCACAGCTATATTTCTCTTAGTTTCTTCAGTTTATTAAGACTATGAACGCTGATGTAAAATATTTTTAAGTGAACAAAAATTTGGAGGAACATATACTATCATATTTCATTCTTACGTAATTTTTTTGAAACCTGATTTAATACTAATAATATATTAGATATTTTTGTTAAGCTTTTAACTGCTTACACAAGAATTTGCAAGGTATTAGGAACTTCATTAAAAATTAATTTCACGTTTCTTCAAAGTTTATAATATAACTAAACTTAACTTATTATGAGAACAATAAACTACAATTTGCTTTTAATGCCTATACTTTGCGTAACTGGATAACAGACAAAGTAAATTGTAAATTAATTTGTAGCATTATAAAACATGGTTCGTTATTGGAATTTCTTTCATGCTTAGTGTAAAAAAAAGAAACCTAGATAATAGTTCATAAAATCATAAGTGAATTTCTAGTACTTTAAAATACAGATCTCTATTGGAAAACTTTATATAATATTAATGCGTTAGTTAAATTAAATTAATTGCGTACCATTAAATTTTAAAGTGTAATTCTTCATTAAATGATCGTATCTATACATAAAATTATTTTCACTTGTATCACAAAAAGCAGTCTACTGTCTCTAGTCTTCAGTTTACCAATTCGTGAGTTCGTTCTTTGAGTATGTAGTCTTTCGGAGTCTGCTTTAAACTGTTTGTCTTTGTTGAATTTACTCTTAAGTGCAAAATTTGGCCAAAAAGTGACAAATAAACCAAGCTATGAAAATTTGGCTTACAGCATGAGAAAATTAAAAATCAGCTCTGAGTACTATAAATCGCAATTCAAAGTCTGTTCAAAGTTCAGCTAGAAATGTGTTATGCGTATCGTTTAGAATGTTCAATAAGATAATGGCTACTTAAGATGAATTAAAATTCATTTCACAGAAAGCTGAATATAAGGATTAGAAAATTAAAGAGGAGCTCTATGGAAGACATCTGTTTTTAGAACGCCATTAGCACCCCCATCTATGCATAGGATATGGTGTGGGAACTAATTAGAGCTTAATTTTTATTCAATGAGGTATTGTAAAATTTCTGTCATCTTTAATTTGTAACACCAGATTGTTAAAAGAGCCTCCAAAATTAAGAATTTATTAAAAACATCAGAAATTTGAGCCTTACAACTGACAAAAACCTTACAACTTTGTCTATAATATTCACTATATTTTTAAATTATTACAGATAAACACTAAAAGCATTCCTTCATTTACGTGGAGTTAGCATTCAACTTATAGACATTTTAAACAAAGAAACTTCTCGTTCTCAGGCTACAGCCACGTCCTGGTTACAAATTTAAGTTGCCACTTGAAAGGATAAATCTTTTTCAGTCTGTTTGAAAAATTGAGACCACCTCACAAAGTGCAAAGATAAACAGTAAAAGACTCTAAAATATTATCGAAAAAGAGAAATCTGAAAATGTTTTTTCTTTATGGCGTATCTTTATTTCAACTTTTAACCCCACGCACCGAAGTAGGAAATCCCTACGATCAGAAAAATGGTTTTCGCACATTTTTTTAATAATTGAAAAAGCCTACAGATTTTGCTGGGTGTCCCTTACACAACAAATCTTTGGTTGATATTATGGACCAGTAACTTTAATAGGTATGTATAAGCCTCAAAAGGCTGGAAATAATAGTTTCCGATTGATTGAGCTCGATGGATACACAATTTAATTGAATTGAAGGCGATATGAAGTCGGTGGGTCACTATTTATTTATTTGGTTTTATTTGTTTTGTAATATCTTTCTCTCTCTAGAGGAAAAGCTAAAGTTTACTTCAGAATCCAAGGAATACCAACGTAAGATTTCGAAAGTAAAAAATAAACTCAAAAGACATCAATATAGAAATGTAGTCCTAAAGGAAATTTCTCAATTTTGCGAAATATTGGAATATTTTGGGAAAAAAACTTTTCTAATGTTTTTAAATATATGTGTGTATGTGTATCCCCATCATATTCAGAAAGAGACTAGATTAAATATTCAGGAAATTCAAAATTTGGTAAACTAACTAAATTATACTTAACTCATTTACACTCAATAGGAAAACAAAGATACTCATAGAATGATTTCTCTTCACAAATTTATTCACAAGAACTTTATTTAATCCTGTTTTAAATGTTATTTTCGACACTCTTTTTTATCATGTTTCTTCAAGAAATTCATGTAAAAATGCTCTTTATCATTTAAATGGACATCTTTAAACAACAGAGATTCAACTCTAAATGATACCTAGACAACCAATCTCGAGTTTCATACATTTCTCTAATAGACAATACTTGATTTGAGAAATTTCGAAAAGAAACAATTAGGATATTCAAAACATTTTTTTAAATGTTCAAATAGAAATTATTTAAATCTTTTATTTTCCTTTATACAGATTTTCAGCTGTACTAAGCAAATTTGTTTCCATTGATGAGTTTTCATATTCTAGGATTTATTTTATAAAGCAGGTTGTTAACGTTAAAATAATACTAAAAATGTCTATTTAAAAAAATTTCAAAATTTTATTCAAATATTAGTGAAAAAATACCATTATATTACATAGTTTCAAGAAGAATTCCGAGAAAATTTCTTTAAAGATATCATACAGTGTAATACTGCGCCATAATGAGACCTCATCAAGTATTGCTTCACGTCAACATTTTTTTTGCAACTAATACATAAGTCTATTTAAGATTTACCAAATATCTCATTATTCTTTTAGTAACTATCACTTCAAAACTACACATTTTAATATTAAAGAGCTCTTCGCACAACATATTTTGCATACATTATACATATTTTGTTTTAGAATCTAAAAGTACACTTTTTTTATTGCTTATGATTAGATTTCATATTTTTTTTAAAATTAAAATCTTTAACTATTAAGGAAATAATTTGTATTACTGTATATATAATTAGAAATACTTTTAGTTGTGATATTCAATTTGTTAAATCCATCTGATAAAATAAATGATCATGAATAATTGAAGAAATAAATAGTTGATAAGTTAAACAAAATGTCTTTAAATTAAGAGATAATCTGAGAAATGAATCTGAATAAATCTGAGAAATGCCTCTTACTCAAAATTTATTCGTAAAAAAATATTATGTATATATATTTTTCATAAATGCATCAACAAATCCTAGTAGTTCAAAGAAAAACAGAAAATTTTTCTGGGAAAAATAAATGTCTCAATAAAACTAGTATGTAAATCCATTAATACTATGCTATGAATATATGAATCTCTCTAGTGCGTTGAATTTTTAAATTCATTTATTTTTCATAGTGACATTTGAAGTTTCAGTGCAGCAAAAATCAAGGTTGTTTCTATATATTCAACAACAGAGAAACTAAATTCCCTGAATGAATGAAAAAATTGGCTATATTTGGCGTCACCTGACATTGTATCATAAATAGAGGGTTGTATCTTTGCATGGTTGAAGAATATATATAAAAATTTCGGAGAAAAGGTCTTCTGCCAGTGAATGTGTTCAGAGGGAGGTTCGTAATTGCACGTCAGCTATATCTGTACTCTAAATTAGAAATAAAAGAGGATAACAGCTTATTTACAGCAAAACGCTACATAATTTAAGAGAGGTAATGTATGAGACCGATGACTTCACACATTAAAGGATAACATCACATTGATGTATGATAATGCTAAAATTCATATAGCTCCCAAACTCAATCATTTTTAAGAAATTGAAATCTTTAGTCTGACCAATTTCACATTATAATCTTGGGAAAACATTATACGACCTGGTTTTTTGGACAAATGGAAAAATTGTTTTAGTTTATACATTTACAAGCAGTTAATGGCTGTGTTTATTTCGGGAAAAAATGTTGGTGTAAACTTGAATATCTTAATGATTTGTGTGTGTATATATATTTCAATACAGTGGAAAATCGTACATTAAGTCACGCACACACACACACACGCACGAACATATTTAAATTCATTTGGATACTGGGCAAGGAGTATCTTAATATTCATCATTATACGACATTTATTACATTTACCTTTGCTTTATGTGTCCTTTTTATTTAAATATAGCTGTTATATTCTCATATATAGTTATTGCCTAGTGAAAAAATTATAGTATTTGATCAATTCAGCTACCACTCAACAATGGAATTTTTCACAATTTAAAAATTAATTTGAAGAGAAAGAAAAGAACATCTAATACTTTTTCAAATGTAACTAAAGTTATTTTTCTTCATTTGGAACTATTTCAGACGGAAGAGTAAAAGCCTGCTTTGCAGGTTAACACTTCGTATACACACTAGGTCCAATATTCAATAAGAGGAAAACGCTCTCATTGTTTTAAATAAGACTAAAATACATTTTTAAAAATAAAGTTATACCGGAGTTTATTTTATTACATAATGGAATTATATTTTCTATTGAATAATAGGCAATACATATGGTAGTGTATCGTTTTCTTTAAATTAAATACGGTAATGAAAAGATGAATTTTTGTCAACTTTTGTGCAAATTAATATTTTATTTATATTTATGAAATTTTATCTATATTGTTTCACATATTTTAGTTGAACTTTATCAAGCTTAGAAACATAGTAAGAGAATTTGCTATTGAATCAAATCCTTCTGAAATGCTGGTGGTTTAAAAAGTAGGTTAGACTCGAACACAGTGTAAGTAGAAAAAAAAATAAAACATTTCACTGTGTTTTTTGACTATTCAAGCTAGAATACAATATGACACACATACAACGCACACACTATTTCTCGACTTAAACTGCCAGTCGCTGCAGACAGTTATCGGAATGTAGCGGGGATCGCTTGATGCTCTGACGATTCTAAATAAGAAATAGATGAAAAAGTGTGCCATTACAAAAATAAAGAATTATTATAATTGAATCACAATATATTACACTAAATTTTTATATAAATATTTAGAATATTAAATGTACCATATAGACTTTTGGTGGATTTTTGCAAGATGGATTTTGCTAGATATTTATAGAATTTTATACACTCTTTTGAGCTAGATAATTTTGAACTGATGCCTCAGTTGTTGTTACTTAAGACACTTGGACAGGCCAAGCTCTCTATGCCTTCGCAATGCGAATTTAAGTCAATAGGGAGCGTCTTTCGTTTTAGTCAAAGCACCACGAAGGTGAAAGTACGTCTTTGCTCTTTTTTAAATTCTCCGATAGATGGCACCACCAGAGAATCCACTTCCTCAATTTTGACATTGATCTGAAGGGGGAGGAAATTTTCTCCAGACCATTGCACCCATGGTAACTGCTCAACGACCGACCACAAAACTTTCGATTCCATAGATTTAACGAACACGTATATCTCATGTACTCGGTGGGTCTTTGGCGGCATTGTAAATCGAACCCCGTCGTTCCGGATAGAAAGCTGATACCCTAACCACTTAACTACCACGGCCTCCCTCAGTAAATATGTGTAAAACTGACAGATTATGGAAGGTAATAAGCAATTATTAGTACAGAAGAAATAAATAGTTGATCCTTACTAATAATATAATAAATAATACTTATTATATTATTAGTAAGCAACCAGTATTATTATAATTATATAATAATAATACTTGTGGCGGAGGACTTGTTAACCGAATGAAGGCCCTGGAAAATCAAAATGCTCTGTAGTAGGCATTTCAGATGGCTTATCCAAAAATATATATAATTTCCAGCGTGATGGTATAAATGGAAATCCCCTTAAGTGATTTTGATAAAAGCTTTAATGTTTCTTATATCATATATTCTTGTGCTATAGTTCACATGTCCAAACTCCCTGCCACTCTTTATTAGATCCTTTCCAGTGGTACAATTGCCATATCATTCCATTCGTTGCCTTCATTCCATTCGTTGCCATACATTGCCATATCATTCCATTTGATTTTCCATTCGGAAACTAAATAGTTCCAGACTAAAATATGCAATGGAAAATCACTTGTATGTTATAAGCCTAAGATGAAAACAGTAAAATATATACTGTAAATACATAAATCTTTTTTATGTCCACCGTACCAGAGCGAAATTGTTCCTTCTTTTTATGTATTTCTCTTTCAACTTCTAAAAATATATCATTGTACCATTCTCTCATTTAAAATCTGTTAAAATTTATTTTTTCAATTTTATATAGTATAAATTTATTTACTAACATAACATGTTTTTTTATGATGGGATCGATGTTTTTGAAATATATAATTTCAAAGCCTATGAAATATTTTAAATTTAAAAGCTAAATATTTTTTCCTTATTTGGTTTCGCAAAAAAGATATACATTACTACCAAATATAATTTGAAATTTCGATGCATATTTTCATCTGCTTCCTCATCTCCCTTCTACAAAAACCGAAGAAATTTGTTTTAAAAATTATTTCACAGACCAGTGCTTTTCAGAAAAAATTTAAAAGTAATCTAAATGATATTTTGAAAACAGTTGAGATTTTATACATTAATTTTGATAAACATTTTTCAATGAAACATCTACTGATAAATGTTTTAAAATATTTATTAACTATACTTCTCACATCTTGTTTGATTCAGTTTAAAAGAATTTAGTTTCATAAAATTTTTGAAAAACATTTTTTACATGGTCTAATGATATTTACTATTCCATCTAAACACATGAACCTTAACATTTTGAAATATAACTAAAAGATGATATGAAAAATTATGACCTGCCCATGCTCACTTTAACGCTTGAATAGGTATTATTTTAACGCTATATTTTCCATAAAATCAGCCGAATAAAACTTTCAAAGCAGCAATTTTGCAACACATCTTCATTTTACAAACAAAATACCAATTTTATCATTTCTTTCACCCTTTACAAATCGTCTGAGAATAAAAAGATAAAAATGAAGAAAACGATTCACCGAAAATTCTACTCCTTTGAATAAAAAAAATCAATTTCTTCAAAAGTCAAATTTAATTTCTTTGATAAAGATTTAATTTACCCTATATCAAAGATATACTTAATTTGTTTCTTAATAAAAAATAATTTATCCATAACGTAAGTAACTTAATTTAATTCTAATTTCTAGTTATAATAAATTTAATTTTAAGTAATATTTTTTTAAAAATTGCGTTTTTATATAATTTATAGAAACTTGCCCAATATTATCTGTTTATTACTGCAAATTTGTATTATTAATATTTAATTAAAATAGCTAGGCTTAGATAAAAATTTTAACTATTTAGCTCACTAATGAGAGATAATTATTAATTTTTAAAATTCATTGTATTTAGAATTATTTAAGCTAAAATTATACTATTTTCAAATGATGAAAGTATCTATTCAAGTCAATACATGCAAATTATTATGAATGTTATAAATTAGAGCAAGAAGCATATCAAATTATTCAGCTTCTTACATTTTATTATTTTTTAATGAATAAAAATTGGGAAACTGATAAATTGATCTCTTTTTCAGCATATATCCCTGATTTCCGGAAAAGTAACAAACGAATTAAATTTTTGCTGTTACAAGTTTCAAACAAATTTTCAACTGAAAGAAATGACTTAAATTTCGTATGAGGAAGTATTTTAATCATTAACATAAATTTTAAACTATTAATTTATGAAAAAAAATTTTATGTGTTCATATGTTCGTTATAGAGTTATATAATTGCTGTATACCTGTTTAAACTTAATGCTAAAAATATGTTATTGCTATATTCTTAAAATGACTAAGTGATTACTGCTTATATAATTTAAGATAAGATTCAAATAAGTGTACATAAATTATTCAAAGGCAAAACTAATTCAGAACTATTTAATTGCAAAATCCAATTGTAAAATTTTAAAGCTATTTGAAAGTATATTTATATAAAAGCTTATAAATCTACAGTGTCACTGTGCACAGAATAATTCAGAAAATTTTAAGATTAGATTATTTTTTAAGAACAAGAATGATACAATTTTTTAAACGCCTATAATTAAATTTTTTTTCACAAAAAATTTTTAATATTAGAGATTTAGAGCTTAACGTAACGTATCTCTCAAACTGCATTCTTATTTAATTTGCTTAAAACATAGATTTAGATTATATGTTTTGAACCAGAAATTCATAGCTACTCGATTAAGAAAGAACAAGCGAGAAAAACAGATTGTTATTACTTTCATAGGGCACAGCTGTAATTATATGTACGTAGACAGATTAATTATAATAATGTATATTGTGTTAAGCGTCTAATACATGTATTTACAGTACATTATAATAATAGATCATCTGTAAGATACGGTAGTATAAAGGAAATAATGCATGGTATAAAAAGAGTCGTCATATATAGCAGCTGTCCTAACATATTTCCAACAACACACAGTTGTAAGTATTTCTGTCCATTCCTTTTGCAAGAATGTTACCAGCTCAACTGTAGATTTAGAACATTGCTTTATGATGTATGTGAGTTGCTCTAACTTTAGTCGTCTATGAGGCTTAGGTCGAGACTCTGAGCAGACAGGCGAGAAGTTATAAATTCAAATCTTAATAGAAGAGATTGACAGAATCTTCAATGTGATAATACAAATCATCGTCTTGTATATTGGTTATATTGAGATTATATATTGAGAACATGTGTGTGTGTGTGGTAGGGTCAGTAGGTTGAAAAAATGATATTGGGGGATCCTGAACAATACCTAAGGTTAACATTATTTATATTCAAATTATCGTGAGCGAACCCTCGCTCTTTATAGGAACTCACTGCCCGGCGCTCTTGCATTTATTGAAATTAAGCTTCTACAAAAGTGGGGCCCCTAGACCTTACAGGTTTCTATGCAGTAGGGCTTTGTATTACTGATTTTTACATTTGGTTTTAATACACATATGTTGGTTACAAGCAATTGATGTTCAAAAGAGAATATATGAAAATAGCTAAAAATAACAATTACTATTCAATACAAATAAAATGAAACAAAGTAGGAAAGAAGAGGAGAGAATTGGATAAATAGTTAAATTGTGACAGTCCTCATTTGTTATTAGATTTATAAAGTTAAGTAGCTCCTAGAACAATCCATGAAAAGTCCAGGGTTATCGTTGGAGGTAACTGTCAATAGAGGCACCCTTGGAGTGAGAGTACGTTTCCCGCTGGCCACAGGAGGGGTTGAATGAGTCCCTGGTTGAATTTGGGGGAAAATGATGATTCAGAGGCCACAGACGTGTTGTCATTGAGGTTATTAGAGATGTCTAGACCTTTTGAGATGATGAGTTGCATAATCACCCTTACTCTACCTCTACGAAACTTATCCGCGGGGCAGAATGCAAGAAGGGACGAGTCATTTTGGTCTTCACTTTTTTAATATGTAGATTATCCATGATGGAGCACATCGATAAGTAGTGGAGAGCCGTTCTGGACTCATTGCAGATGCAACTATCAATGGCAGCTTTCTTTATTTTATGGTAGTATGTTGGAAATATACATAGGTTTGTTAACACTTAATTAAGAAAAAGGTTCGTTGAGAGGCGGGATCTTGAAATTTTTGGGGAGAACTGGATAGTAATTTAGTTCTAAAGCTTGTAGTCTTAGTCATGCTGCCATTGAAGGAGAACATGTTCCTGCAGTTGATGATAAGAAAAAACTTTAGTTTTAGAATCGTTTTAATAGAAATGTCCTCTTTCTGTGCCGCTTCCTTTTCTGCTTGGTCAGCCAGGTCATTCTCTAAATTGCATGAGTGACAATTGGGCAGCATAATTGAATGCATGTGGTTGCTTCTTGAATTTGTCACTAATCTTCATTAATTAAATGACTTCTATTTAATTAATGAAGATTTGTGATAGGTATTGTTGAGAGCTTGAAGTACTGCCATGCTGTCTGATCATATATTATAGTGTCATGTTGGGAGGTCACAGCAAACTTTACAGCTCGTAAGAGAGCAAGTGTTTCTGTCTAGAAAGCACTATTGTATATATTCAGTTTATATTTATAGGTGCCAGTTGAAGAGCTATTGTTGACGACTACAAAGGCGGCTCCGGTTTCATTCCCTCAAATATAGAGTTTTCAATATAGATTTCCATTGAAGATTGGATGAATTTTGAATCAAAAGAAATTACAATGACTGGTTTTGAAAGGTTAAATGTGTACTCTTTTATTGTGTAGTCGGCGATGGTGTTCATCTTTATGTGTTGGGCTTTCAAATTTGGAGGCATGAAGATTGCAGTCTTGGTCTGAGAAGTTTTGGTTTGATTTGAGAAGTCTGGTAACATTGAAAGTGCTGAGGTTGATGTTGTCATAAACGATCAATTTATGAATCGTGTGAAGTGCCTCTAAATACTTCCTAACAGTCCTTGTTTCCTGGATGTCAGTGGGAAGATCCACGTTGAAATTTCGTAGACGATTATTCGTTCAACTACAGTTTGGTATATTTTTAGGATGAATTCTTTGATTCCCCACTCTCTGCTGACCATTGTTCTTAGACGCTGGGATGTCGGGATAACTTTTTTCTTTTGCTGCTTTATATGTTCAAGGAAAGATAGCTTTTTTGTCGAAGATGACTCCTAAATATTTAAGGTGTTCGGTGTGTCTCAGTCTATTGCTCTTAAGGGTGATTTTTGGATTGGAGGTTAGAGTTTTCTTTTTATGTCCTAGGATCATTACTGAGGATTTTAGAATGAAGATTTTGAGTCTCAGACTTTCACAGAGTGCAGACGTTTGTTCAAGGGAACTATTGCAGCAGATTTTGAGGTTTCTTTTGGGTGCGCTTTGAGAATGGAGTAGGAAGTCATCTGCGAATACAGGGACCCCTATATGAGCTAACCAGTTGGCATTCAGAAGATTGTTGAAGTACGCGTTCCAAAATGGAGGCCGCTGTGGCCTGGTTGGCTAGGGAATCACTCTCATTAACGGAAGGTAGTGAATCCCGGATGACCGAAGATCCATCGTGTTTCCAAATGTTGGCTGAGTAACTTTAAAACTGGGCATGGTTGCAATATCTTCCCAATGAAATGATACCCCTGGGGTGGCAGGCCAAGTGTTTGGGCTCTTTTGCTTGGTCCCTGCTTCAAAATCACGAAGATTCCACTCAGCTGCTTCTATTTAACTGGTAGAGCCCAACTCAGGGATAGGTACAGGGAGACATACATGTGCAACAACAACACTTCCACTATATTGGGCCTCCAAAGCAGCATTGTCGGCGAACTCTTGTTTTAGCTTTTGTCACTATGCCTCTGTCATACAGGGAGACCAATTGTCTGTCGGAAATGAAGCTGTTAATAAGTTGAGGGATGTTGGGAAGTATTTGCATTTTTTCAATCATTTCTCGAAGACTGGGATACCACACTGAATTAAATGCCTGGAAGATATCCAGGGCTATCAATGTTGTGTAGAGCTCCGGTACCATGTTAGATTTGATGGTTGGTCTGTCCTCCAAAGTATATGCTCCGTAAAGCATTTGTTTCGAAAGCCGAAAAATTTGTTTTGTAGGAAATTTGTCTCCAAGAAATGGTGTTTAAAGTGATCTTGGAGCAATCTTTCATGAACTTTTCCTATAGATGGTAGCATGCAAATTAGTATATATGATGTTTCCGTTGGATATTTATCCTTTTTCAACAAGAAGATAACTTGATCCACCTTAAAGGCCATGAGAAAATATTGGTAGCTAAAGCACAAAAATCCTAGAAAGGTTCTTGGATTGGTTTTGTAGATCAGTGTGACCGCTGGGTTGTTAATATCATCTACTCCTGGGGCTAGTGTATTATCCAGATGCTTGAAGATCTGATACATTTTGTTTTATTTGAATGGAGGATCATTTCGGTTCTGACAGTGGGTAGAAGTTAGGGTATATGGCTCCGGGATATTGGCTGTTTCTGAGATAACAGCAGCTGGATAAGAGGTAATAAGGAGGGTTTGTAGGTTCAAGGACATATTTTGTTGGTTTGGAGGTAAAGAATACTGAGTTGTAACAAATACTAAACTGAGTTGGGCGGAAGACGTTGTCGGAGATGATCTTTAGCAGGATTCCAAACTCTGCTCTATTCTTGGTGCAGAAGCTTGTCCAGCTGGTTTATTTTGCATGGGAAATGATTCTCTTCTCGTTGTTGAGTGATTTTTGTTATGTTTAAAGTTGGTGAAGTTTGATCCCGTCATTCTGATTTTGAACCGCTTTCATACGTCTTCTGTGAGCTCATGACTTTTGGCGACGCTTGTATAAAGTTGGGTTCTACCAATGTAATTTAGTTTGTTTGCCAGGGATTATACTTTTGAGTGAATAATTTCAAAAATAGTAATGATTAGAATAAAGCTTAAATGTTTATTTTACTTTTTTGGGTGTTAATGATAGTGGGTTGTTGCGATGCACCACGGGATTCTGTCTCAGTCTTATGAACACATCGATATAATTTTCTCCAGACAGTTATGGTATTTCGATGGATGCGAGTTACAATTCTGTGCGGATATATTGCAATCCTGTGGCAGACAACAGCAAACTTATATCAAAGTTAGAAACATACTGGTATGTGCATTTCCTACTTACAGGAGACAACACCACAATTTTTCTCTTGACAACAACATTCAAATACAGTTTGTATGCAAAATATGTTGTACAATTTCTTCATTTAAACACATTGTAGGTAGCATTATCATAGCCTTTTTTCTGTGAATGGATTGAAACTTTTTATTTGCATATTGCAGTATTTCATTCCTGTAGTATATATCTTATTTGAATACCATGATATATTTTTCATGGCAATTTTTATAGCCAAAAATGTAGAATTTTGTAAATGCAGTTGCGTAAATTCCGGGAGAAGTTTTCATAAATAGTGGGCCCTATGCCAATGTTTCATGGGAGAAAATCTAGAAAATTCTTAAGCAGACACCCTACAGACGTGCATGCGAAATATAGGAGCATAACATCCATTTTCCATTAATAAACAGAGACTCGAAAACTTATTAAAGAGGCATACTTATCGAACGTGGCATCATATGCTCCAAAGAGTATTATTATACCGCTAGGCCACGTAAGACATGATTTTAGTTCTTTAGAAAATTCAAAAAATAGTTTTTTAATATTGAAAATCCTATTCCAGTTAGGCCAAAGAAATAGGTTTCTGACTGAATATATTTCCACCCGCTAAAGCCGTTAAACATATCTGCACACTGCATAATTTGGAATCACGAGCATGCATTGACACCAACACCGGAGCTGGATGCTTTCACACATTGGAACTACCAAGACACCAATATTTCAATTACAATTAAGCCAATAAGAATAAGAGATATTGGGATCACTATTATGTTGGCAAATTTCTAATATGAAATTTAAGCTAAAACGTGTACATGGAAAGTCCTTTTGATTTCTCAATAATTACTTTAAACTACTGAATATCTATTTTGTGGAATTAAAAACTGAATTAATTGAAATATGGAACAAAAAACTTTCGTTTTAAAAGAATTTCTAATTTGTACAAGTAAATTTCTGGTTCCATTAAGCTCAAATAATTTCTATTCTAATCGCGTTATCAACAATATTCCCCATAATATTAATAAAACAGGCTTCTTTTTTAATAATAAGAGTTTATTACTTTGATCCCCACAGTAATATATAGAAAAGGAGTTCGGATAAATAATGGAACAGCAAATACTTGAAATAATAAAATTGTAAGTAAGTATGTTAAAGTATATTGACATTCACACCAACAGAAAGACAAAGTAAAACTGTGAAAGAATTAAATTCTGTATTAAATCAGTTTATGTAACTAATAAGATTTAGGCTCAATTTATTTTTTCTGTTTTTCAGTGCTATGTATTAAAAACTTGAAAAAGGTGTTCAGCAAACAGTCTCATTTCCATCTCTATATATACATACATAAATCCACCTTAAATTTTCCTTACGAAACTTATTTTCCAAGATTTTATTGATAGACTTTGATAAAACAAAATCACAAACACTGCAGTCATTCCAACAGGACTCATTTACTTCGATTAAGAAAATACAGTTAACAAATAGAACAACAAAGGAAAACGAGAAACTTTCGATCCACAAATTTAGCGATTAAAGGGCAGATACTTTTCAATTCTCATTAGAATGAAAACTTTCAGCGGGAAAGTTTGATGTACTCAATTCGTTCATTCACTGACAAAAGATTTTTCTTAAAAATATCTTTTCTCTTAATTTCGATTTTTACAAAGTATATTTTAGCGAAATCTTTTTGAATGAAGTCTGGAGTTTGTTCCAAAATTAGTTGTTTCTAGATTTGTTCAAGAGAAATTAATGAATTTTTCAGATTACAGATAATCAGATTCTGAAATTATATACAATTTACATGTATTATGTTTCTATTATATTATAGTACAGGATTAAATTGAATAATTGTTTTTCTCAATTGAAAATTGTTTATTTGAATAATTCAAAAACTTAGAGAATCTAATTACGAAAGTAAAATTCTTATTTTGAGAAATTGTGAAAATATATATATTGTGATTAAAACTCTTATAGATTATAATAACATAATAATAGGATTTCATTTTACTGAGTCCAAAATTTAAAATATTTCTTTCCAAAAAATATGCCTTGACCAAATATGTCTTTTTATATTCTAGAAAACTTTTGTGCAAAATATTGGATGCTTATAGAGAACTTATATTTCTTCAATCAATGTACGTGATTAAAAAACCAGTAGCCGATGAAATTTAGGAAATGTCCCGTGAGGTAAATATTATAAATATCACATGAATTTATATGAAGGTTGTAGATTTGAGTTGTATCAATAACTTCCAGGATAATTCGACATAAATGGAAAGGTTAACATTTATAGAATCCTTTTAATCATTTATTGATCCTTTTTTCATGGAATGCTTTTAATAAACAGAGGATCATATTTGTTGTAAAAAAATCCAACATCCATTTCTCATTTTTCATAAATAATAAGGGCAAAACTTCAAGGAATATGATCTTAACACTTGGGCATAGTGAACATGAACGAGAACTTTTACAAAAGGTGTTTAATTCATATTAAAATTCCAAAAATGACTGTATTATCAATTGAGAGATATCCGGTAAACTCTGCCCCAGGCAACCCTACAAAATAAAGAATTGGTTTCCTTGTAGAATCTTTATCCAGAGAAAAAAAAAGTTGTCTAGCAAATCAATTGTGCAAAATGTTCCCACAAGCTAAGATAATAGTTTTGGGTTAAGTTAATAGCAGTCTCTATGGACTGGTTAGTATATACTTGAAAAGCTTTTTTTATTTGATTTTTGAATTGGTTTATTTTTAAGTCTTCAAAAATTACCTATATTTCCGTTGAAAGGAAATTAATCTTGAGAAATATATTCTGAACTGGTAGACAATTTGATCAAATAAGAGATAAAATAATATGTGAATATCTTCATTTATGTTCGTTATTTTATTAAGTTAAAATTATTAGCTATCAATTATCCATCTTGAAAAACTTCTTAAAAAGATTATAAGCAAATTCAAAGAAAGCATTTTTCTGTCTATTTTGGGCATTTTAGGCCATAAAAAATCTCTAATTTTTTTAAAAATTATTGTCATAAGCTTTTTTAATAGCATGCCCAAATTTTGTGTGGTAGATATTTCATTATGACTAAAATGTTTAATACATTAATGGTTACTATAATACTAAAATGGTTAATGCATTTTAGTCCCCAATGTTTAACAGATATTCTTGACTGTTTCGATTTTGCCTGTTAATGAGTTTGATCAAATGATCAATCAATGATCTTTGTATGGTAAATCAAATGACAAATCAAATGATCTTTGTATGGTTAAAGTGAATAGAGTTTATATTTTATGACGGTCTTCTTTTGCTTAAGAGAGCTAAATAGATCTAGACTTACAGTTAAAAGAGAACACCTAGCTACTACAAGTACCCAAGTTCGAGATGGGTTTTAAACGTACGATCTGTTGAATCGAAGGCCCGTGTATTAATCGTTCAGCAGCCATTTCAGCTAATTTTTTTGTACATGAAAGAAATATAAATCGATTTTTCTTTGGATAATTTCAGATATATTTTTAAAGTATACTTCAGACAAAACTATGGACCACTGATTTTTTCTGATGATACCTATATGCATTTGTATAGATATTATTTTTAAGTCTAACAACTGACAAATTTTGAAAGTAAAAATAGAGAAATCAATTATTTATACAATTTTTTAGAAAAATAATATTTTTTACATTCCAAAAAACAGGAGCATTACTATCGAAGGCCGTTCCAAGGCATTTGAACCTTTAACGTATATTTCCTTCAAGAAGAATGTTGTAGTTGTTGTCACTAATGACACTTGGATAAGCCAAGCTCCCTATACCTTGGCTATGCGAATTTAAGTCAATTGGTAGCGTCTTTCGTTTTAATCAGAGCACCATGAAGATGAAAGTACGACTTATAAACGGGTACCTATACACACATGCCATAGGTACCCGTTTATAGGGTATGCAACCATTCACACCTTATTCAAACAAGGAAAGGACAAAGATAGGGTAGATAGAGAGAGAAAGTATATCCATGACGGAACCGGCATTCGAACCCAGGACCTCCTTATCCGCAGTCAGGCACGCTGACCTCTAGACAAGTTGGGCGGCTCAAGAAGAATTCTCACAGATAAGTGGACCAAATTTCCCATGTGACAAGATAACTCCCAAACATCTACCCCTATATATATATATATATATATATATATATATATATATATATATATATATATATATATATATATATATATATATATATATTTATATATATATATGTAAATATATATATATATATATAAATACACTACTGGCCATTAAAATTGCTACACCAGGAAAGTGGCACACCACACACGTGAAATTTGCATGACAGGTAGAACTTGCTGTGATATACAAACGATTAGATTTTCAGCGCATTCATACAAAGCATGCGACAGAAGCGACATCTACAATGTGTATAAAACCAGAGATTTGACAGCAGTTTTCTCATATTCAATTTCCGTTTCAACATTGTTTTCGGCAAAGAAAGTTGTTGTAATGCCTCGTTTAAGAAGAAGAAATGCCTATCAGCACGTGCCTGACTTTGATCGAGGAAGGATTATAGCCTACCGGGATTGCGGTTTATCGTACCGCAATATTGCTGCTCGAGTCGGTCGAGACCTCATGACTGTTAGCAGAATATGGAATCGATGGGTTCAGGACAATCATACGGAACGTCATGCAGGATCTCAGCGATCCCCATCACTAACAGCAGAGAAGACAAACATCTTATCCGCATGGTCACAAGGGATCGTACAGCCACGTCATGAACCCTGAGTCGAAAAATGGAGTCATTTGCAAGGCAACAAGTTTCTGCTCGAACAGTTCGACGACGTTTGCAGCAGCATGGATTGTCTGCACGGCGACTATGGCTTCGGCTACCACTGACGCTGCGTCACAGACAGAAGTGCCTTCAATGGTGTGATCAGCGACGAACCTGGACGCGGGAATGGCATCACGTCATCTTTATAGATGAATCTCGGTTCTGTATACAGGACCATGATGGCCGCATCCATGTTTGCAGGCTTCGTGGAGAACGCGCATTGCCAGCTTGCATTGGACATCACCATACTGTTTCATCTGCAGGAATGATGGTATGGGGTGCCATTGGATACACGTCTGGATCACCTCTTGTTCGCATTACCGGCACTTTGAACAGCAACCGTTACATTTCCGATGTGTTAAGTCCCGTGGCTCTGCCCTTTTGCTTTGTTTCAACAGGATAATGCATGACCGCATGTTGCCCGTACTGTTCTGAACTTCCTTGATACAGAACAGGTTCGACTGTTACACTGGCCAGCACGTACTCCTGATCTGTCACCAATTGAGAATGTGTGGTCAATGGTTGGCGAGCGATTGGCACGCCATCTTTCACCATCCACTACTGTCGATGAACTGTGGCATAGTGTTGAAGCTGCATGGACTGAGATCCCCGTGCATGCCATACAATCTCTTTTGACTCCATGCCTAGGTGGATAAATGCTGTTATTGCAGCCAGAGGTGGCTGCTCTGGGTACTGATTTCTCAAGATCTATACATCCTAATTTCCTGTAAATCTAATCACTTTTTCTTTCCACTCTAATGTATGTGTCCAATAAATATCTTTCTGTTATTTGCATTCCTTCTTGGTGTAGCAATTTTAATGGCCACTAGTGTATATATATATATATATATATATATATATATATATATATATATATACTGCTTTGATTGACACAAAATTCGGCAGGAAAGTAGCCTATATATTTATGCATAAAATAAAATCAATAATTATATACAAAAATGAAAACAATAATAAATTTTTGTAAGTTATCAGATTATGGCATACTGGAGATTTAAACAGAATTATGTTTAAAGTGAAAATAAACAGCATAAAATGAAAAAAGGACATTAATAGGGTATGTGATCCCCCCCTCATTTGTATACAAAGTTTACACCTTGTGAACATGCTTTCAATTAGGTGGGAAACGTGAAGATATCGCACGGCCGAGAGCATCCCAAAGATTTCAAATGGGATTAAGGTCAGGCGAATATGCTGGCCACGCCATACATACAATCCCTTCAGTCTCCAGGCTGTCATCAACGATGTCAGCTCTATGGGGACGTGCATTTTCGCTCATTAAAACAAAAGTAGGTCCAATTGCTGCAGCAAATAATCTCACAATGAGTGCTAGGACTACATATCGATACCGGACAGCCGTCATGGAACCCCATTTAAAGATGTTCAGGTAGCTCCGGTGACCTAATGAAATCCCTGCCTACACCATAATGCTTTTGCCTCGGAATGCGTGATTTTCGGTGATGTTTTGGAGCTGATTGCGTGTTCCTTGTACGCTTGTTATCTGGCTCCAGAGCAAATCTTGACTTGTCAGAAAATATGACATTGCCCCAGCCAGACACAGTCCAATTGATTTGTTCCCGGCACCACTTTAATCTGCCCCTCTTGATTGAATGGATGGAAACACACACTGCAGGTACCCGGGCGTACAGTCCATTCATATGTAATCTTCGACGTACAGTAGCTGCAGATATCGCCTTACCAAAGGACGCTTTAACCATAGAGGTTACACGTGTGGAGGTCGCTCTGCGATTCACTTGGCTAAATTCGCAATATATCGATCTTCCGCTTGTTTTGTAATCCTTGGGCGACCGGCTACGGGCCTTCGGACAACTGTCTGTGTCGTTTGGAATTGTTTCAATAAACGTGAAATTACAGAATGATGAACGCCCAATAAAAGAGCAACATCTGAGATCGACTGTCCTGCTTCAATGCACCCCACAGCACGCTAGCGCTCAGAATCTTCCATTCGTCTTATAGAAGTCATAGAAACACGTATGTTTTGAAAACAAATTGTACGAAAGTTTTAAACTTTCAGAGTTTACAATCAACTCTTTTGAATATATCCCTTCATAAAGCTAGTATCCTATAAGTCCCTTTCATAAAGCTAGTATCTTACAAATGCCCTTTTTGCTTATTTCTTGACATGAAATCGCGATTGGCTGTTACCTAATATATTTGCATACTTCCATTTACCTCTGCAGTGATTTGCATCCTCTTCATTTCTGATTGGCTTCGGGAAATTATAGCATTTTCCTCTCAGTGCTTAAATTTTTTGAAGTGAGTGTATATATATATATATATATATATATATATATATATATATATATATATATATATATATATATATATATATATATATATATAATATTGAAAAAAGGTATTTTATTTTTTTTAATTTATATTATTTTATTAAAATTTACTTTAATTATTTTTAAAGTAATTAACCTAATTAATTTTCTCAATTTAAAATTGATCAAATATATAATATTAATAAAAGAAAAGAATTATTTAATTTAATTATTTGTGTGGTGTTAAAAACCACGATTGTTTTGATGTAAATCAATTCCGTAGAGTAATTTATTGGTTTAGTAAAAAATAATGATTCAAGAATTAACAACAAAGACAAATTATAAAAATTAAAATTATAAATTATACAAAGCATTTTTAGGGAACGCAAATGCTGTTTCTCGCGTTTCGATTCTCGTTCTTTACTTGGTTAAGTCTTCGCTCGATTTCATATAACAGTTCTGGCTATCATTTTTCCTACCGTTATACGTTCGCTTTTCCAGTCATCTATAATTTTCTTATTTAGGAACAGATGTTCATTTGTCCATTTGTTCTGTAATTCTTTATTTACTCCATTTACCCTGTCTTTACTTCTTCAGTCATTTCTTACATCTTCGGAATGATCTACCAATAGTATCCCTCACGAGTCACTAGTTCGAGCTAATGAGCATGCGGCCAATGTATTCTAAATAATTATATTTCCTAATCAGTATAGAAGCTTTTGTAAAACAATTTTAGTTTTAATGTCATTTGTCTAATTGGTTTGGACTTGATCTTCATTATTGGTAGTTATGCAGGTAGACAGTTCGAATCTCGATTTGAACAACAATCCGTGGGGTAACTAAAGGTGGCTGGGTCATGTTAAGTAAATAATTGTCACAAAGTCCTCTAAGTGTAATGATACCTCTGGGTTTGGCAAGTCAAATAAGCTCTGCTTGGTTCTAAATCACGAAGACTCCTATCTAGCAGCTTCCTAACAAGTATATCCAAAAATAGCTCCTTTTCTTTTGCTAAATAGCTTGGTCTACCCTCTTTTGAAGTGGATACCATTCCTTGGGTTTCTGCAGATCTAGCCTCAAACTTGATAGGATACACTTCCACTACGAACTTATAACTAAAGTGACGAAAAATACTGTGTTTCCAGACCACGTCAAAATTCAGGCTATGTAGATAATCCGTAGTTTTCTATAAGACTTATATTTAAATATTTATGGTAGCAGAGGCGAAGGAAGAATTTTCGGTATTGAAATGTATATACCTACTCCTACGGATGCTGTCGAGATTAAGATCAAAAACCCTAATTTTTATTCCGTTTTTAAATCAGAGCTAATAGCTATCAGAAAAATCTTGCAGTATGCGGATTGGAAAGATGATTTCCCTGACATTTTGATCCTGTCTGACAGTCGCGCTGCAATTCAGCACGTCTCTAGTTGGTGTGTTGTTGGAGATGCGAGACTAGCATGGACATTTTATATCTACTTGACAGACTTTCACCCAGTCATATACCATATATTTTCAATGCATTTCATGACATGTTATTGTTGAGGGGAATAAAAAGCCGAATCCTTGGCCAGATTCGCTGCTGAGGAAGATGCCAGTCATTGTGGAAAGCTCACTTTCTGCGAGATTTCTTTCCTGACTAAAGCAAAATTAAATAAGTTTTCGAGAATCCTTCCCACCCATTCTTAGTATTTTGCAAAATATCTGGGGGATATTTCCAACTTAAGCGGAGATACCATCAAATTGCTTTTTTGTGCTTCTTGAGTATCCACTCAAGATCCCTCAAGCAGGGTCAAAAAATACACCCAGAGTGCCATTGGTGCACATCTGAAATGGCTTCCCCTTCTCATATTTTGGAGTATCTAAATTTTAGGAAGGACGTGGTTCTACGAGAACCCCATGTTTCTTTTTGACTTTTTAGATATTTTCGGATTCATGGGGATTGTCTAGCTCTGCTAGATAATCACGAGATTCGCAACAACAACAAACAATATGCTAGTCACAGGTAAATATGCCAGTACATATTCAGTTTTAATGTCTTATTAATCCTATTAAGTAAGAGAATTAGTCATTAATTGCATCATTAAGAAGGCAAGTAATTGGTGTCTGATGTATAGATTCTAGTGTTAGTGTAATCTTGCGATATTATTATACACTGTTTTATGCTATCAAATTTTTGAAACTGGTACGGTATCTACATACCCTAATTATTTTATCCAAGCTGGGATTGTTTTCAAGGTAGTACTTCAAGTGTCAAAATTTTAACGTATCAGAAATTTTCTTCACAATTTATTGTACCTTCTATTTTAACGACTTGCAAATACCATCTCAAAAGTCAAAAATGAGTTCAACTGAGTTGCAATTATGAAATGTCAATAAAAATCTCAGTCCATTTTGAATAATTCTACATTCTCTTCTAATAAAATTCTAAATTCTTTCATATGAAATATGTGCGCATTTTTTCAGATAAGCAAGCCTTCATAATGTATTATTTCGTAATTTTCAAAGAATACATACAGCCAATACACTAAAATTCCTGAGAGAAATACTCAAATGAAAACTATCCTTTTTCTGCATTATTTATACTTAAGTGCCAGAAAATTTGTACAGAGTAGCATTATGCAAAGATTACAGGTGTGCAAGCAGTAATTGATGCGAAGAGGTAGAATGCTTCTACTTAAGATAACAGATGCTTCCCAAATCTATTTGTTTGGATATTATTACTACAGTGGCAAGTTAACAAGAGTTAATGATTTTCAATAAAGCATTATTGTTGTCCCATGTGTTATGGAATATCGTTTTCAAGGTAAATAAGAAATTTTGATTTTCACCATGATTATTTGACAAGGGTACAATAAATAGTGACTACCCGAAAAGCATTGAATATATTGTGGTGGTGCTGGCAGAAAAGTATATTGGAGGAACTGGATCATAGTGGCCAAACAAGACTTCTCGTAAGATATAAACGTGCAAAATTTTCTGAAATTAATGTACACTTCAATGTTCTGAGTCATATATCAGTGAACCATCGTTGATATGGGCTTTTAGAAGCAAAAGACCAATTGCATACCTTTGTAGACTGAGTGAAGCGAAGTTTCATTCTTCGAATTCATTGTAACCTAGAAGTACTGTTGGTTAATTCAAATTTCTACGTTCTAACATCAGCAGAGACATGCACAAAATGCTACGCAGAATGATTTCTTAAAATATGGTAAAAATCTAAAAGCGTGACATCAGAGATTAAAGGCTTGACATGAATGAGTAAAAATAACTTGACATCTAATAATCACGTTGAGGATTTATTAAACACGAATAAGCAGATACATAGCCTTATCCTAACAATCGGACAGTTGACGATGAATATTTGCACAAATAAAATCTTAAAAATTAAATATTTAATTCTAACAAAACAATGTGCTCAGCAAAACTGTCAAGCTCAAGTAACCGGTCTCCTACTAACAGGGACAGAAACACTTTTTCACCGTCCTAAACGTCCACCACTAGTTACTAGCTTAAATATACGGTGTAAAGAGCCTAGAGTAATTTATTTATTGGCTGGTGGTAAATAATCATCTGTAATATGACTTGGAAGATAAACAGTTTTGATAAACGGTCACTTACGAGTTAAAAACTTGGACTTCATGAAAAACTGACAAAACGCAAGTTTTGCCAAACACGCAGACGTCATACCCATTTATAATTTCAGATAGCTTCAAGTCCTACCAAATTATAATTTGTACGCATTTTATATTTTCGTTCTTAGTCAAGCAAGCTATCCGGAAGATTTATGGCATGTATGTTTTCACAATTCCCTTACATGCGCATTTCAGTTTAGACAAATTTTTTTCAATTAATGAAATGGAAAAGTATATCAGAAATAATAAATGTATGTTTCTGAAAGTCCCTATACACATATTTAATAAACTACTTATTCCTCAATATGCAATATAAATATAAAAATGTGTTAATCATTTTACATAACTGTGTGAGTTGTAAGATACATTAAGTTTTTAATTAAAATTACTATCAAATGCTAGCTAACATAAAACTTTTATCCTTCTTTAAGAGATTAAATAAGGAATTTGAAAAGTCTTATTTGCTAAATTACTTTTACGAGTTATTAACATTATATATAATTTTTATTAACTTCTATTTGATCATTTAGTTTACTATCTAGAGAAAGAATTAATAGAATTACGGCATCACACACACAGTGTGTTGATTTGGTTTATTAACTTCAGTTAATATGATTTATTGCTTTTTCTATTTAAGCATTATGTATGTAATCTTGTTTAATTGTCTAATTCAGTATTTTTACAATTGACTGTTTCTTTTCTTAAGCAAATGACTAATTCAAACATCGTTCAAAAAAAAAAAACGTTTCCTATATGCTTATTTTAATCACGCAATATTAAGAATAGTTACTCTAAGTTTTTTAATCAAGAAAATGTACGTTTTAAAAATAATTCTATATAATTTGCATATTTTTTAAATGATCCTAGAGAATAAGTAAATTTGAGAATATTATTTACTTCCAATTAAGTCTATCAATATAAAAAAATGTAAAATTCTAAGCGTCTATTTATGGAATCAAGATTCTCTTAACATTTTTCCTTTAAAGATATGTCTATAACTAAATTAAATTTTTTAGTTATAATCATTTTTTATATTTTTTGTTATTAATAGGGGTGTATAATAATAATAATACATACAGGGTGATTCTAAATTGTTTGAGCAAGTTAAGAGAGGTGATAGTACCTGTCAAGGCAAGCAATAATTACACAGGAACATAGGGTCGCCTTCCCCTCTGAGAGGCAGAAAAAAGGAATTCTCACCTGACAGTGCTTGCCCAGCACGTATAAAAGTGTTGGGTAAGCGAATGAATAATATCAAAAATTTAGCAATTTTATTTATTGCTTAGTGAAAATCTCACAGCAAATTCTTAAAATGCCACCCATGTGTTTCGTTGCACAGTTGACTCTGGCGAAGGAACGTTTGGCGCACCTTCTTGAAGATTCCTGGTGCCATATTAATTTTGTGCCCGGCAACAATGATTCTAGCCACGAAATCTTTAGTTGAGTCCCCAGGCGTCTCATACACTAAAGATTTCATATGCCCCCAGACGAAAAAATCCAGTGGATTGAGGTCCAGTGAGTGAGGAGGCAAAGCCCCAGGTCCGCTAATTTTACTCCATCGGGCGGGATATGTGGCATTCAAAAAGTTACAGACCGTGATGTAAAAGTGTGCTGGGGCTCCATCATGCATAAACCACATGTCTCTCAGGATGGGGAGTGGAACAACATGCAATAAACTGGGAAGCACTTGTTCCAAGAAGACACGGTATGTTGTACCCGTCAAATGGTCTAGCATGATGTAAGGGCCTACCAGGCAATCACCAAGGATACCTGGCTAGATGTTCACGGAAAATTTCTGCTGGTATCTACGAGGGGTTGTACAGTGAACATTGTTGTCAGACCAAATGTGTTGATTGCGTTTTTAAAGGACAACGTCTTTCTGATTGGCTTTCGCCGGTAACCAATAACAACAAAATACTAAATTCTTCTCCGTGGAAATTTGCATACGGAAAATTCACGATAGATTCTTGATGCTTTTCTTTCCCCTTTTCTGCCTCTCACAATGGACAATGGAATGCTATCTTATGTTCCTATGCCATTATTGCTTACTGCTTGTATGGATAGGCTATTACCCCTTTCAATTTGTAATAACAATTTAGAATTACCCTGTATATATATATATATATATATATATATATATATATATATATGGCTGGGGGTATTTAGTAGAAATTAAAACAGAATAGCTAAATTTAATTTATAATAACAAATAGAAACATTACAAATTAATTTTAAAAAAGTAAAATTAACAAAATGTTGAAGTTTAACAACTAAACATCTTTAATAAACATTAATGTCTCGATTTGTCATTGCTTAGCGAGCTGTTACGTCACGTTCTATCTGACTCCTCAATGGAAGAAGAGATATGGGAAACTACAGTGGCGCTCCTCTGCAAACAGTTTCAGTTGTTTCGTCCCTCTTTTGCGTCTTCCTCATTGTGAAAATCTTCTAATAATAAATAAAAACACACACACACACATCTTTCAAAACAATTTTGTTAAGAGCACCTGTATATCATAAGTTCGTTTTACAGAAAGTGGGTCTTCCACTTAAACTAAAATCATCGTGGTTCATTTAGTTCTAAGGTCATCATATTTTCGGTGGTAGTTGATGTGTGATTCGAGCCTTCATGATTTCCAACTTTGATGATTTCATAACGATCTCACTTTTAAACTAAAATTATTTTATATGGGTAAATAATTAGGTTTCACTTTAAATCCTGTAGAGAACTAAGTTCTTTGTATTACCCCTAAACTTCCGTCTAAATATTTTTGAGGTGATTTCTGCTTTCGATTAAACTGGCGTTGATTTTCTTGACATAGGATATTCTTTTTAGATTTTTATCGATGCTCTTATTCTCGCTCGCATTTTTTTTTTGGTATTTTTCTCAAGTTCTTCATCAGATAATCCTCTTTATTTTTCACTCATGTCATGAGTTAAAAAGCTGAATATTTTGTACTATCAGTGGTAGTGTTATTCAGAATTCTTGGGACATTTGTGACATATTTAAACCATTTTGTGAGATCTACGAAAAGTCTAGCAAGGATAGGAATAATGATTCCTTGGATACTTTCCACGGATACTTTCCTTGGATACGCTCCAAAACGTCTACATGAAAAGTACTAGAGGAAGGATACCTTTAATAATGGTTAAAGATAACCATCTGCTTTTTCCTTTTTCATCTTATATAAAATACTAGAATATTTTCAACTCTAGGTGCCAGTTTAGAAATATAAAAATCACATTGTAAAATTAACTGGGTTTGTGCAGTAGTAAAGTGTCCATTATTATGAGTGTGTCTATTAATATCCTTTTCCATAACTAGTGGAACAACTAAAATCTCGCTACATTTTTCATATTTGTATAGGATGTTATTTTTGTCAACGTATTCATTTGTGTTATTTGAGTGGCATAAAGTTTAATGTGTTTGAATGTAATCATTTGTCGATTGGGCTCGTTAAATTTTTTGAAGTTATTTCTGCTTGTAGTGTAATGAAATATACTTTGTTGCAACTGAGAGCATGATATGGGGCTAATGGTTACCATATCTATGAGTTAACTCCTAATCAAAATCCTCAAGAATCATTGCCTGTATAACAATTTTTGGGGGTAAATCTTTCTTTTCTATAGTTTTTTTTAACCGCAGCACAATATTTAACAATTTTTAATTTATCACCTAGTATAAGTAAAAACAGAATGTTTTCACAACTTCTTAATCGCAAGGACTTCTTATTCGTGGTGGAAAATTTGGAATGTCTTTCGGTCCATTGGTTATTTCTATTTCAAATTGCAAGGCAAAATATAGCAAAGTTAGTTAAATATAACAGAAACTTTGTACAACAAAATCCTATAAAAGGATAGGACAACAAAGGGAAAAATGACCGAAGACATTGCCTTAAACAGTCTCTGGAAAGCCAATATAGGGAGAATTTGGAGCCATAGCTAAAAAGTGCATTAGAGCTACGAAAATAGGCTCTGTTCCCATTTTGTCTATTATCACAGAATGGCAAAAAGTTTCGAATAAAATTCTAGGGAGGCGAAGATTCTCGCTGAGAAAATTATGACCGGTCAGTAACATAAAAGAGGCCACTGCATTACATCGTGGATAATCTGGTAAAACAACGAGGTCCTTGATTTTCCCTTGATTTGACTTAATTTCACCTATTATTTTTAACTGGTGTCTTTATCTGATTGATTGTTTTATGTTTAATTTTATGGTATATGGTATTGCATATTTGAATATTTTGCTTGTATAAACGTTTCACCTTTTTCCTAACAAGGAGCCCGCCTGTTTGTTTCCATAGGTATTATTGTGACTAAAGTCAACCACTATGAGATTAGCTTCCATAATTGCAAGTACTTCTATATTCTCCTATTTTAAAGTCCTTTTATCAATTCAGACCTCTTTGGTTGACGACACCTGCATACCATTACAGAACATTCAAGGAAACTCTCCAATGTCTCCGACATCTCCAATGAGAGATAAAGCTTGAAGGAAGCTGCCGGAAGTATTGACCATTTCACAGTCAAAACGTTGCAAGGGTACACTACGAGGAGATACATGTACGTTACAGCTCATATAGTAAATTTGTGAATTTTTTCATCACTTTTGTTTTGAAGTAACACAGCTCGAAAACGGTATGCGCTGGACTCAGTATGCCATTCTAATGGTGAACCTGATCGATAAATGCGTGAGATTGATTTTTCAGACTGAATGCTTTTTTTTGTTAGAATCCATTTATTTGTCCGGTATCATATACAAACTTTTGATCATTGCGAAAGAGGTGACTTTGGTTTGGAGATTCATGAATAATTAGTACTGAATTTCCAAAAATATCCAGTTAATCCAAGAAATCTCTGAATCTGTTTTAAATTAGCAGGCTTAGGGAAATTTTGTACAGCAAGGGATTGAAATAAAGAAGATTGAATAGTCCCTTTTTGAATAACATAGCCTATAAATTCAATTTTGCGTTGAAGGAAGCTGCATTTATAAAAATTGAGTTCTAAACCATATCTGAAGAGTATTAAGAAGTCGTTTAATTTTCTTAACACCTTTGACTTCATCTCGCTATGGTATTATAACATCATTTAGGTATACTATTATTGTGCTATCTTTCAATAGTTTGAGAAATACATTCTTAATAAATCTTTGGAAAATAGAAACTCTTACACAATCCAAAAGGCATTTTAAGAAATTTAAACTTTTCGTCATTTCAAAAGCAGTGTATTTGGTACTAATAGAATTTGAAGGGAACATGAAAAAATTGTTTCTTTAAATCCAACTTTGTAAAAGCTTGAAATTGTTCTAAGTGATCAAGAATATCTTCAGTAAGAAGTAGGGAGAATTTGCATTGAATTTCTTTCTTGTTTATTGTCTGTAATCGATACACAATCTATGTTTACCGTCTTTCCCTTTGCACCGAACCACTCGACCTGCATAATCTGAAGTATTTTCTTTAATAACACCAGCTTTTTGGTTCTGCACAGAGCAATCGAAGTGGACGTTGATTTACCAGTATTGAATGACAAAGAATTAGATTCATTGAAATATCTGTAAGCATAGTGTGTTTTCGTTTAAAATTTAATTATTATCCTAATTTATTCTCAATAAGTTGAGCTTTTATGTGTGAAAGTTCGATTTTGTCCATCTCATTAAAACATCGATTATATTGACAAGAACATTTTGATTACTGTTAACCAAATGAATGCCATTTTCACCTATGTGTAATTCACTTTGGCCGTTTTAATCTGTTCCAATAATTGGATTTACAAAAATGCAACTATCTGGAATTACGTAAATATTTAGAAATAATGGGGGAATCCTCTGTTTGAATAAAGTCTGTATAATATGCAAAATATAAATACATAAAATAAAGTTTGTAATATAATATTTAATTTTAATATTTCTTATTTCAGTAAAAATTAGAGGGAAAGAATTAAAAGGGAATTTTTTTGAGAATAATTTGTTTAACTATTGAATATTTAATCACAGAAGCTTCATTACCCATATCTAATAGTGCATTTATTTTGATAATGCTTTATGTAATCGGAATATACCGGATTTTTATTCGGGGTGAAACATCACAAGCTGTCTGAATATGCTGAACTGTATTTTTGAGCAATTTTGTTTTTGTCAGTTGACTATTAGGGCAGTCCATGACCTTAAGATCACAATTATTACAATTATTACTCTAATAGTCCCTTTATTTAAATATCGAATGAAGAGATTGTAACTTCATAAAATTTAGTGGAAACATGGAGAAACCTCTGTTCATTAGAAGCGTAATATTTTTCATAACTCTTTAATTTTTCTTTAAAATCTGAAATATTTTTAGTCCAATATAACAAAAGCTTGTTACTTGAGTTATCAAGTATACCATTTATTATGTATTTAATAAAGGATGTTTCACCTTTTTTACCTCTAGGAGCTGTTTCACGCAGGCATACAAAATATTTGAAAAGGTATTCACCTTCTCTGAAAGTATGTCCTTAAATCATGTTACGAATTGGTTTACTTTCGATTTAAATTCAAGCAATAATTTTTTTTAATTTTCCATGTAAACAAACCATATATACTCAGAACAAGATTTTTCGCAGTACAAATTAAAATTTTTTTATCATAAATCATCTTTTGTTGATCACTTATAACATTAAATAAACAAAAGTCTTCTAAATCTTGCATATAATGTTAGACATGAATAACTCTCTGTACCTTTAAAAAAGCGTAGGCTATCAGTTAGATCTTTCAGGGGAAAAATCCGCCAAAATTAGTGCTATGTGAAAGAAAGTTAGCATCAGGTGCATGATGTGGGGGGAGAAAAAGGATTTCCGAGCTGCTTTTCTGAGTCATCTTCAGCTCCGAACAGAAGAAACCTGTTGCTATGGCAGCAGCCTGGGCGTCTCTTTTTCAAAACCACTGACATGATGATTCTATGAGTAGGAATTTTTACTTGAACTCATTGGATTTCTAAATATATTATTAAAAGTTTCTAATAGTTCTGTTTAGAAATCAAAGTCTACATTTTGAAACAAATCAAAATTTCTTTAAATATCAAATCACAATTACGTTTAGAAAGAGATGCCAAGTCAGTATGAAGCACATTACACATAGAAATAAAATCATTATCTCAGAATAAAATCAGGGGTTTTGTTTATGCTTCTTCAATAGGATAATCGGAATCTAAACCTGTAAAATTTTGCAAATGTTTTCTTTTTTCTCACCCTTCATCTGTATCAAACAACAATAATTTATTTAGATTTTTAATGTTCTTATTGACACTGAGACAGCAATTTTCTTAAGTCATGTAGGCATGCCTCATTTCTTTAACTTTTTCAATCTACAGAATAGGTTCAAAGTTTACGTTTTGAAGGAGTCCCTCATCGGTATTTATAGTAGTAGCAGAGCGTCTTGGTTGCATAGCAATTGACGTCTAGGATTTCTTTTTTCAAGAAAAAAAATTGCCTTAGAAGCCCATGCTCCCATGTAGTGAGGGAGTATAGATATTAGGTAAAAATTAAAACCGACTAATTTAATAACTAAACTTATTGAATTTAATTAATAGTAACGAAAATGGAAAAATTATTTACAAATTAAAATTTTAGAAAAATGCAAAATTAACAAAATTAGGAGTCATAACAACTCAATATCTTCAGTAGGCGTTTTTCATCAAGAGCTCCGCTCTTGCCTTCAGTTCAACAGTTCGTGGGTTCGAATCCCACCTTGGGCATGGATGTTTGTAGTGGTTCGGAATCCACTTTAAGCCGTAGGTTCCGGTCTAGTTAGCCCTCGCGCGCAAAAAATGACTGTTGAGCGACAAACAACCATCAAGAGCTCATCACTTTTCACTCTCCTCTCTCTCAGGCCCCGTTGGCCAGTGTTTAGTGGGCTGTTACGTACTTCATCTCTTTCAGAGAAAATAGGAAATTTTTTCTCACCTATATTTCAGTATCCTCAAACTGAGTAAAGAACTGAGTAATTATTGATTTTCAATTATACACAATTACAAGTAGCATAAATTTTCCTCTTATTCTCGGTTGAAAAAACTTTAAATAATTTTGGTAGTTAATATTGACTATTTTTTAAAATAACGGTGGGCACTGGGTTACTAACCCTTCACCACAACTAGGCTGGAAGCTGCTTTTCCTTTATCATAACTCGGTAGGCACCTGTGAACCAAGTCACGGAGGCGAATAGAATTACCCACGTCATACGAAACCCGTTTATAGGGTGGGCCCCACTCATACATGATCTCAGAAGAAAAGAAAGAGAAACACAGAGAGAATGAAACATGCATGCCCGAACCGGAATTCGATCCCGAGACCAACAGTTTAGAGGTCAGGATCACTAACCACTCAGTCAATAATTGGACTAGAGACAAAAGTAGACTTGGTCCATTTCAAATAGTTGATGATTAGAAAATATTCTCAAAAAGCATTTAATTCTGTAAAAATTGAAGAAATTTTAGCTTGAGAAATTTTATGTAATTGAAAAATGTTGACAGTTGGAAAACTCTGCGTTTTCAAAAAATTAAAACTTAATATATTTTGCATATATGTAAGACACAGAAAATTTGATAGCGATTTAAAAAACTGATAAAACGACTTTAGACCAAATATATTATAAAGGCTTCAAAAGTGACTATTTTAAGTAACTTAACAACTGATGAAGGTGAAATGCTTAACTTAATAAAATTCTAAACTTTATATCCTGGATACAGATCTAACTAAATAATTCTTACATTATAATTATTAAAGTGAGTAAAAAACCTGTTGAAAAATTTAAACTCAAAGAAAAATTGAAAAATGTCAGTTCCAATGAGATAAAATATTTAAGATTAATTTGAGCCAGTGTAGTAGCTGAATAGTCAGCACTCTAAACTTTTGTCCAACAGTAAATGGGTTCGATATCTTCCTCTGGGAACCCAATTAATGTAATGATTTAAGAATCCCAGTCAGATAAAGCATAATGTACAAAAAAGGAATCTTAGAGCAACAACTAAATAGCGGTGAAAACGGAACCCAAAGCAAGAAGCATAGAAAATAATTATTTTATCTTTAGAATTGAAGTATTCCTTATTTTCTATTATAATTGTATCAGCACTTATAAAATTATTTAGATTTAGTTGTATTAATAAGTAGACACATATATCTCTGTATGAGCTCTCTAGAAGTTTGACAAATCTGAAGAAATAGTAAATGACCAAAATTATCCAGCACCTTTAATGAAAGGGGAGTGTACTCTAATTTTAAAACCATCCATAAGATTAATACACTTCACATTTGAAAAACAGTAAACATTTCTCAGAAATAAAGTCAGAATTATAATTGCTTAGTTATGTTATTTGAATAACATAATTAGGCTCATGGTTGGCTTGTTGGGATAGGCGTTGTTCTTGCCCTTGGTGAGTTCTGTATTCACCCAACAGATGATGCCTACTAATGTACACGTAAAATAAGAAGTGTTCTCCAAGGGAAATGAAACCTCTGGGAGCCTTCTGTTTGGTCCATGCTACGGGAACCCTCCTACTTTTCACGTTACATTAAACTGGATGCTCCACTGCACAAGATGCTATCCCATTGCGTTTCAAGGTGAAACGCCGTCACAGCTAATTATATTGGCATTTTAGATAAAACATGTTTTTTACTTATGAGTTTTTCAGTTATCTCCTTCCTGCTGTTCAGCTGGAACAACTATGGTTAAGACTGCCTGTACTATTTCACTTCTATATTTATGTTTGTTTTTCTTTATTTGCAGAGGGCTTTCTTCAAAAAACGAAAATCAGGCCTTAAGTAAATTTGTATGGAAAGATGGGAAGACTAAATGTCTGCTCATCTGTCATGATATTGTAGAAAAACTGAAGAACTTCAAAGGGCCATCAGGAAAGCAAGGGTAGAATACATTCAAATTCATTTTTGTAAAATTACCAACAGTACAAGGTCAAAACTACTGACAGTACGACCAGTCAGTAGTTTTAGATTGTATTTATACAATATGAACAAACAGAGAAGCTTTGTTAACTATTGTCGTCAAGAAATCAATTATAGCCTGTTAGTCATACTAATAAATTGTATGCTTCTTTTTAACTCAAAAATTTATTATTTTTTTACTTTCTACAAAACATGGGCATAAAATGTTCATCTACTGTCATTACAAAAAATTTTCATATTAAAATATAAATAAGCAAAATATAATTATTTTCTTCGCATAATGGTTCTAACACCATGAATAAATTGTGAATGAAATGTGAGGGGAGCTTGTCTTAATTTAAAAGTATTCTAGAATAAGTAAGGTAAAGCAAAGATTTCGAATATTTTTATGTTACAAAACTGTACTACATCTGTAAATTGAATAGCTGAAAATATCAGATGTTATTCAATTTTTTAGAATAATTACTCACTTTTTATATAAAAATGCGAAAGCTTTTTATAAACTTTTCCTTAACTTAATTTCTGTTATGAATTTTAGATGTTTTAAAATGAAGAAAATGAGGAATAAATAAATATACACATTAAAAAATTGTTTAATAGTACGACCAGTTAAAAAAAAAGTAACAATTATGTAAAAGATGCAATGCTAGACGATTAACTCTTATTAAATGTATAAGCAATTAAATTTCTAAGAAATTCATTTCCAAAAAATTAAGTTTTTAAAATATTTTTTCTAAAGAATAATGCTGTTTTTATTCATAGAGAATTTTTTATTAAATATGTCATTTAAAATAATACTTTAATATCAGATTATATTAAATATGTTTAAAAATATGTAAAATATTTATATAGACCATAAATGATATATTATTCCATAGAAATACTTCTAAAAATTTCCTTCTATTATTCAAAATGCTCTTTTGATTTAAAGTTTAGATGCATATAATCTTTCTAGAATAATAATAAATTGACTATGGTATTTTATCACAAACCAAATTAAATTTTCCGAGTTTTATTTTTGCAATTTTAAAATAATAACATTTCCACACTTGGTAAGTTAAATTCAGATCCAGAAATTGAATTCTTTATCTTATAAATATTTGCATATTTGAGATAAATTTCAAAATACTGAAAATTTTGCTTTTTCCAAGTATTTCTATCTCCACGATATCGTATGAGGGAAAAACATCTAAATAAATATTACTTTTACAATTATCTAATGTTGTATGATAATTTTATTTGCTCACTGATTTCCCAAATAATTAATAAAAATATTTAAAATTAAAGACAGAACATGAAATTTAATTTAAATTTACATTTTCTATAAAGTAGATTTTTACAAATGAAACAAAATGATCCATAGATGATCCAAATATATATATATAAAATATATATATATATATATATATATATATATATATATATATATATATATATATATATATATATATATATATATATATATATATATATATATATATATGAAAGAAAAACTTTTACTGGGATGAATGGATGAATAACTTTACAAAAAACAAATTGACCAGGAAAATGACCACAAACTTATAGTTTATGGAAACACCAGAAAATCACACCTTTCGCTTAGTAATAGATTCATCATTATCGTATGCAAATCATTCATTACCCTTAAAAATATACGGTATATTTTAATACTTACTATGCAAGTAACATTTGAAATTTTATTTTATCCAACTTAATTTTTCAGTATTTGTATAATCCTTATTGACTGTTTATTATTCGATGTCGGAGAAATTCTCTTTCCTTTTGAAATCATCCAGCAAAGTGTCATTAGGGTAATAAAGGAATGTGATTCCCCTCAAGTCTCCTCTTCCCGAATGCGCGAATGCGACGGATTGCTTTTCTGTCTTTAAACATTTTAAACATTGCCGTTTTAGAAAATTAAGCATTCAAGCATTTTCAATTTAAATATATTTGCACTTTCAGCATTATTATAATACTCATAGCTTACAGCAGAGAATTCTGCTTTGGTGCATTCCTCAATTTAAATGTAAAATTATTTTTATTTCAATTAATCTTAGAGACAGCGAGACTGATTTCGGTAAAATTGGTTCTATTTATTTATTTTTAATATAAACATTTAACATAGAACTTCCATATGGATTATCGTCATTTATTTAGTGAAATTTAAAAAAATTAATAAAATGGAAAACCATTATTAAAAGTATAACCGAACATATTAGTGGTATAAATCGTATTCAAAATTAAGGGTACTAACATAAGAAATAAAATATTTTAAAAAAAAATTTAAGTAATACGTGAACATTTGACGTACTTATAATTTATGCTATAAGGCTGCAAGTAATAACAAATAAATTTACTTAAAAGTTTTATGTAGGCTGATATGCAAATGAGAACAACATGGCTCAAATCAGTATGCGTCATATGAAGCAATTTTTAGTGTTTTGTTTATATCGCTTCACGTGCGGAGTTCATGTTTCCGTGATAGTGGTTTCATAGCTGTTCAAGGTGGGGCCATTTCAAACAGCTGTAAAACCTCCACCACAAATTTTCAAGCTTAACAGCAGGAGAAATACAGGTTGTGGATAAAAGATCATCTTTTGCAAACGTGGTATAATTAGACTGGGACACACAGTTTAAAGAGGATTCCACGAAAAATAGATTGGAAATATCCAAGCCTAAGGCAAGATTTGATCCCACAAGCTGCTGAAACGAAGACTAAAGCGTTAACTATTTATCTGCCCGCACAGCTGCTAGTTCTAACGATTTCGATCCTAGATTTGGAGAGTGAATCTTGTTTTCTCTGTTCTCATTCTTCTAGCAACCGCTGTAAAAACGAGCGCATTCAGCTGCTTGAAGAATGAGATTTTCCTACTACCATTCGGTTACAAGTTTCGAAAATGGTATATACTGTCTCTCTGCGAGCAGAGGTAAGTAATATGGAGCGATCCACCCGACATGATCTCTCGAGATACAAGTGTGCAATCGCTTTCTTGGAAGAGATTTCGGGGATTCCCCAAAATTCTCTCCAGGTTAAAACTCGAATAGGTATTCATAGTTCAAAGGTGCGTTCATGTAAAAATGTGAATCAACACTGGTCTCCATTCATAAAGGCTCCTTTCAGCCATCCGTCAAATATGATTTATCTTGATACCTTACTCTAAACGCAGTGGCGAGATCTTGAGACAGCTTCCTTGAATCTAGAGAGAGAACCATTCATGCGATTGAAGTAACTTCCGCTCGCAACTGTTCAGCCTTTAGCCCACCAACAGCTCTCCGTCACTATCTTTGAGCAATTATGTGTAATCATTTTAATTGTAGTCCGTGTGGATGGGGTTGTTTTCTGCAGAAAGTGGAATTTCATATTAAAATTTTGTAGCTTCAGAAAATTTCAGCTTCCATCTTCTAATTTTACTAGATTTCAGTTTTCTCTAAAAAATGTGATCTTCTTCACAACTGAACAGAATATTTGATGGATAATTTACAATATTTTCCTAAATTATTGTAACAATTTCTTAAATAATAGTTGAATTATTTTTATTGCAAAAGTTATTTTTTTTGCTTTAGTTTTAGACACCATTGTATACATAGCTTACTAATGTCAAATTTTAAATGCAAGAATTAGAATAAATAGTTTATAAAAAATATATGATGTCAAATTTATTATTCTCTGTTAAGCGCAACTTAAATTTTGATGTTTACAGAAATTATTAATTAAAGTTAGAACATTTATATAAATATATAAATATTTTATTGATAAATGCTCTTCTGAATATTTATATTTAAGAAAAAACTAAACACATAAAAGGTATAAAATATAAATAGAAAAAATCAAAATGTTTTGAAAACCAATTTATATATATATATATATATATATATATATATATATATATATATATATATATATATATATATATATATATATATATATATATATATATATATATATATATATATATATATATATATATATATATATATATATATATATATATACATATATGGTGCACATTGATACATTGGTGTTGATATTACATAGAAATGAAAATTCCTCCCCTTCTGTTCAATCATTTTAAAGTATTAGCTAAATTTAGATGAAATTTCATACAACAGTTTACTGAGAAACTGAAAATCTATGGATCGATTTGCAATTTCTTTAATAATTTTAATAGGTTATGTAATTATGTAAGAATTCACAATTTCATACAAGAATTTTCCAAGTATTCCTTACAGATATTTTTAAGTAAAATTTAATGTCGCCTTTGATTCACTTTTTGCTTGGTGTCTATTACGTCTTGTTCCATAGATATTATATGATTCGATATTGTTCGAAGTGTTCTGGATTATTCAGGCATTTATATGAAAATGGGTAACACGGGACACTTGTGAATCAGTGGATGATCTTACATACAGAAAGTTGGGAGTCCCGAGGCAAGATGAGAATCACAAAAGTGTCTGTCAACAAAAAGAAACAATAATAAGAGTTTACACATTATATTATTTTGCTGCGGTAGGCTCATTTATATACTTCCTTAAATAACAAAATTATAACTTAGCGCCACAATTTTTAAGGAACCAGACAATATTAGAAATTGTACGTCACGAGCTTAACAGTTAAAGCAACAAGTTTCATTACTAGTTATTTCTTGCGATGGATATTTTTAAAATTTTAATACAATTCATAAACACACATTCGTTGCAAAACACATATGCATAGTGAATTTAATTTAAGAAGAATAGACAAACAGCAATAAAAGTAAAACAAGTTGTGGAATCTGAATTAAAATAAATGAATATAGAATATTATAATAATTAAAACAATGAAAAAAATAAAAGGAGTTACGGTAAAGAACTTAAAATTCCTTTTTAAAATAAGGGCAAAATATGAAAATTTCCCGAAAATATGGTGTTTTAAGTATTACAGCATTTGTGTTAAAGCAGGATGTTTTACGCTTTGTTAACACTAAATCGACGTTATATAAAATGATCAATAGAAAGATTAAGAAATAATGAAGAGATTGAATGGTCAACTAAGACATTTTACTAAGCAATGTTTTCACATTTATCAATACAAAAACTACAGACGGCATCTGATGGAAATATTTTCTGAGTTTAAAATCCGTATCAAATAAAAATATATGGTTGATTTACTTTCTGAATTTGGTAGAATGTCATTAATTAATGATGGCGATAATTTTCTTTTGAAATCACAAGAGCGGAGTTAGCAATTCTAAAATGTGGGCAATTTCTGTAAAGAATTAGAATACAACACATAATGAGAGAGAGAAATCTCTCCATGATAAATGCTAATTACACAAAAATTTTTGCTTGTAATCTATTGACTGTATATAAGTTCAATTTACACATTCCAATAAAAATAATCTCTCTTAACGTTTTAAGGAAAACCTTCATTTCGTAACATTAAGTTCACAAAAATACTTATAAATATCTTTCTATATATTACTCATCATTACGGAATTTACAAAATTCAGTTCCTTTTTTAGTCTGTTATATTTAAAGTGAATTTTTTAAGGCATTAATTTCCTGCATTTTAAAACTGAAATTTTAAAAATTTATGCCCATCCATATATATATTTAAACGAAGATATCCTTACGTTTATTTTTCACTTCAGTGCGGATAAATCCAATCTGAAGTATGATTGAATACAAATATGTAAAATATTTATGAAAATTCTTTCATTTGAGCTTTAGAGTGTGAATGAAAAGAGTACATGTGAAGTTTGAACTAGAGAAGCAGCCAAAGGGAAAGCTTTTAAAAGATTTCTCCGCCTTTAGATATTGAGATGTAGAGCACTTTTCGTAATAAAAACTGAAACACTTAAATCCTTGAAAATAGATGACTTAATAGTTTTCATTGGCTCTAGATACTGTGATGGAATAAGCTTAATGATAACAGATAAGCAAAAAATTAGATACAAGAATACTATGAACTCACAGAGTTCATTATAATATTTTATTTTAGTGTTTTAGACTTTCTTATACAAGATAATGTTAAATACAAAAATTTTAAATTGTAAAATATCCAGTTATCTTAGGAAAAATGAATATATTTTAAATTCTTAAAAGGTTGGAAATATTTTATATTTCCAGGTAAATAAAAGCTAATCATTTTTAAGAGAAAATTTCAATAAAAAAACTAAATATCAAAAGTTCACAAGAATTAATTGTGAATTAAATAATAGGAATTTTTTGAACAAATAAGTTTCCTATTGTTTAACATTTTGACCAAAATTAAAGCCTATGTTCAGCACAAATAATTACAAAACTTTTACCTTTTATGTATAATAAAAAATAAAATTTCATAGATAATCAAAGTGTAAATATCGAGATAACAGTAACATCACATAAGAAACATGAAAGGACTTAGTTTGGTCAGAGTTGCCACTAGTATCTAAGAAATTCCGGTGAAAAATTAAGTTAAAATATTATTGCAACAAAATAAGAATTGAATGGTTTGGAGAGTTGAGTATGAATTAGAATAACTGAAGCATTCCTATTTGGAAAATGTTTAAACATTTAAAAATTATTTCTTCAATATCTTCAAGAAGGGCCAACGTACCTTCCACGACAGTTAAGTAGTGGTTTTGACTTTATAATCTACTTAAACTTAAGTAGACTACTTGGAGCCATAAAATTAACGAACACGCGTAACGACCATTTGGGTAGAACAATTAGTTTAAATAAATAACCAAAGAACACAGCAAACACCATTGTAATTGTGACAAACATATTGGCAAATAATAGCAGTGAAGAGATGTTGGAAGCTTATAAGTTATTGAACAGAAGCCAGGCTAAAAGGTTTTCTTTAATCTCAGATCTAAGTTCCTGTGTTATTAATGAACTTATTGGTTGAGTCGTAAATGACTGGAAAAACTAGTTGGACTGTATTCGAATCAGTAAAAGTTGATGGTAAGATTTAAGTGGGGTGCAGACCCCACAAAACAAAGTCATTGACCAAAGTTGGAGCTAGAGGCCTAATAGAGCCTGTGGTTACTTTATAAAGCTGCACACTTTTTGTATGGTATAGTTAAGATTCTTTTGTTGACTTATATCAATAACTGAATAGAAATATGCATTTGCTTATTTGGCAGGCAAGCATTTGCAGTTATTCATGAATATCATTGTGCTTAAATTTAGATAAAAAAATTTCAGAACTATACGAACAAAAATGCATTGTATTTGGTTTTGATTAAAATTCTAGACCGATTTCCATGAATGTTTCAGATGGAAAAGAAACAGATAAAACACTATTGAAGTTAAATGTATTCACAAAATGCTGCTTTAACATACATAAAACATGATTGAAAGGTAAATTCATATGCAAAATTATACACCAGCAATGTAGAGATGAGAAATTTTTCGGTGGGAAATAAAGAAACACTAAACGTACTTCAATCTCAAAAATTTATAAATTTATGTTAAAAAAGCTTATATTTGTTTGTCTGAGTTGACTAGAGCTCTGTAGCCATTCTTTTTCTCACTGTCTAGAACACCCATTTTAAAGTCTCATAGTGGATTTTTATTGGGTAAAGATTTTAGTCAAATCTCCAGAAACATACAAGGTTAATTATTATTATAGATCTTTTTAATATGGTATTTCTTTAGAAATCTCTGAATGAGTTTCTAATATAAGGCATGGCTTAGAAAATGATAAATGAAACACATTTATGTTCTTGTGGCTTCGTCACACTTTATTTATTATACTTTTACTACATCTTTCATAGTAAAGTTGATTTGCCGAATAGAATTCAAAAGAATCAATAATTTAAATGATTATTGATGTTTTAAGATTGCTCTGTTTTTGCTTAATTTTGTAATGCTCATTAATACTTTTGTAACTGTTTGTTTGCTTATAACACTGATCATTTGTAAAGAATATTTGTTGCAAAAGGCATTTTCATTTAAAAAAAGATAACTTTATCAACATAACAACAGACAAAATTTTCCTCTTTTAAGTGATAATTTTAATTTATAATTTTGAGAATTTAATATTTTAAATAAAAATTGCGTTAATTCATTACTTATTTTTAGAAAGTTTAAAATGAATATAGTCCTATATTGTGACAAATTTTATTTTAAAATGGTCATCTCTTTCAGTGATACTTGCCACGTACTCTTCAGGGCCGCGTTTTTACAGAGAGAGAAAAGTTTTGACATCGCAGCAGTGTTTAGCCAGATAAATGGTTGGATAGCTTAATAAAGAGCTTAGGAAGATAAAAATCTCAATCAGTTTGAATAAATATGAGCCTCTATCTGATGTTTTAATATCCGGTACTGTAAGAAGTTTATGATCGGATCGATTCATCTGCTCACAAACGACATTCGATCTACTAATCAATAAGCATGGACACAGGACAACAAAATATACTTTAAGACATCCTATCATTCATTGCGATGAAATAATTTAGATTTTTTTTGATGTACGATAAAATTAAAGCTTGAAAAGAACATGCTTGTGTGGGGGGGGACTAAAAAGGAATATAATGGTATAAGTGTCTTAGTTGTGCTAAACAAAATTTAGAAATATTTGCATATTTTAAAAAGAATAATTTTTTGTCATTTACTTGTAACTAAATTGCTGTTTTGGAGTATCTCTTAGTATTTTTAAGTTTAAGAATACCTTCTTTACATCTATGGAGTAAATAGATAAAACTCAAAAATACATCTGTGGAGGATCTCCTTTATAATTTTTTGTATTTAATTTACTGCATCGCATTTTTATGTATAAATGCTGCTCATTTTATTCTCATGAATAACTGATATCATTGTAAATAATTTTATCATTTTCCCCTTCCTTTTAACGTCAGCGTTATATATAGTTAAAAGAGGGAATTAGTATCTCGATTTTTCAAAACTGTTCGTGATAAAATTTTTTCTGTAAATTAACGTTTAACAATATATGAATAAATTACATCAATTGAAGTGGCAATATTTCATCAAATCAGTAGTATTTATAAAGCTATTAATATTATTGATACTTTGTTAAATTATTTAAAAGTAAATGTATGTTAAATGGGAATTCTTTTTCAAATAAGGCCATTGACTTCTTTGTACAGTAATTTCGAATGAGTTCACTGTTATCCTGAATATAATGCTGCTTCTTTTCTGTATCCTGATTATTATGTCCGTAATTATTGCAGTGATTAAGTAGACCATTCACATCACGGAAACTAAATTTAGTTTGAAGAGTAGTAATATAATTTTAACATTAATAAATTATGCTCTAAATTTTAAAATACTTATAAAAACACACGATATATATATATATATATATATATATATATATATATATATATATATATATATATATATATATATATATATATATATATATATATATACATATATATATATATTCTGTTTTAATTAGAAAGAAAATGTATGTGATATTATTGAATCATGTAAATTTGGTGCACACACATCGTTATAAAATTATCAATTTCTAAAAAAAGAGCTATAAGATAATTTTGAATGTCAAATTATATGGAATGTGTTTTAGGATAATCTGTAGATTATGAGAAGTGAGATGCTCTAAATTTCTTATAAAAGCAAGCTGCTTTTAGTTAATTTGAATTGCTATAAAACATTAAAAGCAACTAAAATTTTCGCTTTTAGTTGAGGAAGCAAATTAGCTATTTTAATTTAAAAACATTCATACATACAACAGAATTATTACACACAATTAAATGACTTTTGTAACTAATGTCAATTACATAGATTATTTAATCACTTATATATAGAGAATTTGTTTAGTTTCTTTTTTCATAGAATTTTCAAAAGCTATATAGATCTTTCTCAGGTATAAATATATTTTGAACCAAACTGGTAAATACTTGATATATATATATATATATATATATATATATATATATATATATATATATATATATATATATATATATATATATATATATATATATATATATATATTTATATATAAATAGATAGATATGTGTGTGTGTGTTTTGAAACATAGTTCTCCCATGATAATAACTGTAAATTCATAATAGGTATTATGTATGCAAAAATGTTTGCTCTTCACGTGTTTCGTGACATGTTTCTACGATATGCTATGTATAGTTATGGTAATTTTAGAAACTTAAGTTTGAACTTTTTTTTGTTATAGTACATACATCCCTCACCATTTACTATACAGAGTGTCACACATGAAGAGATCCAATTTAAATTTCTGTTATGCAACTTCTAGCCTACACATTATGAAGGTATAGAGTTAGAAAGTTTTGTTTATTGCTTTCGATAATTCTCACTTGAGTCGATGAATGCGGTGCAAAGATGTGAAGAGTGTCAATTTTCTTTAGGTTTCGCTTAGTATGTGTTTACTGTCTTAATTGAACCTACAATTTCTTCATTTAATTGCTCTTCGGTAGAACACAACGTCTCTATTCTTTTATGACGTCGCAGTAATAAAATCTGAGGGATTAATGTCAGGAGATTTAAACCACATCTCATTTTTCAATTTTCCGAAATTTCTGATTTTTTGCACTTGGGATAAAATTTAAATGTAAATAAACTACAAATTATGTATAACCGTGGTGGCCTGGTTGATTACGACAACATTCTTGTTATCGAAAGGCAATGAGCTCGATTCCCGACTCAGCCGAAGATCCGTCACGTTCAGCAATGACGGCAAGGACACGTAAAATATCGTGGTTGCAATGCTTTCCACCTGAAGAGATATCACTGGGGTGGTAGGCCATGTCCGGTGCTTTCCTTTTGATCCCAGCTTCTAAATTATGAGAAGCCACTTTTGGTACCGCTCTGGCACACCCACTGGGTGCCACACGATATAAAAGGTGGCGCCACTTCTCCCCCTTGTAGTGCTAAAAAGTGAACATTCCAGTAGCCATGCATTGGTGGTAAGCGTACTGCAACATAGAAAAAAATTTCATACACGTGTGGGAGTTTTTAAATGTTAGAAAAAATTCCTTGAAAACTAAAACACCTACTCTCAAAAATATAGAACCAGAAATACAATGGATAAAACCTGTGTTACTAAATTGTAGCTAAGAATGACTTTCTTCCTTTCAGATAATCCATCTATCACTGGGTCTGAAACAAATTCCTTTAAATATTTAGTAGCATTGTATATAGATTACAAAATGCATTTAATTTCAAAACAATGATAGCTTTTCATGAACTGAAATGATTTATTATACGGTGTACAAAGAAATACAATTTATATATTGGAGGCTGAGCTAACAATAGTGGAAGAAAACCACATAAATATTTCTAAAAGATATGTTTCAAAATATAATTTGAGAAAAGTTGGAAAGAGAGAATACTTTAAGGCAATTAAACATGGTACAAATCATTCATTTCAGTCAAAGGAAATAAAATATTCAAAGTCTTGAACAAGAATTCGGTGTGACGCCAAATAGAAGCACAACCAATAGCAAGAAAAAGTTGCTGAACGATACATTTCAATGGAAATTCTTTCAAAGGAAGATGTCATTTTAGAAAGCATTTATGGATTGTATAAGCTGAACATATCATATGCATATAAATACAATGAAATAGAACTTCGAATTGGAACTGAAAAATAAAAAATGAAACAAACCAAGAAAAAAGGAAAACGAGTCTAAGATTAAAAAACTCCTGTAAAAACCAATAATGTGTTATGAAAGGATATTGCTACTCTGAGATTGTTTTGTAACATAATTACCATAATTTCACGCATTAACTGAAAATCTGGTGCTAAGGACATCAGTTTGAGGAAAATCTTGATAAAATATCTAAAGAAATTCCCTGCATACTCTATCGGAAAAATCGTCAGCAATAGAATAACCGACAAATGAATGATGCTTTGCCGAATACCGAGTACCGCATAGGCCGAATACCAAGTATTGAATAACGAGTACCGAATAGGTTCTTTCAGGTGGGTGCTTTTAAGTTTGCTGGATTTCGTCTCACGTCCTTCAAATAGAGTGAATATTGAAGAAGCCGAACTGCAATTTCCAATTATTCGATTGCCTAATATAAAATTCCTACATTAGTAAACAAAAGTAAAAGAATGTTTTTATTCCCCAAAGTAACTACGTTTGTTGTCGATAACTGAAGAAACATTAAATGATATCAACTGTAGATAGCTTTAAAAAGGCAAGTAGATGTGAATGTCCTCAACAACCATCAATCACTCTGCTCAAATAAGGTTTTAATTTTTCTTAATAAATTGTATATAATCTGTTTTAAAAATCAAAGTATTAAAGATTTATATTTAAAAAAAATTTAAATTTAGGAATTAAAAATTGATTATAACTTCATGCAATATATTATGTTGTAAAAAAATTGAAACTCTCTTAATCTTCATTCACAACCCAAAAAAAACCAAATAATATTCAAAATATATTTATGAATTAAAAAAACACCCCTAAAGCATTTATTCATCTTACTTTCATTTTCGTCACATATTTTACTACTCATTAAATATTTTCTTCTATTATTAAACTATTGAGTTTTTTTTATATTATTGCTTTGAATCGAGAAACTTTTTCTCCCTGTTTTCCGAACCCTACAAAAACTCATCCCCCCACGTAAAGTATTTTTTATTAAAATTCCTAAACCTATTAAAGAAAATAAATTCTTAATCTTGTAATGATCTTATTATTTTGAATACACCTCTCATTTAATTTCTCCCTATTTCCTATAATATAAGCAATCCATTTTATTAATAATCTCAGTCATAACATGAAATGCATACTTAAAACGCGCGAATTTGTTACCTCTTTTTAATTCTTATTTCAAATATTAGTTTAAATACTTGTAGAAATCAATTGAATTTACAGTTGTTCATTCTAATATAACCTCCCATTATTTTTAAATATTTTTTAAAAAATTATTCAGTTTTGATCTACCTTCATTTTAAATAATATTCATTTTCTTCTGCTAGCCTTTATCTTCGTTTATACCAAAATGAATAAATTATTTTCAAATAGATTCTAGTAAAGTTTTGAGGTTTCACATTTCCTCACTCTCATATTTTATTTTACTTTAAATCATCTCTTTTTCCACACTCGTTATATTGAATCTCTTACATTTAGCAATAAACTCTTACAAACACTTCTTTTTAATTTATCAGATATAAAATTGAGTAAATTATCATTTATATTCAAATTTCAAAGTAGTTGTTACATGTGATTCAATAATTTTAAATTTAATGTTGTAAATAAAGGAAATATATATTTCAAAGACTATAATGAAAACTTTTATTAGATAATATAATCATATAGTCATAAATAATTTTTTTCTGTATATTATTCAAAATTTTTATGTAATTAATTTTGGAAATAATTTAGTCAGTAAACTGAAATTTCATGGCATTTTTATTAAAATGGAACATTTGAAGTGTGATGCATGTTCTTTAAAAAAAGCCATACATGTTCTTTAAAAAAATCCTACTATATTAGGCCTTTTTAAATGATAATTGGTTTTTAATTTAGTTGTTATTTTTTGACTCATTTAATCTCATGTAAAAATATTGTTTCAATCATTTATATCGGAAATAAATTTATTAAAAAGTTTAAATCTGTGTAAAACTAGTATTAAACTTTTAAAAGCAGTGATTTATTGATGAAAGAGATTAACATTTGGATTTAATGTAGTTGCGTGTGACATTACTGAAGAGCAACAGAAATAGAGATCCCTGACACATTTTGGATTCGGCTGAAAAGGACTTGTAAATAACGTAATCAACAGTCTGACGCTCATTGTGTGGCCAAATCATCGATTCCCATCGAATGGGTTACTCCATTACGGAAGTAGTACAGACACTCTGATTTTCATGCACCACTGTATCAAGTATATACCACAAGGACATACATTGATAGTGATGTAAACAAGCCCTTGACTGTACCCCTAAGTTAATGGGTTTGGAATACTCACACATCACCAAGTGCCTCGTCGTTTTGAACCACGGTCGGGTGACGAGGTCATACCTGAGCTGACACTTTCCTCTCTGCATGCACGCCCCTCCAGTGGAAGGACTTTGGATGTCACATATTAACGTGAACACGCCCCCAACCCACGAAGCTCCAGCAACATAGTGATGAACAGTATCCAACCACTGTCCGCGACAAATGATGCTTCCCTTTGCTGATCTTAACAGGAAGCGGCGTGAAGCTATTGAGCCACTGGAACTCTACCATTAGTACATCCATTCCGATGAAAACCCATCCCTGCCAAGGCCTGTTGAAAACAAAGTATAAAGTTGATTGGTGCCGCAATAGGTAGATGACTAGCTACGTGCGAAGGTCGACAGAACAATAGAGTTTATAGCAACGTAAAAGCCACCACACTTTACAAAACCTTTTCCTTTCACTTGGGTACTAGACTCTCATGGGTGTCCTTCAGTAGAATGCACTAATCATGGCTCAAAATTAGCGGGGGATACTCCCAAACCGATAGTCCGGATAGTAGAAAATGTTGCCTGGAGTGGTCAGTCGAGATTCACTTTGGAATATGCCTATTCACACTCATAAGGGCACGTGTGCGTTGTAAATTGTATAAAACGATGGATATTTTCTGTTTTGCGCAATCATAAGAGAATCTCTCATGGAATAGTGACATACTCTCACTGATTTTGCTTTAAACAAAATAGCTGATTAAGTAATTTGCAAGTTACTTTCTGGGTTGCGCACAGTTCAAAACTTGCAGAACGCCATCGATCCCTTATAAATTTCTCCTGCTATTTTCAAAGGTCTTCAGTTTTTTATATTATTCTGGTACTGAGATCACATGTATATTTTTTGGGATGTTTTTATTATTACAAGGGATATTATTTTTCGTTTAGTGTTTAGTATGATAGTTTAGGCAAACATGCATATAGACATCAAAATAAGTCCTGTATATATATAAATCAATGAAATTTACCATCGCCTTTTAGCTCTATTCTCTATCCGGTAAAAGTCCTTTCACAAAGGAAATTTAAATTTTACAAGCAAACTACTGTGCACAAAATTTTTTATTTAAACTACATGTGGCTTATCTAAGTTTTTCAACGTACGAAAATTTTATAATATAAGGAAAGCAGCATATATATATATATATATATATATATATATATATATATATATATATATATATATATATATATATATATATATATATATATATATATATATATATATATATATATTACTTAAATGTAATATAATAACTTTAATTTAATTAATATGCTCAGCTAAGACCTGCAGGCAATGAAGCATAGACAGACTTCTACCTTTAAACATGTCCTGGGGTGCTTCAGACCTCGATCCAACAGAAGCGGCACATTACCTCCTCCTCCTCCATATAATTAATTTTATATCCTTGACTATAATATGTTACTCTAATTAGACTCCCACTGGTTAATCACTTTCATACCAGGAACTTTACTCTGATGAAAAATCTAGATTAAATTCAATCTGACAAATTCCATCCACGCACCAATGGTACTTTGGAACATTTCCTGGAAATCTTCTGGAAATAAAATCACTTTGATTTCATTTTCCATAAGATTATATAAAATTTATCCAATTAATTTGTAATCATTAGTTTTAAATAATTATTAATATTTTTGAAAACAATTACGAATACTTAAATTTTATTCACTTTGAAAAAATTAATAAAATGCCAAATTTTTCTTACTTTTGCAGTTATAATATGTGTTCAGTTCAGAGAAAGAAACATTAATTTTGCTTCAAATAAAAAATATTTTCTTTAATATTCTTTTCATAGGTGAGGAGAATGATATTGCACAATACAAAATTCAAGTTTATGTCGTATATTGATATATAGCATTTGTTAGTTTGACATTTCTTATCAATTTCATTAGGTTTTAAAACTATTTTCCTTAAACTATCTCTTTCTTAATAATCAAGATATGACTTGCAATTTAAAATTATTAAAATTTACAAAATTACCTCATGAATGAAAGTATAGATGGGCAGAGATTTCCAATAATGTTAAAAATTTTAACCAACTAAATTAAAAAAAACATATTGTAATGTTTAAAAATTGTGTCTAATACAAAATCTTTTTGGGGCAAAATGAAATGAAATGTATTTTAACAAAGAAAATGCTACACTAATGGTAGGATTTAAATAAATAATTCCGTTGATAACAAACAATAACAAATATTTATTTTTGCACGATAGCTGGAATCAGAGAACGCGGACTCTCTCTCTCTCTCTACAAATACAATTCTTTTCCTTTTCCTTTCTGAATTGTTTTTCAGAGAAAAACAAGAGCGCAGGAGGTTGCCATAATTGGTGCACTTTATCACCTTTTGAACAATTTTTCAAAGCCCTAACTACTAATAAACTGGTATCATTAATATGTAATATCGCATATTTAGGAAATGAAAAATAAAAAAATTGACATTTAAGTAAAAATTTCGAATGAAGGAATTCTAACTAACCTAGATTTATGTATATACAATTTTATGGATGTAGTTATGAAGGATATTTCTTATCAATATTTATTCTCAACTTTATTAAAATTAGATGAATAAATTAAGAAGATATTTCTACATTGATAGAGCTTGACCATCATACAGTGCCTTTTCATCCTTAGATAAATCCCCTTGTGATACTCACATAATCGTGAAAACAAAAGAAAAATATTAGTGGTAAAATAGAAGATATATATATATATATATATATATATATATATATATATATATATATATATATATATATATATATATATATAACCAATGATTCTAACTGGTCACTAACTTCATATTTCTTTCACTTCAATTAAATTGTATATCCTTTTAAGTCAACCAATTGGAAATCAGTATTTCACTCTTTGATCCTTTCTTTAGCAACTTGGATTTGATTTCTAGAGTTAGCAGCGCGTGACAGTCTAGCAGAGATTTTCGGTGGATCTGAAGCCACCCTGTGTAATTCTAGACTTTACCCATCTCGGGAAGAGCATTGCAAGAAAAATTCCTTTTAGGATCGGGGAGAATTCAGTGAAAGTGGCATTTCCGAAAGAAATAGAGATAAACAAGAGGAAGGAAATTTTTTGACATATTCTTTCTTTTATGTGTGTAATTTTTTAAGTTTTATTATTTTTCCACCATCTAGCCAATAAGGTGTTGAATTATAAAACTCAAAATTCCAGCAAAACGCGTGAATTTATTGCTTTTTAGAAGAATTGTCAGGATTATTGTTTCATATACAGTTTTCATTCTTTGATGTAGTTAAAAATTTGTAGTAATATCTTCCATGATTGCATAAAAATGAATTAGTAATTTTATTCTGCATAAATTTCAATAATTCTACAATAACATGTTTACAGTTTATTACTATATGTTAATAGTTATATAAGATTGCAAATAATATATTACAGTTCATTCCCCTTATTTACTTAATTTCTAATATATTTTCTTTATTTGGAAGAAAATCGCATGTATGTTGTATTTTATGCAATAGGACACTCACATTTAATATAGAAAAATATATGACCTGGGTTATTGATTAAAGTAGAGAATATATATGTAAGTGAAATATTTGAAACATACTTCTTTTCAACAGTTCTTACATTACTTTCAGAAACTGAAATATTTGAACACATTATCAGTGTCTCCAAGTTACAGTAATTTTCAATGAAATTCTTGAAAACAACTTGTTACCTTGAAAGTTCGCAATGGGGATAAAGTTATCCTGAAAAATTTCCATCTCTGTTGTGTTTTTCTAATTTATCAAATAATTTAAAATAATTTATTATTGACTAAACATAAATTTTTTTAAAAAAATTTGATGCAACTTCAAATAATATTATTAAATTATAAAATATTATTTATATTTTCAACTCAAATTATTCATCTTTTTTTTAAAGTGCTTGAAATATTTATTTTTAATTTTATTATAGTATATATATATATATATATATATATATATATATATATATATATATATATATATATGAATGAGTTTAAACTGTTATTATTACATTTAGTTCATTTTAAATCTCAAGCAAGAAGGACTAAACCGAAGAACTTTTTTCGAGTTTAATAAGCATAGTTGGCATTTTTGTAAATTGCTAAGGCAAAAAGTGTACTGAATACTTCATGCAAGAATTTCTGAATTAATTTATTGAGGTATAATTATTTATAATGAAGTTGGACTGATTTGAATTGAAACTGCAAATGAATTATTTCTTTTAGTGAAATATTAAAAATTCAAAACATTTTGATCAAGTATCTGGAATTAAATGAATTTTTTGCGATTCAGTATATTTTTAAATATAATATGCATAATTCAAATAACTGATTTGTAAACCGAAATGCCAAATCTGGAGTAGCCACCAATTCAGATAATAACAAGAATTATAGTAAGCGTAGTTGGAATTTTTGTAAATTGCTTAGACAAAAAGTGAACAGAGTACTTTATATTGCATGCAAGAATTTCTGAATTAATTTATTGAGAGTTACAATAATTTATAATGAAGTTCTAATGGTTTAAATTGAAACTGCAAGTGATTTGTTTATTTCTTTTAGTGAAATATTAAAAAGAATTTGATCAAGTATCTGGGAAATAAATGAATATTTTGCAATTCAGTATTTTATTTAATATGCATAATTCAAGATTTGCATACCAAAATGCCAAATCTGGGGTAGCCACCAATTCAGATAATAGCGAGAAATACAATAAGCTTATTTGGCCTTTTTTGTAAATTGCTTAGGCAAAAAGTGAACTCAGATCTTTATATTACATGAAAGAATTTCTGAATTAATTTAATGAAGTACAGTAATTTATAATGAAGTTGGAGTGGTTTGAATTGAAACTTCAAGTGATTTGTTTATTTATTTTAGTGAAATATTAAAAAAATTTTGAACAGGTATCTGGAAATAAATGAATTTTTTGCAGTGCAGTATTTTGTTTAATATGCATAATTCAAGTAATTGATTTGCATGCCGAAATGCCAAAACTGGATTAGACACCAATTCAGAAAATATTGAGACAATTATTCCCAGAAAAGCCAATTTTTCGAATTTTTAACTATATCCTATCATTTTAGGAATACCATTCAATTTTTATGGCAAATAATTTATCTCATAATTTTGTTGTTGTTGTTGCTCATCCTCCATGTCTGACGGAGTCAGACTAGATCCACGAACTTTCTCATAATTAGACTAGACTATTCTCATAATTTTAACTCGGGCATATGCAATTTAAATAAAACTTTGGACTCAGTGCTCATTTCATTCAAAGGGTTGGCGTGATAGGCTTATCAACATTGTCTAAGGTGTGAACGAAAATTAAGATTAGATATTAAACAATAATAAAAGATATACATTCTGTTTTTTTTTCTCCAAACTGAATAGTGCTCAGAAACTTGACAAATGCATTTAAAAAATGAATCACTTGCATACGACATGTGTTATTTAACTATTGCCAGGTTATATTTTATTAATGTGATCTCAAATGTACAGCAAAAATGAAAATAACATATTTAATTGCAATAATAAAATAAAATAAAATGTTTAATCGAAGAAAACTGTTTTTACTTTGACACCAACTATGATTTAACCTTTCATAGTTTTTTGAAATTTGGTAAGTTGAATGTATATTTTGAAAGGACAAGCATTCTTCTACGCGAGGCATAGAAAGATGTAGTGTACAATTTAAGTAAGACTATGGTATGTTAGCAAAATTATTTATTGTATAGTATTATGCACTAGAATGAAATGAATGAGCGGTAGGATATTTAGGCTTCCCCCGTGCCCAAGATCAGTAAAAAGTGATTAACCAACCCTAATTAAAATAGCATATGAAGAAGCATTGTATTTTGTGCAACATATGTGTTTTTCCAGATAAATGAATATTTTTGCTGCTAAATCCATTTAGCAGCAAAAAATATTCATACTATTAAATGAATATTTTTCGCGTTGCTGAATGGAATTGAATGAATTTTTTTTGCAGCTTGACTTCATACGTAGATTTTATTTGTAAAAATGATCTGATATAACTCTTATCGTTAAGGATGTAACCTAAGTAATAATAATCTATTTCAAACATAAACATTAATCAAAACAGAATAAGAACTTTGAGTTATGTTAATTGGGCAACACAAATTTGTCTTTTGAAATCGATATTTGTTGCATTTTTTTTATGTAGTGTAGACGTCATCTTTGGTTTTCATTAAATTTGAGAGTTCAGCATATTTTAATATTTTGATATTTAAAGAAGTTAAATTTATACAGCTCATAGTATTATGAAATCTCTTGTATCTATAGTAACTTTGTTTAAAATTGATTAATTTAATTAATTAATTTAATAATTGATCATATAATCATCTATTTCCTATAATTGATCATGATTCATAATTTATCATATAATCAATAACTCATGAAGTCTTTTCCAGGAATTTATTTTTTAATGACGTCTTTTCAAGATTGAATAATATCTTTTATCTTTTAAGTTTCATTTCTAGTTTTATAAGATATTTATATCTTGTTATACCTATTTCTAAAAATTCACTCTATTGGAAAATTAGGAAATACTCTTAGAATAAATTTAAATTGAAAAATATTCCAGTTGTCACGAATATAAAAATTACAAAAATGATCTTAATGAAATGATAATATGGTGCATGAATATACCTTAAGAATGTACATTAATGTACATATATGGCTAAACTAAGCAGTAATGCTTTAAGATTTATGACATTTTCAAACACTCTAATCACACCAATTAAAAATTATTTAGTAATTTTTCTTGTTTTGTTTTGATTTTGCATATTAATAATTACAGTGTATATAAAAAATAAAATTTATTAGTAAAATTATAAAATAAAATGCATGCACAGTTAGAGTGTGTATATACACACACACACACACACATATATATATATATATATATATATATATATATATATATATATATATATATATATATATATATATATATATATATATATATATATACTACATCATAATTGAAGAAAATACTTCATTACTAAAATTTTACAATTTACAGATTATATTATAAATTTTATGATTCACCAGCTATTTTTACCTACAATGACTTATAAAAAGCGTATGTTTTTATATCCGATGAGAAGACGGTCACCAGTTTTGAAATTAATTTTTATACCATTATAAAGTGAACCGAATGTAATATATTTCTGTTAGCGGCTCATTTCATCATCTTGAATCGTCTTGCAGATAAGATAACGATGAGAAAATGCGATTTTTAGGAAATTCTTTTCTGTGAATGAAAGGAACAAAAAACAGTTCTTTTCCAAAAGAATCATTGGAAATGAAATATTTGAGGTTACAAATACAATTTCTCTCTCTTGCAACTACGAAAGAAAATGACCCAGCTCCACATAAGTTTGTATCAGTAGTAATATGTTTTACAGTTTTCCACAGAAAATTATTTGGGAAAGTTAAATAAGTGTGCATATAAAAAATAATTATTTTAATGCAGTGAAATTTTTAATTCGGGAAATTTTTCTTTTCAATTTTTGGGAAAAATATTTAGCTCATTTTGGCAGTTGTATTAAATTTCCGTTTATGTTTTATTATGAAAAATACGGATTATAATCTAAGTTTCTTGATTGAAATTTATATTCCTGTTATAACTTTAAATATTTGTTAATGCTCTATTTCTAGTTTTTTATAAAAAGTATTTTATATAAACTCGTATTTACTTTGAATTAACAAGATTTCAAGCAAATATATTTGAAAACATTTCATTTGCATCTAATTTAGTTAGTTATTGATTATTTTGCGAAAGCTATAAGCCAGATTAAGGAAATACTTGATGTAACAATCAATTTTGTAATTAGCTGCTATCCTGGTTGGGCGAGAAGCATTGAATTACATATTATTCTAGCATGTGGCATAATGTGGTGTTTAATATGTGGAAATATTAAAATGAAGATAATTATAAATGTAGAACTTATAACAATGATTTAAAAATTTTGTATAAAATATAAAACTAGGAAAAGCTTGTTAAGAATAAAATGTAAAATTAGGAAAAGCAACTTCTATCCATTTCTGGAGAAAACTTCTGGACATCAAAAAGTGCACAAAATAATCCATGTTATGTAAAGTAAGTTTTTATACAAAAAAATGGAATTCAGATTTGCTTTTAATCTTCTCAACTGTTGCAGTTATGAGGTCTACATTTTGCATTTTTACTTAATAAAATCAATAAGGAAAATTCTTCTAATAGTAATAATAAGAAAGCTTCTTCTGTGGTTCCTAAAATTCAGTATTTGTAACATTAACCCTTGAAACATGGTTGTTAAACATGCTGTTACTTATCGAAATAAGAAGAATTTCTAAGCTAATTAATCATTACATTTAAGGCAAACACACTACATACAATGACACAACATTGCATTCATATTTAGAAATAATCACATAGAAGAAAATTTGGAGGTTGCCCAAGAACCAAGGCAGTCATCTATCCTTTTCGAAATCCCTGAATTTCTCTGTGGAGACTCACTTGAGATTTTCTCAAATTAAAAGCAAGGATTCTTCACTGTCTTAGAAGTCATCCTCCTAAAATTCTTTTCTGCATGGAACAGGAGAAGAAGTTATACTGAAAAAAGTAGGCAAAAAGTACTTTTTGCTTCCAGTTAGTTTTTGATATTCGTTATTGTGTTACTTAACAGAATATACTAAGAAGATAAGTACCAAGACCATTTTGTTAAGAGGCAATATAAAAAGAAAGAAAATATGTGTATATCTCATTGCTTTAAAAATAACAAATATATATAAAAAAACTATTATTTGATCAAAGCAAACATAAGTATTAACATTACCTAACATACATGAACAAGCATATATAGAAATTATTTATTAAAAAAAACAAAAAATGTTTCTCTAAAGACATTGTTAATTTATTCAAAGTTAAACACAAGCAATTAAATTGTTCACAAAAAATAATGTATACATTATTGAGTTTTCAAGAGAAAATTTCAAGCCATATTAATTTACTGCTACAATATGTTGCAAGAATATGCAAATTTAATCCAACATACAATAAATATACTACTCCAAATGAAATATATTTGTAGCAATATACTTACGAAATTTTGTAATTGATTCAAATAATCAAATTATTGAACAAAAATGTATTTACAATAACATTTTAATTAGGTATAGCGTTTCTACTTAAGATATTTGAATTTAGTTTTAGCTAAAAAGTCTTGTGCTCGACTTTAAAATTAAAAGCCTCTAGAGCAAGTAACATTCTCATCAACCGCGAATCTTTGCTTCTATTTCTCTGGAAATAGATTAAAAGGTTGTGATCAGTTAGAATTATAAATTTGTTGCCATCTAAGTAGAAATGTAACTTTCTGAAGTCCAAAACAATAATGTGTGAACTTCTTTTTCATTAGTCAATAATGCTTTTCAGTTTCAGAGAATTTTTTGCCCAGGAAAATAAAGAGATGTTCATCACCTTTTCCTTTTAATTGAGTTAGCACAACCCCCAGGCCTTCATTCGATGCATCAGTTTGTACAGTATCTTTTTTTATTGAAATCTAGAGAATGAAGTACAGGTTCCATTATAAATTTTTATACTGGGAAGTTTTAAATAAATTATGTATTCCTGTGGTCCAAATAATTCTCTCGTGTTTCACTTTTTAAAGCATTTGTTAATGGAGTAGCAATAGCAGATAGTTCATGTATGTACCTAGTGTAATAACCCCAACTATTCCAAGAAATGCTCAAAAATCTGTTTTATATTTAGGTGCAGGGAATTACATGTATAACCGCTTTTATTTTTATCTCTATAGGTTTCCTATGACCTTGACCAAAAGTTATTGCCAAAATAAGTTTCTTGACTTTGCGCAAATCTTTATTTTGAATGTTTTACTGTTAATTTGGTAGATTTTATTTTTGTCAAAACAATGTTTAGATGTTGCAGATGATAATTTCAGGAATCCAAAAATATCGAAATATCATCAAGGTAAGAGACTGCATATTACTCACATCATTTTAAGATTTTAGTCATTAATTTACAAAGAAGAATATAGAACAATTTTAAGTTCAAAGGTAAGGCATAATGGTCTGTACGTTCCGAAGGATGTCACAAATGCAGTCAATCTCTGTGCTTTCAGATTCAGAGGTATCGGCTAATTTCCTTTAACAAGATCATTGACAGTGATAAATTTAGAATATGCTACAGTTTCAACTCTGTCTTCTAGATGGGGTAATGGATAAAATTGAGTACCCGTCACATTTTTACCGTCTATAGCTTACACAAAGAGGAGGATCCCTATCTGGCACTTCGACTAATATCATAAAGCTAGTCCGACTCTCCAATTTCAACCACCTAACACTTTTTTAATCTCTGTAAACAATATTTCTGTGTCTGTCGATGAGATAATCGATAAGGTTTTGACATCATTAGTTTTCCATCAATTAGTTCAATTTCATGTTGACCAAAATGTGTTTTACAAGGAGCACTGGAAAATATAGCAGTAAATTGATTAAGCAAAATTTGAAGCTACTCCATTTGTTGAGTATTAAGTCTTTCTTGAAGAGAGCTGAATTTTTAAATATCGTCAAAATCATTATTTAGGAATAATAAAATTCAGAATCTAAATGTAGAAAGTTCAAGTCATTTTCAATGTCACTTGCCTTTTCTTTAGTTGCAAGTAAAAAATTAATCTGCTTCAATCTTCTGTAATGATTTAAGAAAATTAATGTGATAAACGTGTGAATTCTTTTTCTTGGGAAGAAAAATTAAGTAATTAGTTTCTGAGAATTTGTTTCTGAACATTACAAAGTCCAATCCAGTAAGCAGCTAGTTTATTTGTTCTGGCCATGGCTAAGACAAGAACTTAGGTTTCCTCAATAAATTCTCTCTTGACAATATTTTTGTCATTCCAAAGTTTTTTTGGGTTTCGTGCCGATTCCTTATAGCAACCTCCTGGTACCTTTTTCTATCTATTTATAAGTTCAAATACATATTCCACAACGTTTGTTGCGTTCCTTTGATAATTCCGTCCCTTTTCATAAAGCAGCTGAATCAGCGATCTTAGAATTTTTCCCACTATCTAGTTCTGCTGGAGAAAAACCTGTACTGCTTTGAGTTAAAGTTCGTAGAGAGAATAATGCAATATGAATGCATGGTTCCCAATCAGGTACTGTTTCCAAACATAAAAAACTCTTTATTCTGGCTTATTAAAACTTTTCAACAGGATTGCCTTGCAAGTGGTAGGGGGATTTGCTTTTCATTGTTATTCCAGATTGACTCAAGAATTCGATAATCAAGTGGCTCATATATGAAGGTCACGCTGTTGCACTTTTGAAAACCTCCTTCAACTAAATATTTGCAAAAGTGCGTCAACTGCTGAAGAAGAATTTATATTTTCTGCTGTATCTGAATACTTAAAATATAAATGCATGGTGGTTATTTCTCCCACTTTGAGTAACTGGAACAGGACCACAAGCATGTACCTTGAATTGGGTGAAAACTTCCGATATGTTATGAACTACATTAAAAGGATTTTTCTTTTCTTAACCCTTACCAGCCAGTTAGCAAGGATCACCTATTTTCACATAATTTACCACGTCTTTTAAGCAATTTGATCTGAAAAAAATGGGGCAATAGATGATCTCTCGTTGTGGTTGCACTCAGATGTGTTGATGTGTCTTTATGGCTCATGAACATCATTTTTTTTTCTCAAAGAAAGTGTGCAATAATTAACAACAATCTACTTTGGCGAATTTTATCCATCCTCTCTTTCATAAGCAAGTAATTCACCAACAGAAAATACTTCTTCTTATTAGTTTTGGGAACAGACAATACCTTCTCAAACAATGGTTTTAATTTTTCACGCTGTTTCTGCCTTTCAGAAAATTTCTCAATGCCACAACGAAAGAGGAATCTTTATTTTTTTCTTTTCTCTGTGGAGGGAGTATAAATCTATATAAATTTCTCATTTTTTAAATTTATCTTCATAACTTTATTGATTATACCTAATTCTTCAAAGAGTTGGTGATTACTACCATTCCGACTTTCCTTTCTCTTTTGCTGAAGGGTGGTAACAGCATTCAAATTAGGTACAGGGATATGATTTTTTGTCTATTTTCTTGAACAATGTGGCTGTGTGATTTTTTCCTAAGAAAAACCTTCCTTTATCCAATTCATTACGAATTATCAATGTTGTCAGATTTCACACATCACCAATTCACAGGTAGTTTCACTTCGGCTAATGGTAATCGCGTAAGTCCTGGATCAAAAGTTTGTTGTACCTATTTGTTTTCTCCCGTAAACACCTCAGATTTAATATATTTTCGGCCCACAATATCAATACTTACATCAGAATCGCAAACTACTGGAATTTCAAAACCATTCCTTTCATTGCATAGGGTAAGAAATATTCATCTCCGGGTATTCCACTTACTCTATTGATAATCGCTGTATGCTCAGTTTCATGCTTCAACTTTGGACATTGAGGTCTCAAATGTTATTCTGAACCACATTCATACTTTGCAACTTCTTTCGTCTATCGAAATCTATTCTATTTCAGGAAATTCTATTTTCAGATAACTTAAAGTTTTCTTTACAGTTGACATTTTTATTTTAGTTCCTACTTTTGTTAAAAGTTTTCTCTCTAGTTGGTGATGAAATCAATTTCTTTTTATATATATCCCAAACACATTTTTCTAAGTATCTTATTTATTAACTAGATATCAAATGGAGGTATAAATTAATAAGATCCGATTGTAGTTCAAGCGTTGAAATTTTTAATCCCGATTTTCATTCTTTGAAATAATTCTGTATTTCAAAACAATATCCTTCCAAGACATTTCAATATTTCTTTGATTTTTGAGAAAAATTTGGAGAAATTTTTCTCTGGGCTAAAACTAAATTTTTTCAAAAGTAGCATTGTTATGTCTTCAGCCTTTACTTCGAGTTCCCTTGCAATAATTTGAGTGATCTCATAAGGTAAAAGACTTAAAAGATGAGAAACCCTATCTGAATTTTCAATTCTTATTCTCTTTGCTTGGTGCTCAAATAAAGTTAAATAGAGGTTGATATCATTTTCTCCATCATCAAACCTTTCCATAACTGTATTTATATTATATCTTGACCTTACTTGCTTTTGTAATTCATCATCGCATTCAATTTGTAATTCAATTTTTTTTTCAATTCGTGAACTCATATTTCTTTATTTATTCTTCAGTATTTTCTTTCAATGCAATGAAATTCCTTTTCTTTTATTCCCTGCATTATAATATTATTTAACAATTCCTTCCTAAATACTGCTAACTATGTTTCAGAATCCAGGATTAACCTTCTTAATCTAACTATTTTTACATTTTTGAAGTTCGAACACCTCATCTCAGAATCTAAGATTTGTAAATCTTCTTTTTTAACTTTCCCTAACCATGCCGTTCCGTAATTGCGAAACAGCTAAACTAATCATGGAAGTCTAACTTACTGATTGCAAAAATGAAATTAGGTATATTTAGTTACACAAAGGAAAACTGATAATGATTTATCAACATAAAACGTTTAATTTTAAAATCAATTATTTTATTAATAAATTAAAATTAAATAAAATTTTACTAAATTCAATATTTAAAAAATAATTAATTTAAATTTGTAAACATCATCCAATAAGTATTTCGAAATTAAAATTTTAATTGTTGATGAAAATAAAATTTAGAAACAAAGCTTAAAAAAAAGAAAATATGACATTTTTTTCTACATTAAATAATTTTTTTTATATATACAAACATGAAGTTTTTTCTTTTACTCAAAAAGTTGAATGGCAAATATACTTAAAAGTACAAGCAATTATGTGTTTTCCACTTATACATTCTCAATTCAAAGTACTCCTTAGAAAATAGATAAATCATTTATAATCAAAATAAAATGAAATTTCTGAAGACGCAGCAAAAAAAAGAAATTCTATTAATAATGAAATACTGAATGAATCATCTATAAGCAATGGGGAAAAACATACTGACTTGTTTAAGATCTTTTTTAACTAATATGTATAGATACTTCAAAAACAAGTTACGTATTCAAAACGCTATCTACTTTTAGTAAAATAGTTTAATCAATAATCTTAAAATGATGACCTTAAAATAAAATGTATTTTAATTTATATATATCCTTAATGATACAGATATAATTTTTATGAGACACTTTGTCTGCATAAATTCAATTAACTAAATTAACTTCCTCTTAATGTATGTTAATACAATTCAAACATACAGGCAAAAATGTCTTCATATTCACATTACATATCAACATTACTCCATGAAAAATAAATGTTTGAGTCATTTCTAATAAACAACACAGAGTTGCTTTAACTTCCGATAATACACTATGACAGATAATATTACTTTTTTAAGTAATTTAAAAAATTATCAAAATTTAAGAATTGAAAATTTTATATATTAAATCGAAATTTTTTATCATATATAATAAAATATTACTTACACCAATTATCCATCGTTACAATAAGTATTTATTTATAAATCAATAATGGCCATTAATTAACAAAAAACACAGTTTTGCTTATGTTTAAAACCCTAACAATGATTATAAACTTCTATGTGATGAAATAAAATTTATATTTAAGCCGGGGATAGTTTCATATACATATGTTAAGAAAGATTTCTTTGTCAGAAATATCAAGCATGTTAAAACTCATATTTTACGATGAAAGGTGATCACATATATTGAAACAAAATTTAAGCAAAATTGCTTCTACTTTTATATAACAAATTGAAATTAAAGTACAATAATGCAGAAAAAAATCACAGCAATAATTAATAACTTGATTGCTCTTAATAAAAAGATACTCACCCTCACATGCGTTCAGCGACGATGATCAAAATAGAGTTAATCCAAGAGACGAGTTGATCTCGTGAGCTACCACCAGAACATAAAACAAACACACCACATACAAAGACACAATATTGCACTCATTATTACAAACAATCACATTAAGAAAGATAAAACACAAAAAAATTAAAATTTGTGCTGTCTAAGCACCGAGACAGTCACCCGTCCCTTTCTAAGTTCACTGGCCGACTCCCTGATTTTCATCCTCACCCTCTTGAAACAGAAAGATTTGAGAAATCTCAGAATAAAGATTGCAATCTGGTATCATGAGTAAAATCATCAAATCAATGGTTTTTGAAAAAAAGCTAGCAGCTTTTGTCGAACTGTCAAATGTATCTAGCATTGAAAGCAGTAGAGTACATGTAAATGTCTCAATTGAGAAATCATCTTCAAGCATAATCCGAAAGATGCTTTGATGCATACTGCATTTCTTTCCACACAAAAGACGCTATACGCAAATAATATTTCGTGCTAACAGGTCACACTTGTTCAAATATACAATGTTTTCTTATAGTTGGGTTTGATCTGTTATGATAGCTGATTCATAATATACAGTGGACAAATGAGACGAAACTATCAAAATGAGACGTTTTCAGAATTACATTACATGGGCCAAGGAAAAAGCGCATTACGAAATCCCCTGTGTAGTTTTACATTTAGATTATTTTTCTTTTAGATAATAAGTACTTTATATTCAGTTTCATGATCAATTACTGTCAGTCTAAACCAAGATATTTAGAAGAGGATCCTTGTGTCCCGCTAAAGCTAAGGTAATGTTTCACGTGTACTCACTTCAAGGAATATAAAGCGACCCCGCTTGTTTTAAAATCCATATACAGAAAGTTTAATTCTGATACTTCGCGCGCGCACACGCGTAATATCAATTGGTTCTTAAATAATGCATGGTCTCTATATTACATGAGCTGACTTTCTAAGATTTCTTGTTTTGTGACAACTTAGATATCTGGTGTTCGTTAGTCGATAAGAAGAAACCCACTTTACACGTTTTAACCATAGCACTAGTTACAATAAACTGCTAGATGGAGTCCAACATTTTAAAATTTTCAAATGATCAATATTTTCTGATTTAAATCCTAGATTTTATTTAATGTATCTCAATCATATAGTAATCAAAGTCATGATAGTAAGTGCTTAAACTGCTTGTATATTTCGTATTAACCATTTTCTTTTATGAAAAGACAATTGTCTTCTACTAATTGCTTTATATTAAGTACTATTTATGCAACTTTTGTCTTGAAAAATCTAGATGATATTTTTATACAGCCATTAACCAAATATGATAGTAATCCAAACCGTTATAACTGAAAGATACTGCTCTTATTGGGAAAATTTAATTGGAACCAACTAAAATAAGCCACTATATTAAATTCAGTTATGTATAAGGTAAATGATGCTCGCTATTTTTGCGTTGTCATTGAATGAAGCAAAAATAAGTATGGAAATTAGTGTGCAACATAGTTGAGACTCCGGTCAATCGATAGTAGGAATATCAGTCTTTATATAAAAACAGGTACACCACGCACATACATCAACTCGTACAATAGAGAAGAGAAGTAAACGTATAGAGAAAGAGCTTATTCTGTGTCATTTGTTTTATGATTTAAAAATGGACTTAACAGCCGCTGCATCAAGTCACCGAATATATAAAGCTTTTCATGATAATACTGTGAATGAACGTACGGTAAGGAAGGTAGATACTAATTTCAAGTCAGAGATTTTTCTCCCTATGACCCAAGCAAGATTATGTTTTGTGTCTGGTGGACTAGTAGTCAAGGGATTCATTATGAGGTGCTACAAATAGACCAAATGGTCGCTGCGGTTTCAGGGACTGTGAGTACAAACTAGCAACAACTGGAACGTGTGCTACAGATTGCAACAGAAGGAGTCAGCACTCGTCAATTGCAACAATATACTGCTCTTGGCAGATAACGTGAGGCCGTATATCGTGCGAGTGGGCAGGAATAACCTACAGTGACTTGTTTGGAGGAATTTGTGCCATCGTCCTTACTCACCTTACTTTGAATCAATTAGATTAATAGTTCTTCCATTTCCTAGATATGATCTTGAAGGAAAATCTTTAACCAATGAAGAAGACTTGCGCCAAGCGCTTACAGATTTCTTTGCTTCCATAACCTTCGAGTTATACCACAAGGGGATTGGGCATTTGAAGACATATTGGTGGAAGGTAACGATGGTGATTACTTTGATGATTAGCAATAAGCTACACTTTGTATAGCTCATGTTATTATGGCCCATTAAGAAACTCAAAAACTTTCTTATTTACCCTGTACAATGCTGTTGCTAAGGATGATAACATTGTCATCCATAGCAACTATAAAATGAAAGGAAGCAAAATGGGGAGAATTAGAATAAGTGCGGGATATAATAAGAAGAAGTATGCGTATGCAAATTTTTTCCACGTTTGTTCATCAGGTGATGCCTTCCCAACATCACTTAGATGATTTTACGTGCGGCCGAATTATTGGAATAATCGAAGAAGGGCGAAAAATAACAGATGTTGCCAGGGAGTTCGACATCGTTCACAGCGTTCTTTCACGGCTGTGGAAGTCATTTAAAACTACTGGAATGTGTAGTAAGCGGCACGGGGGAGGTCGAGTTACAAGTACGATGCCTACAGAAAACAGATATATCGTCCTATCAGCAAAATGGAACAGGCGCACCACAGCTCAGCAGGTGGAAAATCAGCTTCTTGCTACATCAAGAAAGCAGATCTCCCGAAAAACTGTTGCTAGGCGTTTGAGGGGAGGAGAAATATACGCCCGCACACCTGTTGTATGTGTCCCATTGACCAGAAATCACTGTACTGCCCGTTTGCGATGGTGTAGTGAGAATCGCAATTGGACTGAATAGGACTGGGCATGCGTACTATTCTCAGATGAGAGTATGTTCAGTCTGTCATCGGATTGTAGACGCCAACTGATCTGGCGTGAGAGTGATACTGCTTATCGTCCATAAAACATCCAGGAAAGGGACCGATATCCGACATGCAGTGTCATGGTGTGGGACGGCATCATGATAAATGGCCGCATGCCCCTACATGTAGTTGCGAATGGGACTATGAAGGGGCAACGATACATTAATGGAGTTCTACTTCCTTAAATTCGTCTTTTCCGTGGTACAGTCGATGATAAATTTGTTTTTATGGACGACAACGCAACATGTCATCGAACACTCGCTGTTCAGGATTGTCTAGACAGCGAGGGTTTTCAACGCCTCGTATGGCCATCACGTTCTCCAGATCTAAACCCCATTGAAAATGTCTGGGATGCTTTGGGGAGGTCAGTTGCTGTGGTCGAAACTATCCTCCAACAAACAAGAACACCCTCATCCGTGCACTCCCAGAGGAATGGGATAAATTGCCTCAACAGCTGCTGAATAATGTTGTGCAAAGTATGATACGCCGTGTGGAATGTTGCATCACACTTCACGGTGGACATATCCCGTACTGATACCTTTCTTCAAGGTGCCTGCTGACTTTTAGATGCATTGTTCCATCTTTTCGTATGCAGCATCAAAGTAACATTTTTTTTCTTTCAGATGTTTCACAGCTTTTGTACTTTCCAGAACAATGAATATTCTGATGTCTAAACAGTGTGGTACATATATTTTATCCCACTATGCCTCATCTCTCACTTAATGTTATGCTACATTGCAATTTGTGATCCATCCTTAGCAATTGTCCAGCAGTGTATAAATATCATGATTTATTTCATACTAATATTAAGCGCTTATGTGATACTAATGTTTTGCTTAAAAATGTGTCTACATTAAAATAAGCAAAGTCAATGTATAGATTCAAATATAATTAATATCATTTGATGTTCTAATTTTAGCTTTTTACATCCGTCACTTTGATATGTATTCTTATTTATTTTCCTACAAAATGCAAAATTACTGTAATAACGAAAATACTTCTTAAAAATAATTTACTGGTATATAAAAAATTAATGGAACAAACATAAAATTTCATACCAATTTTGATTGGATTTGTCATAGAATAAAAGAAAAGCCTCTTAAATTAACATAAGCGATGCATTACAGATGAATTAAGTGTGTTAAAAGAATTTTATTTGACTTTGTATTGGCATGCAGTTTTTGGAACGTGTATTAGTTTGAAGGTAACTTTGCCTAAAATTTGTTTTGTTGGATGAATGTTTCAAAATTAAAAAAAAAATTCTTTTTAGTCTTATTCAAAATTATGATGAAATTCAAATCTTTATAATACCATTTTGTTACTTTGAGATGATAAAATTTGAAAAAAAGTATTTTTTAACAAGATTTGATTAACATATATGGTTGCATGTTTTAAATTTTACTTGAATAGGAATAAAAATTTCAAATCAAGTGAATTTGAGGAATGTTTTCTGTTTCTTAGATAAATATGTGCTACCAATTAATTCCTTTTGAGTGAAATCTGCAAAAATACAGTAGGACTCCAACTAATCCCAACTTCATATATCCGAATTACCAATTATCCAAATAGCTTTCAGAATTTCAGAAAAATATATTAGACTGAAGAAGAAAAGGAAAATGAGAAAAAATGCTCTAGAATAGTAATGGTAAGAAAAGGAAGAAAATGACACTGACTAAGACGATCTTAACTTGAGGAATTCAGAAACATTCTTTTGAAAATTTTCGAAATGTTCAGAAGTAAATGTTGAAGATATAGGAGAATGGATTATAAGTCAAAGACTGATTTTCAAATTACAAATGATGGTCATATTATTGGAAATGTCAAGGAAGAAGATTAATTTAATGCTCAAGTTAGAAGCACACTCGGGGCCATCAACTAGCACATCAGCTAAGCATTTGTCGGAATTGAAACTACTTTGCAGTGGATGTAGCGTCAGCACGATTGTGACCGCGTGGAAAGTCTTTCTATCAAGTGGATGCGCGAATTGTCGGCCCGAAAATGATGAAAGGAGTGGAGTAGCTTTCACCCTGACCAAGATTTTCTGCAAGCAATGAGTTTCACTTGCAGTACTGAACATATATGCACAATTAACATGCTGCACTTGTAAGTACTTTAACATGTAAAAATGTTGTCTTTTAATTTTATTGATTAAAAGTTACAGAGTTTTTGATTATTAGAATGGAATAGAGTCCCGATTGATTTAAATAATTAGATTTCTCTACCGTACATGAAAGGTGAGATTCTTGTTTGGCATCTAAGCACAATCTAGTCTTCATATTCTGTATCTAAACTTTGTAATTAGGGTTTCTTTCAAATTGATTCCTTTGCGTCCAACAAATATTAACATTTTCCTTCAGGAGATCTTAACGTACTCCCAAAACACAACTGAGATATATGTTAACGTCTGCAAGTGTTTTTGAAGGTTTAACTTTTGTAACAACTGACATGAATTCGAAGAAAAGGGCAAAATAGTAACACTGTCTCGGCTTCTTCTTCTTTTTTTTTTAAGAACGATCACAAAATATCTCTCTCTCTCTCTCTATTTAAAACAAAATCTATTATAACCATAACTTAAATATCATCCGCAAATATTTTGTGACAACTACACAATGAAGGAAAAGACACATAAATCCTTTGGAGCAAGTATAGATAAAAGGAACAATATCTCACGTCACATTTAAAAACAAAGGCCCAATAAAACCATGAAATAATATCAAAAGTTCTTTTGTTTTTCAGAAATCAGATGAGGAATTTCACAAAGGTACTGTCATGGTTCTAAATTAAACGAGAGAATGCTGACACATTGAACCTCAGTTTCATGAAAGCCATTAAAAATGAGGTCTAAAAATATTTACCTAAGTTAATTTTCTTTTTTTACTTAATAAAATGAGTGTAGTTACAACCCATTATACAGCTACTCTCCAATTTTTAATTGGTATATTCCTTCTCTCACCTCAAAATAAAAGCCAAGACATTATATGTGAAGCACACTAAGGAGTACATTTCTTGTAAAGTAGATCCTATTCTTACAGCACCTGGTACGGTTGACGGAGTAGTAAGAAAAGAAATCCTAGTGTACACTTACTGAGGAAAAACTAACTATTCAAGAGCAGGGCAGTTTCTCATGTTACGCTCAAAACTATCTGATTATTTTTACAGTTGGATCAAAAACTGAAAAAAATGCATCAAGAACTGTAACATACTCATTGTATGGTTTATAAAGCTATGTACCGACACAGAAGTATGTAATTAATGTTCTATGCATCTCACAGTTGCACACAAGTCACCAATTTATAAATATGAACAACTTACTAACTTTTAATGTACTGTAAGTGATCTAAAAAATTTCTAACAATACAATATTAAATAAGAAAATGCTTGATTGAACTTTATTGCCATGATTACTATACACAATCACCTATTCACTGCTTGAACTGGAGGTATCATCATGAACCATAATACGTTTGCAAAATTTCAAAATACAAGTTTTGTTCTGTTAAATTATCATTAGTTAAATTCTATAAAGAGAATTTCTTATACCAAACTGAAAAACAATTTTTATGTTTTGTTTTCTATAATTTTTGGGAATATCAGAAACTTTCTGTATACACTTGTAATCAGGAGAGATTTCAAAGCACAATTTTATTTTATATTATTTTCATAATTAACCACATGTTTATTAGATTATCATTTTAAATTTATAATTTATTATGATAATCTAATGAATTATCTGATAAACATTCATATTAAGTATTGTATATTATATGAATAATATAGTACATAATACTGTTGGTCGATGATTGAGTGGTTAGCGTTCCTGAGTCCTAGACTGTTTGTCCTGGGCTTGAATCAAAGATCAAATATTGATGTTTTTTCTCTCAATGTTACTTATTCCTTTCTTCTGAGATGATGAACAAATGTGCCCCCCCCTATAAACGGGTTTGTGGTAGCATGACATGAATAATGCTACTCATCTCCATGACTGGGTTCACAGGTGCCCACCGGGTTATGATAAATGAGTAGTAGTTTCCAGCCATGTTGTGGAGAATGGTTAGTCACCCAGTTCCGATCGTTATTTAAAAAATGTGCTTATACTGTAATGTAATATCCTATATATACATTTATTAAAAATAAAAAACGCCATTAGTTCCCGTTAACTAGCGAAATTTTTGGGAGAGTAAGCTGATACCTGCTGTCAGTCTTGAAACTGCTTCGAGTAGCAAACTTAAATAGTAATTGTTTTTCATAATATCGTTACCCGAATGCATTTTTGTAAAGAACTGCGAAAAAGTATTTTAAGAATATATAGCTACAACCTTTGCTAACAATTCAATGTCCAACTTTATTACAATTGGGATGATCCCAAATTACTCTACCATTTAATCTTTTTTTAATTTAACTGTTAAATAAATCTAAATTTTATACAAATGTAACATTAAAACAAAAAATTACTATAAACCAACACATTAAACAGAGTAATTTGAGATGCTCTGGGAAAAAATTTCGACAACTTCATAAGCTATCCAACACACTTTGAATTACAGTATTTCCAAATAATTGTATTTAGTTTTATGCGTTTTAGATCAAAGAATTTCCCTTTTAAGAATTATTGATCCATAAAACGTAGCATTACAATAGAAAATTATAATCGACGTTCGCAGGTTCTTGGTAAAATTGATATATTTATGAAATACATGATCTGAAAATAGAATTGCAGCATTTCGCCCCATATGGCCAACCTGTAAAATCCATTCATCTCAATGTATTTCATAAATCAACTTTTCAAAGTTGTTACAGCTTCCCGGACGGAATGCGATGTCTTCAAAATCATATTGAAGTGCCTGGAGCAAGAAACGCGGGTTACGGAAATCAAAAGTGTGTGAAAGAAATTCGATGCTCCTTTTTTCCTACTTTTTCGAACCGATGTTTTCTTCCGAATTTTTGCTACTGAATGAGGAAGTTATAAATATCTTAACTCTTTTTAAAGTTAAAGATGCATGCAGTTTATTTTATCCTTTCATTCCTCGTATTTTTAAACATTTAAAAACAATATTTAATGTTTGAAAAGGAAAAATTGTTGGAAGCAACATTTTATTGAAAGAAATTGAAATAATGCGAAAAAGACTATTTGAAAGAATAAAGGATTTAAAGAAATGAGAATTTTTGGAGAAATGCGTAGAAAATAATATACAAGTAATGCTGGCTAAAGTAAAGTCAGAGAGAAAAATTATTGTGACAAAAATAATTACAAATAAAGTTAAGAGATTATTAGAACTAATGACTGAGAGAAGCTGTCTACGGAATTCGGTTAAGATCAATAAATCAGTTCAAAACAATTATGAAAATAATAAACGAAATAATCTAACGAATTTTGCAAAATTTCACAAAAAATGGATAAATGTAGACACTTACAATTAATTGTGTGAGATTCAGAGTAAAAATAATTGATAATTATGTATCAGAAATTATTGAAACAATAAATAATTCAAATTTTACAGAAATAATTGAAAATAAAATAGAAGACAATATAAGAAACAATAAATAAATGGGAATAGAGAACTTCGTGAAACAAATTTAAAATTCTAAAATGGAGATACATGATAGGAATTAGAAGTAATATGGGATTGAAAATGATAAGCCAAAGATTATTGGGAATTAATAAAGTATAATAGGAATACTGAAATTATGACTTATAACAATTAGTATTTTTCAGTAAGAAATTTAGAGAATTCAGTACTTTTTTATTTTTGAAAAATACTTCATTTAAAAAATTTTATAATTAATTTTTTAATGAAGATTTAAAAAAGGAATTTCTTAAAACCATCCTTTTATACATAATTGTTAGAAATGTATGCTTCATTTTATATATTTATAAAGAAATTGATATTATTCCTTGATATTATTCCCATTGTTCTAATATGATTGATATTATTCTATGCGTTTCCTCGATGTGATTATAATAATGACTTTTAAGTTGACGCTTTCTTTTAAGTAAACAAATGTACTCTCCAAGAAATGAAAACAAGAAAAAGGAAAAATGTCTTCTTATGGTTACATATTCAATGGGAATTTTTGGAACGGAATGAATCTGGGAGAGAAGAATGTTGACTCACTCTTTCAGTCTGAGTGTCCTGGACCCAATTCAGATTAATTTTAAATCCTACGATGGGAAAATAACTTTTTTATATTTTTTTATTGATTTTACACCTATGAATGCATATTGTTGTGATATTTTCATATTTGACTCCAGAAAGTATTTGAAGTTGTCCCTAATTAGTAATAGACTTAAAAGCTATTTCCTCTGTTTACACATTCGCCCTCTTTTTATAACTAACTTTTAGATATCCATGAACTCTTAAAAATATTATCAGTAGGGATTTCTATACATCTCTTTAGGGAATAGAATGAATGTTTCAAATTGTCTGCAGTTGTGCAGTAGAGATTTTCAGAGTTCAGGCAAAATATTGATTAGTAAGTTTCTTGTAATTTAAATTCTGTTTTAAAGCTCTTGTATTGTAGTTCCAGCCTGCTGTGGCTTAACTCTCAGATACCTGTAAGCTTTGGGAGCATGCCTTTAGTCAAATAAAGAAAACATTCCTTTCTGGATCGGTTAAAATCCAAACAGGTAACTTCTTAACTCCCATATAGAAAGTGCTTAGAAATTTCTCAAATAATTTATAAAAGAAAAACAAAGAGATACTTCTAGTGATTTCGCTTTAGAAATTTACAATAGCTTTTGTTCCATTACAGTTCCTTATTATTAATATTTATCTCTAAAATTTTATAGATTTTAATTTGACCTGGCTCCAGTGATATCATTCAAAAAATTTATGAAATGTATTAAAATTTTCTATATATTCAATTTCAATAAATCCAAAGTAATTTCTAAGATTTACTTCGAAATTACTGCAAATTCATTGAGTTAGTGAGAAATTCTCAATATCACGCCTGACACCCACGAAGTCCTTTTTGAATACTTTTGGAGATAGCTTTTTAAGATCAATTAATTGGACTGAGACATGTTAGTTGTGTAAGGATAATATTTTTGCATCTTCATTAACACGAATTAGTCCCTTAAGAGATAAATGTGCATTTATGGACAACATTTATTTAGCAGATTAATTTTGAACTTTTGTTTGGACAAGCTTTTTAAGCTGGACAGTCAACAGCTTAATTAATGTTTCATTAAGCTGTTGACTGTAACTATTAATTAACATTGTCTCAGTTTAGATCATGTCTTACTGTTCTCAAGTGTATTTAATTTGAGTTTGGTTTATTACTGTATTATTACTTCTTTCACATGACAGTAAGTTTGACGAAAACTTACTATTTCAAGCTCATTCTGAATCACTACAAACATCCATAATCCAAGGATATTCTGAATACTCTGATTTTCTGTTCATCAGAACTGAAAACCAGAGTATTGCTCTACCTGTTTCATTTAAGCATGATGCTTCATATGCTAAAATTCATTTTATGTATATTTTTAATGTATGTTGAAAGTAAATTCTTGACTCTCTCTCTCAGAAATCACATCATAGCAAATTTTCGAGTGAAATAAGATAAACACATTCACAGCTAATTTTATACTTAAAATTGTATAATGGGTTGAGTTATACAATTTTAGCTGCCCGCCGACTGAGGTCTTTAAAAAATACTAACCATCTGGTCATTCTGAACCACGTTCAAGTAAGCCCCCCAGTATAGGCATCCTACGGAATGTTAAACATGCGCACACTATTTCATCTCGAAGATCTTTGAAAGGAACTCATATTGATCAAGATAAATTAGAGGCAAGATTTTTATCTGTAAAAAATAACTGCAATTAATGACATCTGATTGTCGTTTTGCCTGTTAGTCTTCTCTACAGCATACAATACATCATCATTTAAATTTAATAAAACTTATTGCATCTTACTAATTCTATGCTTGAGTGGTGTATCCTCTGCCAATAGTATGCCTTTTTTACATTTTACAAAATTTCAAAATTGAAGAAAATCAAATGCAAGTAACTCTTACAAGTTTCAACGAAAGGAATGTTATCTAGACAAGAGCATATTATTTATTTGTATTTGTAATGCTATGTGTTGGCTTGATGCTATCCGAAAACAATGGATTCTACCGATACATCTTACCATATATTCTATCTAGCACTTGGAACGTGAAGCAAAAAATTCACTAGATTTATTGTTAAAATTGATTTTACCTTAGGTGTGACTATCCTAGAATAAAAAATACTTTTTATATGATACGTATGTGAACTTAGATCAATGGCAGTATGATTTTTGTTCATAATCATTAGAGCAACATACTGCAATTTTGATTCAATTACTTCAGAATAACTGAAAAGAAGATATCTCTCCAGAAGGGATTCTTCTGAAAAATGCACTTTATTAGGGTTTTTTTTAAACTTTTGTTTCAATAACTAAAAAGTTGAATTAAATTAATTAAATTTGGTATTCTAATTATATTACAACTTTAATTGCTAGCGTGAACTTGAATTTTTATTATAATTGTGATTATCATTTAGTTTGATTTAGTTAGTGCTGAATAATTTAAATTAAATATCACACGTACGGAAATTGCAATGCGTTGGATTATGTTTTTCAGCTCCGTCTTTCAAAAAAGCCTAAGATTCAATCATTGAAGTTTAATGAAAATGGCGATTTTAATGAGAAAATAATTTTAATCATACAACATTTTCATGTAATTAGTAGTGAAAAATTCTAGAAATGGGGAACTTTTACTGTAATAAACTATTTTAAATTATTTTTATAGTAACTGCTGGAGTTTCATTAATTGTAATTAAACAAAATTTTAGAAGGTTCTTATTTGCAGATATCACTCTAATATTCCTACTATTTCCCATTTCTTTTTCATTTATTATCAAAGTCCATATATATATATATATATATATATATATATATATATATATATATATATATATATATATATATATATATATATATATATACTATATATATATGGACTGAAAGAAGATATCTCATTCAGAAGTCAGAATATATATATATATATCTATATATCTCTTTACTAAAATCTCTTATTAATATATAAGAAGTTATTATTATAACTATCATTATTATTAACTGAAGCATCCTTACAACATATTAAAAGAAATGAGCCGACCAATTTGTCTAGTGGTCAGTGTGGCTGACTGCGGATAAGGAGGTCTTTGGTTCGAATCCCGGTTCGGGTGTGAATGTACTTTCTCTCTCTATCTATCCTGTCTTTGTCCTTTTCTTGTATGAATGAGGTGTGAATGGTTGCCTACCCTATAAACGGGTTCCCATGGCAAGTGTATAGAGCAAAGTCGTACTTTCACCTTCATGGTGCTCTGATTAAAACGAAAGACGCTCCCAATCGACTTAATTCTCATAGCACAGCAAGCTTGGCTTGTCCAAGTGTCATTAGTAAACAACAACAAAAGAAATGTACTTAATGCGCCAAGCCAACACTGGAATTTTAAATCTAAATTTCTGACATGTACAAGGTCGAATCTCCCTTAGGTATTGTTAAATGTAAGTTAAAACATTTTTTATTGAATGAAGCAATTTCTGTAATTTTAGGGCAAAGTATTTGACATTTTCTCCGTGGAAAAAAAATTTATCAAATATTTCAAATTGAATTCCAAATTTATTGACGCAGCAACATGATCAACGATTTTAATAATTGCTTTTATAATCAATATGAAATTGGAGTTCAAATCATAATTAATACAAATAAAGGGAAGGGGCTCGAAAAGCGCAACAACTTCTCCAGAGAGCTGGAGTAAGCGGAAAAAAAAAAAAGACGCGAAGACGCTGTAAGACGTTAAATTTGATAGCAGCAAGACGACTGCTCCCCGCCCCATGATTTTAAAGTTAGTTACCATGAAGACGATTAATTGTAAATATTCCAAGATTGTATATATTTGTATTTGTATATATGTGTTACTTAAATATTAGGCTATATAAGAATTGTTAATTAATTAAATTACGCCTTGGCCACTCCCCACCCCATATATATATGCCAATTATCTTAGTTTCGACTTGAGACAATGCACTGTTCTACCAAATAATGAATGAAATTGAAACAAATTTTATTTTCGAATATTTGAAACATTTATTTTGCGATAATATAAGCATTTACCTATAACTTTAGTTTTATCAAGTTATTAATATGTAAAACTTTCAATGGACTGTGTTAATAATCTTTCTTTCTTTTTCTAAACAAAGGAAACTTTTTAAGGAAAAAAGTCAATGAAATACTGTAGATATTATCAAACTGTCACATTAGGAATATTTTGATATAAATCTTCCTGACTTGCCTGAAAATAGACTCCATGCTGAACAAGATCTTGCGTTGAATACCTGAGAAAAAAGAATAATATTAAGAAAGTCTCGCAACCTTTTTTTCTCCTGTTTTGAAAGCACAGTAGAAATTGACGAGTCTGGAAGATTCTCATCTGTTTCACTGTGCCAACGTAAGTTTAAAGGTTACATTTAAAAATGGAAAGTATATTTTTCCCACTCCTACTATTAAATGAATAACATTTGATGATTATTTTACTTGTACTTATCACTCCTCATATTTTCAGGTCTTCAATAAAATCCAAAAATAAATTCAGTCGTTTTTTATAATAGATAATGTATAAATTGCTATAAAATAAAACCGAATAAATTCCTTTTAGCATCTTAAAATAATAAAAAAATTACTTAAAATTTCTATAATTTTATAATATTTAATTCATGGAGAAAAGCATGCAGGAATATTTTTCATAAATGCATGATTACTGTGATTTTGTGAAACGTCATTTATAGAAAAATAAGAGCGCAAAGAGAAATAATTAATCTAAGTAAGTTACCACAACCGCGAGCACATCCAAAAACATCACACACACACACATATATATGCATATGTGTGTGTGTGTGTTATGCACATATTGTATGTACTACAAAATAAATTCTTATATTTATATTATTTCAAATGTTATTATGGAGTTAATGTTAAAAAAATGAAGATTATAATCGAATCTTAATCGGGATTCTTCAAAAATAAAACACAACTGCTTTCATAAAGGATTTAAGAAGACGACTTTTTTTGTTAAAAGCTTTTCATTCACTTCTAAATTTGTTAGAACAGAACTGATTACTTACCAGAAATTCGATGCTCATGCCATTAAGCACTTTTGATTCACAAACAAAGCCAGAGAAACTTAATTCTTATGTCCTAGTTCTAATTCCATGCAGGCGAGCACCCTAATTGTTCGCCTCAAATTACCTCTAATGACAGGGCGTTTAATGGTAATCTGATTACCACTCTCCCTGGTGCCCCGAATGACTTCATTTCTATTTTCTTGGAATTTCGTTTTTTTCTTTTTTTACTATTTTATCGAATTTTGCTGGATGTTCTTCGTGATCCTCCGTCAAATGTAATGATCTTTGATGATGTCTTGCGTGGTGTTGCTTTAGTGAGAAAAGAAGAATTCACAGATGAGGCCTAGAAGAATGAATTGTTCGTTATTCTGCACAAAACGGATGTATATTTTAATAATTTTCATTGTATATTTTCGCTTAGAATAAAGGTTTTTTTAATAAAGAAAATTAAAAGAATGAAATAAATCAAATTGGTAAATCCTATCTCACATCTCCTATATCAATAAATGTAATAATTTTCTTAAATGTTTTTCTCAGGTATTTATGGTTTATCCTGAGTGATGGATTGCGTTACTACGCATAGCTCTTGCCTCCAAAAGTATTTTCAAAAAGGTATTTCTTACCGAACTTAACCAAGGATCAATATACTGAAAAAGTTTATGCTCGTTAAAATATTATGTAGGATCTAATACGCAAAATGGATTGTAGAGGGAAATCATGCATTGATCTCGGCAGTTGAATAAATTACTACAGACTTCTGTCTTCTGAAATAATCTGCTGGAAATATAAAATGCAGGGGAAAATAAACCAAAGCTGGAATCCAAGCGCTTCTGAATTACGACCCACTGCCGAGGTCAATAGTTAGCTGGTATTATTCCTTCTACTATTTCATCCCGTGCAATTTCAGGAAGAGTGCACAAACACGCAAACTGTGCAGTGCTTTTCTGTTAAGTTCTATATTCAATCTACTACATTGCACGCAAAAGAATGGCGGTTTTTAATGTGTTTCTGAGAAACATTTGCTTTGAACATGCTCGTTTTCATCAGTTTCTTGAGATGAAAATATTCCTACATTTAAATATCAGGCTTCTACGGTTGTTAATTTTTAAAAGGCAAGAAGTTGAAAATACCAGATTAAGAAAAAGTAAATATTTTTAGGGATACTACACTGCTGACCACCCAAAATGCAACACCAAGAAAGACACAAGAGATATCACAACAAAATTCATTTTGTAGATAATATGTTGACAAACTATAAAATGATTAAATTTATAGACTTCTGTGAAGAGTGTGATTCCTGCCCAAAACAAAAGTAGGGGTTCAAAACTAAAAGTAGTTGTCTGTGATTAGCCACTTCGAATGTAAGAAATAAACAGACAGAAAAGTATCACATTAACTAATCTTTACTTGTTGAAATTATACCTGTTTTTAATTAAAATAATGAAACTCGTTAATACACTGCTGGCCACCCAGATTGCAACAACAAGAAAGATAAAAGATATCTCAACAAAATTTATTTTGTAGGTAATATATTGACCAAGTATCAAATGATTAAAATTAGAGACTTCTGTGAACAATGTTTCCTGCCAAAATCAGTAGCCCGAGTATCCGCAATTGTTAGAGATCACCACCGCCACATGCCTCAGCATTGATTCAAAGAGACTTTGGATGTGTTCTTGAGGATCAGCAGAACTAGCAGCTTCCACACGGTACCAAATTTGATCTGATGTGGCAGCTGGGGATGTAATCTTGGTCAATCGTTGAGCAAACATGGACCACATGTTTTCCATCGGTGAAAGATCCGGAGAGTGAGCTATCTAAGGAAGCAATTCAATCTGGCGATTGACGAAGAACCTTTGGACAGTGCGTACCATATGTTGTCGAGCATTATCCTGTTGAAATATAGCTGCAAGCAAGCCCTGAAGATAAGGAAGTACAACTGGCTAAAACACCTCGGAGATGTAGTGCTGACTGTTTAAAGTACCGGCAATTCGTACTAGGGGAGTGCGGGAGTGATATCTAATACTGCCTCATACCATAATACCCGCTGCAGCACCAGTGTGGCGGTCCATAATGCCGCTGTGCAGTATCCTCTCTCCACGGTGTTTCCAGACTCGAATGCAGACATCGTGATGTTTCAGACAGAAACATGACTCGCCTGTAAAGACAATTTCATTCCATTCTGCCTTTCACATCCTTATTTCATCACACCATTGGTGGCGGAGACGTCTGTGGTTCTGCATCAAGGGCAGATGAAGCAATTGACATCTTGCGGACAGACCACTCTGCTGTAAACGGCATCGAGTAGTACGTGCAGACACTGGATGGTGTGTTACAGACTGAATGTGCTGTGCTATGGATCGTGATGTGGCTGAGCGATTTGTCACTTACATGAGCATAATTTGCCTGTTATCACGTAAAGTGATGCATTGGGGTGGATGCGATCGAACACGTCGTTCCGTTGTACCCTCCTGCATCCAAGAATCCCATATCGGTATTATAGTTGTTAGGTTTCGTCCAACACAACAACCGATTTTCCTGAAGACAATCCACAATTTCGGTAGGCCACTATCCTACCTCTGTGGAACTCGAATACTTGATCTAAAAATGATTTCTGTTTTCTGTTGTTGTTGTCGTGTGACAAGTGCAAAATGAAAAAAAAAGAAAAGGTGAAAAAGACAAGTCATATTGCACCAAAGGCATTGAAGACTGCCCCGGCCACATATTCTGCTTTTTCTGCATAAAGAGTGTCATGGCAGCAGTTTGGGTCGATGCTGAAGAGGGTCGAGGCAACAGAGATGCAGTTGAAGAGATGTCTCGGATCCAGTTCATTAAGATATTTAAATGTTTTACATTGATATTTAAATGTTTTACATTGATATTTAATGAATTACATTCATATTTAAATGTGAAATTTTTGTATAAAATCTCAAGTAATTTTAAAGCAAAAATATCGTTGTGAACTGAAAATTCACAAACATATTAAATAGTACTTTTGCAACCTGAACGTTTTTCTGTGGCTGTCAATTACATTTTCACAGACATGACAAGGTCTGAATCAAATTAAAATTTTAATATTCAGTTCAGTTTTCTAAAATTTCGTTTTTTAATATTGATTTATTAATGTTCTACATCATTTGAAATCAATTACTAATTTAATTGTTCACATAAATATTTAAGGTCAGATTTCATTTCTTACCTTTGTGTGTGTGTGTGAATAACTTTTCATGATTAAATATCCTCAATGTAGGTAATTGATTATAAGCAATTTTTTCGTTTGAATAACTTTTCTTCCTCGCCTGCATGCATCGAACAGTAGAACTAAGTTGAAAACATTGTTAGCCGACATGTTTGCTTGTATTTGGCTAGAAATTCCCTGTCATCCCGATATTTTCTCAGCCACAAGGGTGCTTATGGGAAAGTTCATTAATAAGGACCATTAAGATATTTGAATATGCTTAATTAATAATCTTATTATCAAACCTATTTTTATAAGTTTGAGAATTATAAAGCTTCAAAATATATCAGATATTTTATGTGGGGGGATATTCTCTAGGGAAAAAATTCTATTTTTAGCACAGTAACGCACTCATATTTTTCTTCATAATCCTTTTCGGAGAAATATTAAAATACTATGATATATTCTATTAATGTAAATTAAACAATGGATTTTCATCTATAATTTGTATTCAATTTTAAAAGTTTGATTTTAGCTTAAACTGTTTTCAGTTCATTCTGTGCATACAATTGTGATTCTGTAATTTTTAAAATATGCACAAACGAGAAGAGCTAATAAAGAATTGATTAGATTTGAAGAACGCTAGAATAGAACGAGTAAATTTTAAAATATAGAAAATAAACTAATTTGTCAGACAATTCTTTACTGGGAAATTTCAAGTGCTTTAGATCAGCGATAATTTAAACTGAAAGGAAAATGGAGTAGATATAAAAATATTACTATGATATGATTTCATACATATCGAAAGAAGAAGAAACTCGAAAATACTACTTTAAGCATCTACGGTTAAAATTATGAAATGAAAGAGTTATCTCGTTTTACAGAATTTTTCAGCCGTCATTATTCTCTTAAAGATAAAGAATACGCAGAGAGACCTTTATCATCTATAGATCCAGATAATCTGTTTGCCACACGGATAATAGGAAATCGCTAGTAATCTTTGACTCAACAAATGACTCTGAAAGAACACTGATGTATCATACCACACAAAATTATTTAAGAAGAATAGGCATGAAAATAATAGTTTACCTTTGGGCTCACACACAACATTTTAGCTGAGCATCAAAAAGAGGGTTGTGTCAGAATCAGTAAAGAAACCTGGAATTACTTAAGTATCGTACTCACAGTAGTATTTTTAAAGTTGTAATTGATAATAAAACGTGTATACCATTTTTCTGTTTAGTGTGACGTTCCAATACGTCACGGAAATAAAGTATGAGTCTTAGAAGATCATTCCTTGTATAGAGTTTATAAAATGCTGTCTTCAACGAGCTAGTATTCTGCATTTGTTTTTTCAAATTGTTTTGTTAAAAAAAATATTTTGTCAAATAAAAGAAGAACTTTTTCTTTTTTAATCGTAAATACTTTTTTACAAGTTCGTTTCTCGCTTACTTCATTCTAAAGAGAACGTGGTTAGAGAATTTATAATTTTATAAATTTAATCTTTTATTCTCGGAAAAAAAAATTTATACATTTCAACTTTTATTTTTATTTTAAGTATAGTTTCTTTGAAACTGAAAATCAGTGGCTGAAAAAGAAATAAAAATATTTTAGTTTTTTCAGCGTTTTGAAATTATTTTCTCTTTTCTAAGTACTATTTGATTCTTAATAGAATTTATTTAAAAATTCAATCTAAAAGCTGAAATTTAAATAGGAGGAATTAAATAAAGAATGCATTATTTATATACTTTTAGGTGTAAGCGAGATACTCTACAAAAGAAGAATAAATAAAGGAAAAAGGCTTTTTGAAATATTTATCAAATTTAGGCTGTTTCTTTTTTTTTCCAAAGAAGAAAAGAATGAAGAAGACAAAAATCAAACTACTGTTTGTTTCTTTCATGCATCGAAAATATTTTTTGATTCATAAAAATTATTTTGATGGAGGAATAACTTATATGATGCTAATATTAATGATTTTTTCCATATTGAGGTTTTGACGAAAAGATGACATTTTATAATGTGTCGCGTGTGTGACATTACTAGATTATAAGTATGAGGTTGCCACAAGCCCTTTTCACTAAAACCACTCAACACAGCTAAACACCTCTTAAGTTTTATCCACTGTCCAGTGTGACAGCATTTAAGCTCTCCCATGAGAGTGGTTTCAGGGTGAAAATATGGGAATCAAAATCTGCTCTCATGTCTTGTTGCTATTTATCAGAAGTTTATTATAGGATTTTTTTATAATCTCTTCTCACTTCAGCACTCTCTAACTAAATTTGACCATACAGCAAGTGCGATTAGATTTCAAACATCCATAAATTATTAGCCGATGTAAATTCGAGAAAGAAATCGTTGTTTTCGTATCGAGTATACAGGTGGCTCGATACTCGATCACTCATAAGACCAAGCAGCATGTATAGACGTTAATCTCTCGCAACGTTACTTCGAGGAATGAAACTGGAGTTATAAAGAGTGGAGTCTTAAGGACAATATTCTCAACTCATCTTTTGCTACTGGCTCAAAATAATAATGGGTGGTTCATGGTATTTAATTGCTTCTGTCAAAAGAGAGAAGTAGACATCCGCAAATATATTACAATAGCTTATTCTAACCACTACACTAATACAGCATGTAGGGTTTATCTTTCAATTTTTTAATTCTTGAAATTTTGCCCTTTATTTTACTTCAAAATGATTTTTAATTCTAAGCTTTTTCGGTGCTAAAAATGCAGATATTCTTTACTTTTCAAGTGAATAAAAGCACATTAATTTTGCACCAATTATATTATGCATAGAGTTTTAAAAAATTACAGTGTATTTATGCATTACTTAAACATTGCTGACACTTGTTTCTCGACCTTTTCATTTAGTTTGTGAAGATTTTGATGCACATTTTAATGTTTCCGATTAGAATTTTAAATTTATAAAAAATTTTTCATTTTAAATTTTCATTTTTTTTTCACAAGCATTACATAATTTATCTTAAAGCATTTTTTAAAGATCTAGGCTAGAACACTTTTACTTAGGTGCTCTTAGCTTCACCTACTGTTGGTGATAATCCGATAGAGTAATAGAAACTATTATTTTCTGTCCTAAAATGTCACTTTAATCGCAGATTAAATTATGATTCAAACATCAATGATTTCACGATAAGAATGGAAAGTTTTGACTGTTTTATAAACATAAAATAATGATAGACAGTATAATTAAAATGCCAAAACAAATTTTAAAATAATTGTCAGTGAAAAAAATTTCTAGGTTTTATTTTAGTAATATCAAAACAGTTGAGTCTGAAAAATGTTAATACTAAAGTTTTTTTTTTTATAATATCCAAGTTTTCAAAATGTAATCAGGTCTGGCAATAATGTCCTCATTATAATTGCTCAACTTTCTCTTTTTATATACATTTATTCTTTTTCCACTATTTCTTATAATGAATAACTGGTAAAAAGTTTATCTGTGAAACTATTAAATAATAACTGATGTATTTCAAAGAAAATTCATTTATGTAAAAAACAATTCTTTTTAACTTTTTGAAAATTCAACTTATTTTTGAAAAATAATTTTTAAGCTTAGAAAGATACCCATATTAATACATTAGTTTGATAATTTTTCAGCTTATACAAAATTAGTCTAAAATTATTTTTTAAACTATACATCCTTTAGAAATTTTATTTTCTAAAGGATGTATTTCTAATCAAGCTTTTATTTCTATATTTCTTTATTTCTAAATTTTAACTAATTCTTTATTTCTAAATCAAGAAAAAAGCACCATTCTTTAGAAAATAAATTATGTACTAATACAGATTTGGCCCAGCTAAAGACGGTAGTGCTGAAAGGATTCTTTTACATCTAAAGGCATGTTCAGGGTGAGAAAGAGAGACTCGGAGAGAAGGAGGCTTTACCATATTAATGACTCTTTCATGAAGAATGTTTCTAGCCTGAAGATATTTGGCAGGACTCCAAAGGCATGTTCAGGGTGAGAAAGGGAGACTCGGAGAGAAGGAGGTTTTACCATATTAATGACTCTTTCATGAAGAATGTTTCTAGCCTGAATATATTTGGCAGGACTCTAAAGGCATGTTCAGGGTGAGAAAGGGAGACTCGGAGAGAAGGAGGCTTTACCATATTAATGACTCTTTCAGGAAGAATGTTCTAGCCTGAAAATATTTGGCAGGACTCATGAGAGCTTTAAGCTCTTAACCCCTCGTGTTGTGGCACGTGTATATGACCTATTAAAAACGTGTTAAATGTTCACTATACAGTCACTTGTTATACTATCCACTACATGGCTTTTAGAATCAAAAGAGCATGCGCTCAGTATAGGCTACACGTTTTTAAGAATGGAATGCCTCAATAATGAGTACGACAGGTTTTATTCCAGCTACGGTTGGAAAATAAGAGATAACGCATCGTGCTTCTGCATACACATATCATGAACAGAAAAGTTCCATGGTTCTCTATCTTGTGATTCGTGAAGAACCCTCCCACATGAATCAACTATGTGGTTGATACTAACGAAAAACATTCTAACATAAGTTAAGGGTATAACATATAAGATTAATCATACAATATGTTGTGAAATCAATGTAATGTTCCCATTAGATCTTTCTAAATTGTTATAAGAATAGCATGCCGCCCAACTTGTCTAGTGGTCAGCGTGTCTGACTGCGGATAGGGAGGTCCTGGGTTCGAATCCCAGTTCGGGCAGGGATGTACTTTCTCTCTATCTATCTTGTTTTTTGTCCTTTCCTTGTATGAATGTGGAGTGAATGGTTGCCTACCCTATAAACGGGTACCTATGGCATGTGTGTACTGAGGAAGTCGGATTCCACACCAAAATAGGGTTCAGTTGGAAAAGTGGAGCAGCGCACCCCATATTGTCAGCTTGGCTGGCACACGACAACAGTAACATTAGAATAATGTGGTTTAAAGAGAAATTTAGTTTATCATAAATTTAATTCAATGGACGTATGTTTGTGAGTTATACATTTACTGTTCGTGATTTCTTGTTGTTGGAATTTTCACTAAATTTTAAATCTGTTATCATTAGAAAAATGGAGAAATTTCTCTTTCTCTCTCTCTGTTACTATAAAATAACGGAAAATCTAAACATTATAATATCAACATTTATAAAAAAGTCTTTCTTGGAAAATAAAATCGTATTTATAATTTATAAATTGTCTTATATAATAATAATGTATAAATTTTAAGACTGATGGGGAATAAAATTCTAGAATACTATTATATAGTCGTTTGAATTAATTGAGAACAACATTTTTTCTCATCCCATGGAGTTAATGAATGTCATTCAATCGGCCAAACTAATTAATTTCTTATTAGAAAAATTTTAAGCTAAAGTTTTAAATTTTTTTACATCTTAAGCACACTTTAAAGCAATGGTCATATACTAGGAATTATAACTTACATATTTAAATGTTTTTTCATTTCCCTTGCTTACAATTTTTATACTTTCTGATTATGTGTAAGCTAATTCTGTAACAAATTTCTTTGTGCAATAATAAATCCTAAATATATTGATTACTTTAAAGTATAGAACAAAATTCACACATGAAAAATACGTGCGATAAATGTTCGCATAAAAATCTCTTAAATTTAAAAGGAATTGATGAATATAATGTACAACATCAATCAAGTTTTTTTATAGTGATGATACAGAAATAGTATGATTCTGAACATTAAAATCAGGAGATATTCCTTATTCAATTTTTTGTTATTAAAGAAAATGTTTAACTGAGTAAAAAGTAAGCAAATTATTGAAGGTAAATCTGGTGAATATGAAGGGTGTTTTAAATATGATACACAAATATAAGTCTTCTAATGAGAAAATTTGTTCAAATGTAGAAACTGATTCCATTGGAAAAACATGCCATCAATTTTATTAAGAAGCACATGTACTTCATAATATTTTTTATTAGACTACTTGGAAAAAAATACAAAGAAGAAGCCTTTTATATTACGATTCTTTTAGTAAGGAAACTTATTTTTTATGATCACACATTACCTCTTTTGTTCATTAAATGGCATTTCGATAAGTAATACGATAACGACTAACTACATTAAAAACTAAGAATACCCACTAAGTGATCTTGGGGTTCTAAAAATCAGTGGTCAGCGTGCCTGACTACGGATAAGGAGGTCCTGGGTTTGAATCCCGGTTAGAGTATGGATGTACTTTCTCTCTCTATCAATCCTGTCTTTGTCCTTTCCTTGTATGAATGAAGTGTGAATGATTGCCTACCCTATAAACGGGTCCCTATGGCATGTGTGTAGAGCAAAGTCGTACTTTCACCTTCATGGTGCTCTGATTAAAACGAAAGACGCTCGACTTAATTCGCATAGCACAGAGCTTGGCTTGTCCAAGTGTCATTAGTAAACAACAACAACGTGAAAACGTAAGTTCCACCCTTAAGCTCATAAAAGTTTGCACATTGCAGAAAACCTTTTAAGCTTCAGTGTAGTTAGAAACTAAAAAGAAAAACCTTAATTAATGCAATGTTTACATAAGTTATATTCTGCAAGGCATACCAAAATAACCACAAACCTTTTCCCTACCAATCTACCACTGCCAAAGTAATTGATTTGCTAACACTCCTGTAATGTCAAATAAAAAAATGCTAATAAAAAATAAAATAAAAGACACTAATCTAAAAATAAAAAATTAAATTTAAACAATGCAATTCACAGAGAAACACTACAAAGGAATACATATATGTATAATACGTTACTTTTAGACTTATGTTGAACATTTTTTGTTTATGCTTGCATTATTAAATTATAAATTCAATTAAATGTTTATATACACACATCAGCAAATTTTTCTCATCGTTCAAATGATTCCTCTTTTATCTTTATTGGCATCTGTTTCTATTTATAGTTCAGTCGATGCTTAACTTTATGCGAAGTCTTCATGACGAAGAAAAAGAAATTCTTTGCTTTTTAGTTAAAAAAGGAAAATTCTATATTTTTTTATGTCCCTTTGTGACTCCGTCTTAGCTAAGTTGATCCCACAATTACGTGATTCTGTTTTTTCAAAGCAATTTTTCCTCTTTCTTTGAAAAAGTGCGAATTTGATCGATGCATTAAACATTCAACTCACAAATTAATTCAAGCAGAAACATAAACTAAAATATATCTTTTCCTAAGCATCTGAAGAAGGTGAAGTTCAGAACTTTTTTTTTTTTGCATCGAGACTCTTTATTTTTTAACTTTTCCTTCTTTTTTTCTTGAAAATAAATTTAAGGCAATGTACATACATCAGGAATGAAATTGATTATTTTAAAGTAACAGTATCCCGATTAGAAATTCTAAATTCGAATATGAATGATTAAATCATTATGCATATGTATATATACAAGGCAGGTGAATATCAACATCTGTTTTTGACAATGAATAGTTCTGGAAGTTAACATCTGAATATAAAGTTATTACCACTATTAGAGTATATCATTTAATTACTTCGTTACATTTCGTCGAAAGCGTTTGCATTTTTCTTACACAGACAAAAAATTCTTACATTCTGTTCTTTGTATGTTGTCTCCATTTATGTGTCTGGATCCTGATATATTCAAAGGCTACATTTATTACAGATTTTATTAATCATTTTAAAAATTTAAATTTGAAAGTATACAGAATGTATTTCATAGCTTTTTTATAAAAGTAATATTATTTCTCAAAACATTTTTCACTCAAAAATATTCATATGTATTTGTGTGTGTGTTTAATTTTTAAATATCACTTATATTTAGGAAAAATATAAGAATTTAATTTTCAAAAATTTAACTCTCAGGGTATGGATAACATTTTGATCTTAGTTGAATTTTTCTAAAATAAAGCACAATAATTCTCTGAACATAGCATAAAGCTGCTCATATATATGTATAACACAAATTATATATATACACACATGTCCATAAATTAAGGATAATTCAGAATCACACATAAACTGAACTCTAAAATAAAAATTTTACATGTAGAATTATCATACACTTCTTGAAGAATAATATACAAATTACAAGAAACCACCAAATGGCGCCGATAGTACGTCACAATGACGAGAGTGTAAGAGAGGGGTATATAAGGAATGGTTGCAAAGAAGTAAAATTGTTCACAAGTGCTTTAAAAGCCTTTCAGTGCAAAAACCGCGTAGTTATGGCGCAAGGGAAACATTTGGATGGTGTTTTACGTGGTAGAATTCTAGGCCGTCTTGAATGTGGATGTACCCAGTTGGAAATATCCAAAGAACTTGGAATCTCCCAGAATGTCATCTGTAAGGCTTTGGCAACGGTTCCAAGATTATGATAATGTGCGTAGACATTATAGCACGGTTCGCTCTCGAGTTACAACGCCAAATGAGGACCGGTAATTGGCAGTTACTGCCAAAAGAAACAGACGAAGCACAACATCAGACCTGTCTCGTCAGCTCTCTTCAGTTAACGGTACGACAGTTTCAAGGCAGACCCTGTACACACGCTTATGGCACATTGGTCTATATGCTCGTAGGCCTGTCAGGTGTGTTCCACTTACCGAATTCACTGTTGCCTGCGGTTGGCTTGGAGTAGAGAACATGCATTGTGGACACCAGAACTGTCGTCTTGTGTGATATTTTCCTATGAATCCAGGTTTAGCATTCAGTCTAATTCTTGCCGGACTTTCATATGGAGAGGTCCAGGTACCCGTTACCACCAAGAGAACACCATTGAATGACACCGTTAAGATGGTCGAGGATTGCTCTTCTGGGGAAGAATTATTCTGGGTTCCAGAACTAACCTTCCTGTTCAGAATGTATAAATGACAATCCAATCTATCTTGATGTCATTCTGGAACAACATGTACATTTGTTTCAGGTCGTCATGGGTGCTTAATTTCTGTTTATGGGTGACAATGCCCGTCCTCCCCCTGCCAACATTGTAGACAAATGCCTTCAATCGGAGGATATCAAAAGCATGGACTAGCCAGTATACTCACCGGACTTGAATCCCATAGAGCATGTGCGGGACAAGCTTGGCTGACGAATTGCAGCTCATCAACCCCTCCCACATGTCTACTGGAACTTTGAAATCATTGCTTGATCTGTGTGTTGTAATATTTCCCAAGGTCCTTTCGATAATTTGATACCTAGCATGCCTAGGCGTTGTACGGCCTTTATTGCATCGTTTGGGGGCATACTATGTATTAACCATCATAGCAAACATATTATATTGGTTTTTGAAAATGGGTACTTTCTTTTGAAAATAAATCAATAAAAAAATCATATTTGGTAATATATATAAATGTATATATATATATATATATATATAATATATATATATATATATATATATATATATATATATATATATATATATATATATATATATATATATATATATATGTACATAAATATATATATGTATATATATATACATATATATATATATACATGTTACCGGATAATTTTTTAAATTTAATAAAATTATATTAAATAAGAAAATTTTAGCAGTAAATAAAAATTTTGCATTTTCTTAAATTTTTTTGGAAGAAAGTTTCCACACTTATGATTCCAGATTACATGGCTTTTAAAGACTTAAAATTAAACAACATAAAAATGTTTATCATTAATTTTTTCCCAAATTATATCCTAGAAAAAATTTTACTTATGTCGATAAAATTTTCTTAACAAAGATTTAAATTCTTTAATTTTAGAAGTTTTGTCCGATATTGTGTGAAATATACACAAGTCATAAATTGAGGATAATGTCGGAACTGGCAACTAAAGTTAATAAAACAAACATACTTTATTCATAAAGTCTATGCATTAAGCAAATGAGAAAGAACAAAAGACATTTTGTACGTGTGATATCAGGCATTCATACCATGATTTTATCTCCCTGGAGCACTTATATCACATATCGTCAGTACAACATAACTAAACAGTGCGTTGTTGGTATGATGATTAATGCAACATATATTTTCATAAGAGCATATACAGTCTTGTACAACACCGAGGCATGCTGAAAATCACATTAGCTACACTTGGCGTTGAGAACTCCACTCAATAAACAATGCTCCAAAAATTCTGGCATAGATATAGCAGGGGGCTTAAGAGCTGCAATGCTCGATTGGATCCACGTCCTTTAAGAATGTTAGCCATTCCATACGGGTGATTTTCTATTACAAGCAGTTGTTAGCGATGTTCCAATAATGAGGATTGGTGTAGTTATCCATAAACAGAAATTTAATGTAAACAAACGTACATGTTGTTCCAGAGTGATGTCCGAATAAATTTAGCCGGTCATGGTTCTTATTTGAATACGCAGATCTTTTTGGAGCATCGAATAAGGCATCCTTAAATGAAGACACTTGAGCCACTGTAATGTTGGCCTTCAATGATGTCGTTTTGGTGATACTGGGAACCGGACGTTCTCCATATGAACGTCACACGTGAATCCGACTTTAAACTAAGCCTCAACTCGTTGGTAAACATAACACAAGCCCACTGCGATGGTGTCAATAATGTATGTACTCTGCTCCAGGTTAAACGCCAATAATAATAAATTCTCGTGAGAGGAACATATCTGAATGATCTTACTACCCCAATCATTTGTGCACAGTTTGCCTTTAAATTAGTCCTACTCGTGGCTGAGGACAGATGGCCAAATTCAGGTCGTTATTCAACATTGTCACTCCAATGCACTTGTACTTTAACATCTACTGTTATTTCTGTAATCTTGGAATCGTTTCCACAGCCTAGACAAGATACTTTGAGCGATTCCGAGTTCCTCGGCTACTGTCATCTGCGTATGCCTGCATTCCAGGCGGCCGATAGTTCTACCTCGTAAAAACATTACAAACATGCAGGTTGAGTGTCATATACCTTCTCTTACGCTCTCGCTATTGTGGCGTAGACTCAGCGTCTTCGCTTGCTTTGCTGTAATTTCCATATAAAGCTTGAGCATGTGTGTGATATTTCTACATGTGAAATTTTCCCCTTCGCTTTGAATTTCTATCTATTTCTGGATTATCCGTAATTTATTTTTTGCAACTTTAGACCATTTGCAACTTTAGAACACAGACAGCAGGATTAATGATCCCACAGAACTTTGTGGCAAGTATAATTAGGAGACAAACAAAAACTAAATGGAAACAAATATTTGCGCTTATTCTATATTATCAGAAGTACAAAATGATTTGTAATCACAATACAATTGCATAAGAATTTATCATGGATTCCTGGAAATAATAAGCATTTATTTTAGAATTCCAAAAGTTATTCCCGTTATTTTGCTCACAAGTTGCAAACAGATCAAATGAATTTAAATTTCTTTCCCCAATTCTCACTTAAAATGAATTAAAAACTATATTGTGAGTAAAGAATTAACATATTTAATACATGATAAGATACGAAACTCTGTCCAAAATAATGCAATGTAGTGGATTGTAGTGGAATAATGCAGTGTAGTGCAATTGGCTCGAAGAAAAGTGTTGCTGTGTTATCCGAAAAATACAAGCTTTGACATCAATTACTGAGAGTCTTTCCATTTTAAATTTTCGTTGGAACCGGACTCAAAGCGGACTATAAAATTTTGCTTTTCAGAAATGCATGCTTTTTAAGATCTCAGAGCGAAAGATCTCGTGTTTCATCCCTACATTGTTGAACATGAGTTATACTTCTGCATGCACGTCTTTCGAAGCTTTCCTAGTTTCTCTTCTGCGACAAGTGAATACAATCCACTATCTATGAAAAAGTCCTTCCGGTGGACCATAAGATATCTTACCCGTTAGGCAATCCAGAACAGGTTGTCAAAATATTCATAGGGTCTAATATTTCTCCGCTCTTGTAAGCTGGAATAAGAAAATACAAACTTATATAAATGTTGAACTCTTTTTTGAGGTAGCCCTACGTATTAGAAGCTTTGGATGGTAGTAGAGTACGTTTTTACTTCTGTAACATTTTGAGCTCTCTGTAATATATTCCTGATACTCATATTCAGATGGTTACCAACTTTGAAGAAACACCTCAGACTTATAAAGAATCTTTTGTTTGCATGGCATAGGGCCATGTTTGGCTATAGCACAGCTTGAATTCATCTACGAATTGATTCATACGAAGTCTGAATAATGCTTAAATGAATATTATACCACTCTTCATCGAAATATTGTAAAAATTCTGGGACAGAGAGATGCCGGTAGACGATATTCATTCCATATTGAATGCTCTAAAATAAAGCATTACGATTCCATTATATTGAGGCCAAGATAGTAGTTTAAATTCATCTTTGTGTTCATCAAATCATATTAGGACAAGTTTCACTTCATGAATAGTTTCATTATTATCCTGAAAATTTTCCTCCGCTCAGGAAAACAAAATTTGCATGTTAGGTTGGACTTAATGAGCAAATATTATTATATACTTCTCCCAATGATCTTACCTTTCAAGGCTATGGCTGGTTCAGAAAAAAAAAACCATATCATGACAGGCCCATTTATATGCTTGACAGTTGGAAAGAGATGATCACGATCATATGCTTGTGCAGGTACCCACGAAACGTGAATTATATTACTGGCCGTTACAATCTGACATATTTGAAAATCTGAGAGATCTGACATTTTATGCATTAGAAAAATACCGAAAAATATAGAACTTCAATAAAGATTCCATTTGCCACTGGAATATATGCATTAATATGGATAAAAAAACAGGTAGTATTAATACATTATTATGCTTTCGAAACACACATTCAAAAATATCACTTTTATTCACAAATGTTGGCATTAGTTTTGATAATCATTTATCTATAAAATAGATAGCAGCTAAGCTGTTGGAAGCTGGAAGTATCGTATTATGTGGCAGTTTAACTGTTGGAAACTATTGTAAAACACTTAGATATCCATCATGTAGAGTCCTCCCAGAGGAAGTTAGGTATAGAGTGCTGCATTGCGTACTGCTATAAGTTCCAGAAATTTCCAAGCACCCATACTGACAGGCATGTAGGGATGTAACACATACCTCCTGTTATTAAACAATTAGCAGAATCGAACTTGGAAGCTTCCGTTGAAAGCAGCATAATTTTAACACTATACTATATTGAGAGTCCTATAAATAATATTAAAATCATGTTTATTGAAGATCTGAGGGCGTCAAAACTTTCCTGTTCAGTTTAGTGTAAAATATTAAACAATGGCTTGATATAGATTGTAGATCGGAGTTATCTATCCAGCCAGTTTAAAAACAAATTTAAGTAGCTTAAAATGAAAGAATCAGAATTAAAATTATCATTTTAAGCTTTACAAAGAAATAAAAATTAATTATATATAACTAATTTATATATTTTTCCTGACTTTCTTGTTTTTATATAGGTTTCAATTTTAGGTGCTCATCAAAATATAAAAAGAGAATTACTTTAGCATTCATGTTTGACTAGTAAAAATAATTTCATGCAAAAGCTCATATTTCATTGAATATTAAGCATTTTGAGTATTTAATTGCTATACGATTTGCCTCTTTCATTATGTTGTGTTTCCTGAAAGTCATCCAAATCCCTGTAACAAACAAAATATATGTCATTATTTCATCAATTTTAAAAAATAAACATGTATTATTCTTTAAATATAGGATTAATTTTTCACCTAAATATACATAGGTGCACAATACTCTTTCTGTATAATGGTTTGCTGCAACAAGCAATTATTTTGACCTTTTCCTGATATATTGTAAACAAATATCATATATCATTCAATTTGTTGCGGACCCCTTAATTGTATTTGTAACAAAGTATTTACTTTAAAATGACAGATTTTTTTCCGCTTATGGTTTCAAGAGTGTAACAAAGCTCTTAAGTCTCTAAATGAATCAGATCAGATAATAGAAAGTACCTCAACAAATAAATATTTATAAGTTATTGCACATTTAATTCAAGAAAAATTTTCAGAAATTTGTACTTGAATGCTGCTTAGCTCAGGATCAATATTTTTATATTTTGTCTATCAACAATAAAAAGAGGCAACATTATTTCGATTGAAAACACAATAAAGTGCTTATTATTTTTTTCGTATGAAAAAGAAGAAAAGTTTCAATTAAAATCCCAGTAAAGTGTTTATTATTATTTTGTGTAGTTTTTGAAACTTTAAAAAGTTATTATGAAAATAAAACAGGATCCTAATATTGAAGCTGTTCAAAAAGTTCGTACCCAGTCATTCAACTGGATATTCATTGCAACGTTTATTTAACCATTTATTTTAAATAAAGGCCTTTTCACAAAATTATTTTTCCGTTTTGTTAAGTAAAATTAATCCCGGAATGAGGATGAGAGCTCTTTCATTTTTACAGAGTAAGAAAAAAACAGAAACTGGGCAATTAATAACGGAACATTTAAATTAAGTGGAGACACATCTCTCTCTAGTCACATGCAATTAATCACCAGCAAAGCCATGCGGTTCAGTCGAGTCTTCTTTATTTCCAACTGATTAACAAATGCTTTTCAGTGAAACGAACTATTTACTTCAAATTGTTAAGTTTAATAGCTTTTTACGTTATTATTTTTAAAAAAGAAAACAGTTAATACTTTACTTCACAAGCTAATTGCCAGCTGATTGATTTTTACACCACATTCTTCAAAGCATTCTTGTTCCTATATGGCTTGATTAGTCTTCCTTGGATGCCAAATAAAGTGTGAGAATATATGAATAAATTTATTTGATGATGCGTGTGTGTGTGAAAGGCCTACAACAGTCGCAATTGCCTTTATTTAATAATATTAGCTTATCGTGAAAAAATTGCTTACGGTACTTTATGTAGGAATGCATTATTTAATATATTCCTACTTTATGCATTATTTAAATGTATTTTAATGTATGCAATACGCATTTAAATCCATAAAACCTTTATTCATAAGTATTTTAAAATATATTAATTCAATATACTTCATACATATTAAATATATAATGGGAGAGAAATGCAAAATTTTCTAATAAAAAATGTAATCTCAGTGTCTTATTATAACTTTCAAGAGATATATTTAATACATAATTAGGGACATTAAATACTTGATATGTAGGTAGACTCTTTTCTATATTTGTTTTTCTTTTTTAACATAGCTAAAACTTTTTAAGAAATGCCAGCATATAAAAAATATATAATTAAGTCTTAGAAACAGTAACGGTTTCCAGACAGGAAAGTTACTTAAAATGTGTTGTATGAAAAAAAAAATTAATTTGACTTAAAGCAAACATCTCGCTTAAAGGATTTTATTTATCTAAATTTATAAGCATTGAAAAAAAATTACAAAAAGTAATTTATTTTCTATTAAATTTTAAGTAACTGAGGAAAGTAATTTACGACATCTTATAATAGAAATGGTTATTGAAACAATCACTCGAACACCTCAATAGTTTTATTTATTTCAAAGTTTCACAAATAATTGACAAATCTTACTAAAAAATTTAATAATTTGATCTTTTTGAAAATAAATTTCCCTTTTTTACTTTTTATAATGTGTAATTAAATACTCTTTAGCTATTGCAGACAATGTTTGTTAGTATCACTTTATTATAAATATTTCTATGTTCTTCATATTGCAGTTAACAAAGAAAAGATTTCTCGAATTGCCTTATACATAGTTAAAAGCTGTTTTTTCTGAATTTTTTCATAATTTTACTGGTTTCCCGAAGAAAGATTTTTATAATCTAGCAACAGAGTTTCCCAATAAATAGGAAAGTAAAAAATGAGCAAACGCAAATCATTTGCTGCACCTCCATTTACAATTTTACAATAACGCTTCAAATCAAAACTGGCACCTTCTCTGAAGACAGCCAGATGATAGCCGAAACATAACAACAATATTCAAACGTGTTTACAGCTTTACACTCATAAGAGGGTTTTTTCTGGCCACTAAAACGAATTGCCTTAGACAATTTCAAAATATTAGAATTTTCAGTTGAGGACTGTTAGGTATCACAGATATTATGAATGAAGTTTAACTTCATAACATGAATTTATGGTGACGTGTATGCGATATCCTTACTAATGAAAATCTTTGTAAGTATTAATATTGTCATCTGTTGTACAATGGGGTCTTGTTGTATTATTCTTACATGCTCTTGTATATATGTAGGCATCATGACTGATGATAGCCGAAGAGTTGAAATTTAGATTTGATAGGAAGAATTTGTCGGACATCAAAAATGGCAATTTATTTCCAATTATTTCAATACAAAAGCCCTTAAAAATCACCTCAAAACTATCTGAAATATTTACTGAAACAAAAAGAAATTTCATTGACTGTTGTTTTGCAACTGTTTCAAACACGGTTCTCAAGTCAAAGCTGATGATAAACATTAGTCATTTTATTATAATGGAAATTTTAGGAAAAAGAATTATATAGCACAAGGATAGAATGTTAAACTACCAAATTTCATAAATTTAATCTGATGTTCTGTAATGTCAATTTCTTAAAAGCCTTTATGTCATCCATTCCGAAAAATAAAATTTTCCAATTCCAAAAATTTTTAATGTTTACATACTTGAACTACCACAAAAGATTTTGCTTAAAAAATGCCTGGAAATATTAAATAACTTTCTCTGCTTTTCTCTTGTAACAAAGGAATTTTTCTAAGGAATAACAATATTATGACCAAGGATTATTTTCATCAATCTAAAATTGAAATAAGTAAATGACTACAAATACTGTCTAACAATTATATAACTGCGCCAATGTTTCGCTTTGGCAACCCTGTATCCATTAATCCTCAAAATTCCCCAGAGAAAAATCAAGATTGCAGTAACCGGAGAATAAAAAATTACGAAAAGTTACTAAAAAGTTATTTGAAAAAAGTCTGAAATGGATAACTTTTTTTCTTTCACCTGAATTTTCGATTATTAATATTGCAGCGACATTTATTTTCTCTCGCATCAGTAGTTTTGAATAATAGCCAACCATATCAGTACTCTTTCATTACATTTTAGTAGTAAATTTTTGAGTTTCTCGTTAATTTAGTTTTAGGTTACATAACATGTGTTGTTAAAAATTATTTTTTCAACTTAAAATATACCTAAATTACCTTACATAAAAATCATAAGTAAAACAAATAAATTTTGATTTTTTAGTTTACTGATTTAATAATATCTCGCATAAAAATAAAATAAAAGAAGAGATAAATTGTATTAGGTCATTTAAATGTGAATATTTATATTGCATTTACATTTGATTATAAAATAGTTGCAGAAACACTTTCACTTTTAACAATACTTAGGAAATTATTCCTTCCTCTGTAGCATTAAATTATTAAACATAGCTTGAAATAATTACTTAGTAATTGTTTTCTATATAATTATACAAAATTAAAGAAAAAATTGCAAGGAAAGAACCAATTTATAGATGAGACTTGGAGTTGTCTGAAATCATTTAAAACTCAGCTTTTTCTGTTTTATAACTGCATGGCGAAGAAAGATTTAACTCACTTTCCACGTTAAAAATCCAGGTTACCTGTGAGTGAGAATAAACTAAAAGATTTCAGTCAGGTGTTGAAAAAACTTCACGCAGAATTTGAAACTAGGTTTCAAAATTTTAAGAACATTCAATCATCCCTAGATGTTTTCTCAATGCCATTAAATGCAGAACCGGAAAATGTATATCTTCAGAATTGCAGTTGGAAATTATTGAAATGCAGTATAGAACCCATTTAAAGCAATTGTTCTTGAATTCCACAAAACTAGAATTTTATAGAGCACTGCCGAAAGCTATATTCCCAAAGGTGATTGCTCACGCCCAGAAAATTATGGCGATTTTTGCGTCCTCTTATGTGTGCGAACAGACTATTTCGATCATGAAACTGCTGAAAAACTCAATCAGAAACCGATTGACTGATGAACACCTTTTCGCATAGCTGAAAGTTGCTTCGTCACAGCTGGAACCTGCATTCGAAAATATTATTAAAATCAAAAACAATTCCATTTGTCTCACACGTCTAACATGTCAGGGCCATCGAACTAAAGTTAAAATAAATATTATTTATGGTAAAAAGTAATTTGTAACATTTGTGTGTAATGCTGTAGTGTTTTTATAATATTATGATTAACTGGTTTAACACAAATTGTATTTTTTCTATAATTTTGGACCTCTTCTAAAATTTCTTAAACTTTTTGGCCCCCTGGCCCCCAACTAAAAAAGTTTGCTCACCACTGTTCCAGAAAAAATAATTAAAATATTATCTTATATATATATATATATATATATATATATATATATATATATATAATATATATATATATATATATATATATATATATATATATATATATATATATATATATATATATATATATATATATATATATATATATATATATATATATATATATATATATATATATATATATATATATATATATATATATATATAATATATATATATATATATATATATATATATATATATATATATATACATATATATATATATACATATATATATATATATATAATGACTCTCTACTTTAAAATTAATAATTTTCACTTCTTTAATCTAGGAACTCAAATTATAATATTGTGAAATTAAAAGCTGAAACACACACAGTATTCATTTTGAAGCCGTTTGCAATTCACTTCTATAGAAACAATAAGATACAAAGGAGTTAGAAAAGGAAATGCCAAGTGTTAAGTAAGAACAAAAAAGAAAATTATCTCTTATTTATAATAAAATCATTTATAAAAACTAATCACACATATTTTTGTCTCTAGTTATAAATTACCTATAACTTATTTCTATAACTTCTATTGAATAACGTAATGGTTTTTATTAGATTTTTATACATTTAATTATAAAAAAGTAGGGATACATGGTAAGGATTTAAACTGTAATTCTTATTTGATAAATGAGGGAAATATAAAGTATAATATAATAAAACATTAAGTTCACATTCCTAATATTCTTTTAAAGAGAGTTTCATCAGATACATAAATCAAAATATCTAAACTTGTTAAAAAAAATTAATTTCTATTTTCAAAATATTCTACAATTATTTTAAAAAATTATTTAAAATACTTTAAAGGTGACAAATATAAAATACTATTGTATATACGTATAGATATTATAGTACTTGGTCTTTGTGCCTTTTAATTATATAGATTCTTGTTTTTATTAATTAAATCAGAGTAAAAGGGAATAAAAGTATGCGGCTGCTGCCCTCTCATGCATTTCCTACCGATTCTTGTATAATGTCGCTTCATTTAAGCAGTTTGTTTAAGCTAAATGCAATATGGATGAAACACAAGAAGGAAAAAGATCATTAAATAAAATAGCAAACATAAGCGCTTAGTAGAGGAAGATATATTATTTTTAATCACCATATTTAAAAAATTTAAAAGTATTTTATTATTAACTAAAATTTTGTAACTCTATTGTATTGTGTTTATTGATCTGAACTAATTTGTTTTAGAAATATAACTCTATTTAATATATCTAAATATATTAAGCAGTTTTATGAATATTTTCGTAAAGAATTAACGTTTCTTATAAGCAAATAGGAACTAAAAATTAATGAATATAATTAATATTAAAGACAGTTTTAAAACTTCTTTATAATGCAGTAATTTATTGAAAGAGCAGTGCACCAAAAAGGAATTAATTTTTGTCAATGAAATTTACTAATTTTCAAGAATAATAAATACGCAAATAAGCAAAATTAATAAATAGTGTATAGAGGAAAGTTTTCCCAGGATTTTTTATTGGCTTTTTTTTTTAACTTAAAATATATATATACACTTAGAAATTTCTGTTATCATTTTTTCATTGGAAAATCGTTTCGAATGCACATTTGTCTCTAAAAAGAAAAAGAGAAATTTGCCACAAAAGAGAAAAAGTCTATTATATGAAAATATAGGATTTTCATATAGTAGATTGTAGATGACATTTAGCAAATTTGAGAATAATATTTTGTAAACGGATTCTGTAAATTAACATTGAAGAGAACAATAAGATTATTTGCGATGATCAATTTGAGACAAATGTCATTCAGAAACCACCTGCATTTTAGGTTCCTGTGTTTAATAGAATAATTACAATATGTTATTTGGTCTCACGTTGACTACTAAGTGCTTGACATCAAAATTCAAGAAATCTCACCGACGTCCAGAATTGGTGATTAAACTGGAAACCGTTGTCTACAAACAGTGATGAGGTGAAACAATTACTTACAATAAAAACTGTTGTCTGGTAATGATTACTCTTATGTTCACAGAGTCAATTCCATTTTTTCCTATGTAACAATGCAAAGTCAAAGCATATTAATTTAGTGAACCATTCTTTTCATTTCTTCATTTCTGTTAGAAATAATTTGCTTGCAAGACTAACTGATTAGCAAACTTGGCCAATTTTTTTCTCCTCTAGTCTAATAAGGATATGTTTTAACATTGAGGACTCAACATAATATTTAAGACATTCAGTTAACCTTTCTTATGGTGAAGTTTATATGTATTATTTTTATGAACTATTTCCCATAAGTTTACAGGAAGGATTTAACATAAATTCAATGGTCGAAAAACTTCAAAGCAAATATTATAGAAAAATATCTGCTAAAATTAACAATTTTCCATGTGTACTGAAATTATCAAACTTATTCTTAAATAAACAGATAGGAAGGTATCTTGAATGTCAAGGTGTACCTCCAATGTATTTAAGGTTTACTTACTCTGATCCTTCACGGTTTCAAGTGAATCTGAGTCACTTAGAAGTTTCGAATATTCTCTTTCTTCACACGTTATAGAAAATTAAACGAACACTTCACGGTTCAGTTATAATATTTTTTATCTGAAATGTCAATAACATCAAATCAGACAATCTAAGAACTATATTTATGACATTTTGCTCTGTTGATCAAAGCAGCTATGCACATGATTATTTTTTACATCAATTTCTGTGTATATGTATTTATTAAATTCAGTGTCATAGACACTTTTTTGTCAGTAAGTAATGTATCTTTTTCTTTCAGAACTGCCTGTGGACAAAATATTCTATTTTTGACCTTTCATATTTTATTACATAATTACTGTCAGAAAACATTTCATTGAATTCAACTAACATGAATTCAGTAAGTTCAATTAAACATTTTCAATGAATTCAATTAAGAAAACAATTAAAATAAAATGGTCTAAAAAATAAAAAAATAAAAATAAATAAATGTTTCCTAATTTTCAACCTTTTGGAATTATTGCTTCAAAATCTTTATAAATAGTTTATGATCATAATTTCTCTTGTAATATTCAATATAACTATCATTATTCAATCGCATTATGTTGGAACCATTATAATTTTAAATTACTGAAAGAGTAAGAGAGAGATAGAGAGAAATTTTCAATAAATTACATAAGGACAAAGAAAGCCTAATGTTAATGGGTCTTAATTTTTTTAATTTGTAAAATTTATGCACACAATATGCTTTACTTACAAATTGAAAAATATTTAGCAGTTTTAAGACACATACTTTGTCAATTTTTGGATAGATTTAAGTTAGTTTCTAATAATGTCTTAAGACAATGCCCTTCTGTTATTCAATGAAAAAGAATCTACATTTGTCGGTTTGATTTTCAAAAAACTAATAACAGTTTGAAGAGTTTAATTTTAGCTTAATTTATACAAAGTATCAATCTAAATATAGAATCCTTTTACAAAACTTAGATATTATAATTTGTTAAGATTTACCTACATGACTTTGCTTAATGAACTGTTTACTTTATTGTGTTTATATCAAAGAAGGTGCGTGAAAATTTTTTACAGAAAAAAAGATGTATTCAGGGACATTTTAAATGGAAGAAGCCTTGAAAACACATAGATATTCACATCCCTACAAGTTTGAGCCGAGCTGGCAGCCGAATGGTTAGCGCTCTTGCCTTCGGTTCAACAGTTCGTGGGTTCGAATCCCACCTTGGGCATGGATGTTTGTAGTGGTTCGGAATCCACTTTAAGCCGTAAGTCACGGTCTAATTAGCCCTCGTGTGCAAAAAATGACCGTTGAGCGACAAACAAACCCTACAAATTTGAATGAAGAAATCGTTTTCTGTTTTTCTGTCATGGTAGAATCCACCTTTTTGGCAGCAGCACTTTCGTAACCTGCCAAGATTATAATGAATTTCACTCTTTACAAGGTCCTTGGTTCAGCAGTTTGTTAGATCGTCTGCGGTTGGGTTGCTTGCTTTGTATAGTGAGCCTAATTTAGAGTCCCAAGGAAGCAAATCACACTAATAAAACTGTAAAATAAAACCCAAACCAACGTAAATAGGCAAATTCAACTATCTCGTTACAGAACAAATTTGAAATGTTTATTTCTTTAAAAAATATCAGTTTATCCAATCAAGTGGTTTTCGAAAGAGTTAATTTGACATCGACGCATAATTAAGTATGTATTAAGTAATATGGCGAGTCACAAGAAAGGAAACATATAAGTAGTTCTGGAAGAAATAAGAGATCTAACGGTTTTTGGTGATAACGGGACGCCAGAACAAACTTCCAGCAAAAATAAGCTTAAGTCTCATCATTGAGTATGAAAATTAAATACTAATTCTGGTACATAAAAATAGAGCAAGCAGTTCTGGGAAATTAGTATGAAAATCATAATATGGCATGTTAACTAATTTCAATTATTTATCCATGCAAATCTTAGCAATGAATGTAAGCATTTCAAATGTTGTTCTAGTAAAAAAATAATAGATTACGGGGTTTCCGGTAGATATAGAAATGTCTGAACATACTTCAACTCTAAAACTAAATGCAGATGATGATGACTAAGAAAACATCCAAAGTTAATTATGGTAAAAAAATATTCTGGGATGATAAGTGAAACAACGAAACGCAATTTTTATTCGAATCTATTGAAATCTCATCAACGAATGAACATAGAAATCTGTTTCCAATGACAGTAAAGTCATGTGGTTTCCATTGATTAACAATACATTTAAAAATAATTTAAGTTTAAATGCAACCAAATCCATTAAGTAACTATGAACATTCTAGGTTAATTCTAGTTGGGTAAAAAAGATGAAATAGCTTTTGGTTTGTAGCAAGACTTCTGAATGGAATTCTGATGGATATAAATCTGTTCAACGAATACAAATATACCGACTGCTGTCCAGGGGAGCAAAAACCCTATCAAGTGATTTCTGATCGATATCAAGGTCTATGAACATAGTCCACATCTCTAAAATAAATATGAATCTCATTCACAAATAAGAACAATTGAGGTTAATCATAGTGAAAAAAAGCAAATGAGGCATCTTGAGTTTCTTAAATCTGCATCGTAATATAGCTCAAGCTCAAACGCATTCAAAGCCCATGCATAAATGTGCATATTAAAGGCTAGTTCAAGAGACAGAAACATATCAGTACAATGGTTATCTAAACACAAATACACAAACGGAATGCAATAGAATTTGTTAATGACATGACTATATTACAGAATATTAATTGTAACTGAGGTTGATTTAGCAATTTGCAGTTTTCTTCCTGCATTGGGATTAGGAACAGTGCTACTGATTCACACACATAATTAAATAATTGAATGACTCTAAATGATACGTAGTTGTTTATTTCGAATAAACATCTAAAAAGTCACTTCTTTGCTACCCGTAAAAAATGTACTACTCATATGTCACGTTTTTCTCCTCTTATTTAGAACATGTAATCAATATCAATAATTGAAGGGTTTGTTGCAAAAAGGAGGTAGCTCCAATTTTCCCAGTTTTTGGAAAACCAAAAAAAAACGTTTAAAAAATTCAAATTTTAAGTTATGTAAAAATATTGTTGTTGCTTACTTTCAATTACGAAGTTTACACATTACAACAGTATTTTCATTCAAAAAATATCATCCAAATGTTGGTGGTACGTGGATGATCCTTGGAGCTACCTCTTTTTTGCTCAAAAGAACGAAATATGAGGAATGGGGGAATATGTTATGTCTTGGAAAAAGGTATAAAAAAAATAGAATATACTATTATTATGTATTTTTTATTCAAAGAAAACTGAAAATAAAGTACAGCAAAATTATTGGTCTTACAAACAGAAAATAACATCATTTCAATCGTCACATTCTCCTTCTGTAACATCGGGGTCATCAGGTGCGTTGTCTGGCTGTAGTCGATTGTAGAACCACATATCATTTTGTGCGACGTATTTTTGGACAAGGTACATCACATCTTTATATTTTGCAGCCTTGAGTGGTAGGTGGTTGGAGTATGCTTGTTGAAGGTTGTTCAATATTATAGGGGTACTGTTTTGGATGTTGAACATTCTTACTGTTTTGTTACACAGTATTCCAACACTTTCACTAGCTAAAATGTTTCCTGCATTGATGTGGGATATTTCATAAGTGAAAACCCTAAATTTTGTTATTAAAAACTTTTCCCTTTTGCTACCATCAGAAATGATGTGAAGGGTTTTAAGGAAGAAACCTTTTAATAGGTCAACAAAGTTAAAAATCATTTCTTGAGTAACTTCCGTCACAGTAAACTTTTTACTCGTCTTTTCTATAATGCGCGTATATTCTCTTGGGACAAACACTCTTTCTACTTTCCCCATGTGCTTTTCAATGTTTCCGAAAGCTCGATCACAAGGCATAAAACTATGACCCGGTTCTGGGAACCTATGAAAGACTGTATTCAGACGTCCACTTTTAACAAGAAAAATAGATACTGTGTCAAAGCGTGATTTTTGTTTTGGGATACGCAGTTGTCCGAGAATAGATATAGAACTTTTATATCTTCACTCATCACTGAGTGCATATAATGATGCCTCCCTGTAATAGTTAACCTCCCTGTAAACAAAACTCGTCAGTTGTCTGGGGTAACAAAGACGTAGCTCCTGGAGCTACCGCTCTCTTGCTACAAACTAACAAGACAAGCAGTTCCATCTCTTGAATAACTCTGGAAATAACGATTGGAGCTGCATCCTTTTGGTGTCAAATAAAAGAGTTTTTTTTTTTGGGCACAAGAAAGTGTTTACAACTCCCAACAGCTATGGGATGGAGCTACCTCCTTTTTGCAGCAAACCCTTCAATTGTAGCAACCTTCCTTAAACTTTTATGTTTTTGCATTTATTGTGAATCGACAACGTATAGGGGATAGCTAATCAGCTGAAAGTTTTCGCATAGTTTCCTGTAACATATTGCCATTCCATGGGACTTTCATAACTACAGGGTTATATTAACACATTTCAACGTGGAAAATCCAGAAATCTGGCAACAAAGCACTCGTTTTCATCCTCATGTAAAGAGTAAAATTGACACATCTGCATTGAACAATAATGCCTAGAATCAAACAAAGAAACTTCCACTATTAGGATAGAAATGTAGTTCAAAGCAGTTAACTTTGATTGTTAGTAGTGTGGATAGCTCAATGATTTTTTAATTATACGATACAATTTTTGTATAAAATGATATAACTTATAAATTTTCAATTCTTTCTACGTTAGAAACTATTTTGCAGAAATTAAATCAATTCTTTCTTTGAATATTTAAGAAAAAATAAAATATTGAATCCAAAAAAACTAATAAACTGTGTCCCAATTTATAAATCTCACTCTATATGCTGTAGAAATTATATATATATCTAGGAAAATGCTAAAAAAATAAAGAAAATTGACAAGACTATTTACATATAGCAAACGGATAGAACATACAACTAATAGACAAAGGGAATATAAAATTTGAATTATATATATTATTTTTTTCCTACGGCGGGCACTTGGGTGATGAACCCCATGCCACAACAAGGCCAGAAACTGCTACTCATTTGTTGTTACCCAACGGGCACCTGTGAACCATGTCACGGAGGTGAGTACCGTTGCCCGCCCCATACTCCCGCATACCCGTTTGCAGGGTGGGCCACATCCATACATCATCACAGAAGAAAGAACAGAGAAACACAGAGAGAACAGAAAAATAATGATGAGTTTTTAGTTATTCCTGGAGTAGCTCCTTTTCTCACTATCCTGTGTGGTTAGGAATCACTGTTCGACCGGAAACTAGGTGGTCCAGAAACGACGTACTAGAAATATTCGAGAATTTTCTGGATTGCCTGATGATGGAGTGAGCCGATGGATCCTTAAAGATAGGAGCCACCAGGGACTGGGAAATCTGCCTGTCTTTTCCGCTTGAACTGCTGATCCCTTTCCGGGGGAGTCACCCTGAATCCCTGACTGAAAATCCTTAGGAAGACTTCTGCTTGTCAAGAGAGACTCAATGTAGCCTGAACGCGGTTGGCCCTCCAGATGCCTCGCCACATATCCAGTGAATTCAGGGAAACTTTCAGAAAATGGTAAGACTCAGATCCTCTGAATCCCGAAAGTCGATCGAAGAGTCTTAAGTGTATCATCATAATACATTATACATTGAAAATAAATTTTTGATCAAGATCATGCAATTAAATGAGCCTGATTTATTGATTGGCCCATACTACTCATTGCCTCCGCCGTATCAGGCTATATATATATGTATATATATACTCAATATCTTTTATTGTATACATAACCCCTTAATTTCAATAATTCATATATTTTTTATAAATGTATATATATATATATATATATATATATATATATATATATATATATATATATATATATATATATATATACTATATATATATATATATATGTGTGTGTGTGTGTGTGTGTGTATGTGTGTGTGTGTGTGTGTGTGTGTGTATGTGTGTGTGTGTGTGTGTGTGTGTGTGTGTGTGTGTGTGTGTGTGTGTGTGTGTGTGTATATATATATATTAGTAACAAATATAATATAAAGTATTGAAACTCTCACACACACATTCAGATAAAGAGTTACCTTCACAAAGTAACTATTAAACATTTAATAAAGTCACTTGAAAATCAAAATTAAGAGCACTTAAATGTTATCTGTTTATCAAATTACTCGTGTTTAAAAAGATGTAATGTTCTTTATGTTGTTCCTTTTATTTAAAGATTACTTCGTACGGAAGTAAATTTTTTATATCGCATTCAATTGACTTTTAACTTCAGAGGGATTTTTTTTACTCTTTATCTTTTGACATGGCATTAAATTAAATCGCAACACTGTGAGAAACTGAAAAACCTTTTAAAGGAAAACAAAGAATAATCGATATAATTAAAGTTGTCGTTTCTCTTGAACAGTTTGTATCGATTTATATATATATATAGACAAACTTTTTACTTTAAAAACTGTGAGAATATTTGATTAAAAAAAATTAACTTCTGAATTGTGCAGTTGGGTTGATTTCAGATTAAATATGCGAATGTAATATAATAAAACAATCTTCACATGGTGGATTAGCATTAATTAAACATATTTGATTATTATAAAATTTATTAAGGCTCTCAATATTATTCTCAGCTGAGACTATACATGGAAAAAAAATGTATTTATTGTTCTAAAAATTAATATAGTTTTTAAAAATTTCGATTTACATTTTTGATTAAGACTACTATTAACAGGAATAAAATTTTCCTAAAAATTTCGTAAAAAAGTAATCCAAATAAAAAATATAAATTAGAAAATAAAAATGGCAGTGCTCAACAATTGAGGTCTGATAGAGTAGTGGCAGTGCTTCGTGCTCCAAAGGTTCAGGTTCAATCTTCAGGCTGAGCAAGGTTGACTCAGTATTTCAACCTTTTAATAAATCTGAGTACCAAGCATGCTTAAGAACTAAACACCGGTTTCGTGTTAGGCTGTCCATCTGATCGGAACATAACCCCAGGGCCCTAGATTTTTTTTTAGATATTTTAACCACTAAGAACACAAGATCTTATTCCTTTGTAATTATGGTTACTTTTTAAAAAAAATAGGGTCAATCAGAATTTTGTGTTTGGGCACTTATGTATGTTAAGGTATCTACTTGAAAATATATCCCACCGTATATGAAATATCCTCCTTCAAGATAATGTGCAGTGGATGCTCAAATGTCTTAAGCAAATTCATTGACAGTTTAACTACGTAGAATCAAGGCTATTTCATTTGAACCACCTTGTAGAATCAATAAAACTTAGATGAACATTAATGCCATAAAACTGCTTTATACAGAGATTATGTCATGTTAAGGATTATATAAATTACGTTAAATCGATGCAATTACTGACTTATCAATAGAACAACATAAAAACACTATAATGATGCACGGTGAGCTACAGACACGACAGTCGGTATTAAGCACCTTGAGTGAAGATTGACGTAATGCATTACTCAACATTTTTATTGAATAATATATGCATGAAGAAAGAGGGTGGGGAGTCTTATAAAGTTCAATGAGAAATTCTTCAGAACTAGGAAAGTCATTAAACAAATAGCACAATAATTTGTTAAAAATAAGATTCATGAAATATTACTGATAAAGACATGTTATTAAACAGAAAAAACAATTTAACAGAAAAAGTATACATACAAATATAAACAATATAGCTTAGATTTCAAAACCAGAAAGAAATGTTGATGTAAAAGAATGACTTAATGAATGTTATTTATATATATATAATGCAAGAATGGCTTGCCTTATACAATATCTTATATTACGTATAAGACTTCATTAAAATATATAGAATGAACGGAGTTGAAGGTAGTTTAATTATAGAGTAAGTAATATTAAAAATAATTCTAAATACATCTTTGGAAAACGAAATCAAGATAATCTGTATCACGTAATTTTTTAAAATGCACAATATTTGCTCTTTAATTTTTCTTTTATATTTTCTGAAATGATTGTTACATTGTTTTTAATGGTTCCAGTAATGCATGCAAAATATCCATTACGGATTTTAGTGCAGTCTCTTAGCATTGGATGGATATATTCTGGCCTTCATAATGGATCCTGTAATGCAGGAGTCCCCAATCCTGTGCCCGCAGGCCAGGTGCTTGTGTCCAACGATAAACTATTTCAGTTTTCCATTATTTCATAAAATGCTATGCAAATATTTTTGTTTTTCATCATTAATATACACACAACTGAAACCGAAAAATATCTAAGAAAATGACCTCCATCCCAACAAATATAAGCACAAAGCAAAATATAGCAGATTTATTTTCTTTTTGCTCCAAATCTACACTAATTTCCCACACTTGAAATAAAATGATTGGGTCAACTTTTATGATTGTCGTATAACGAATAACGAATGCGTTCGTATAAACGAATGCGTTTTATCTTAACTTGTTTTGGGAAAATCGTATTGAAATTCGTTCATTCGTTAGGTCTACTTTTCAATTAATGGTTTCTATGTTATACTTTTTGGATACAGCTTTTACTTCTTTATTATTTTTAAATACTAAACGAGAAGAAAAAACTTTTTTTCACTAAAATGAGTGAATGAAGCAAAAGACAACGTATCTATAATTTTAATTCCGAATTGGAGGAATCGTATTGCTTCGTCAATAAAAAAATAAATTCTTTTGCTTGTTAAGTGGAAAGTTTTGATGTGCCAAAAATAATGCTGAATGTCATTTCCAAACAATTTATATATTCTGCTATTAAAATAGACAATCCACATAAATATGCAATTCAAAGAAACAAAATAGAGCAGTTAAAATCAAATCTTTCAGTTCAGCAGTCAGTTTTTACCAGAGCTGTGATAAACTCTAAAAATACCATTGTTTGTTTCCTTAAAAATATCTTACATGCTCGTAAGGATGAAAATGCCCTTCCAAAATGGTCAGTTGTTTAAAAGAAGCGCGTTTCTTACTGCTGCTAATTATTTATTTGAGGGATTTGCCAACAAATGTGAGATCATGTCAGCAATACAAGACTTTCAGTTATTAGATAATACTTCTACAAGAATAATAGAAATCATTTCAAAAAATTTGCAAACGCTATTGAAGAGTGATTTGGATATATGTAAGTGGTTCTAACTGCAATTTGATGAATCTGCAGACATAGGAGACACACCATAGTTAGCAGTTATGGTGAGAATAATATTTTTATTGATTTCACAGTAAAAAAGAAAAGCTACTGAAATATTCCCCCAAGAAAGGATGGACAAAAGCTGAAGATATTTATTAAACTTTTATATGATATTCAAGTCTGATAAATATACTTCTCCAAAAACTATCTGTGATAACCACTGATGGGGGACCAGCAATGCTGAGAAAAGTGAATGGTTTTATTGCTCTCTATATAAAAGATGTGTCATTTACATATTTTATGTCGTATCACTGCATTATCCAAGAAGAAATTTTGTATGGTAGAAAAACTACCGCCGCCCAACTTGTCTTGTTGTCAGCGTATCTGACTGCGGATAGGGCGGTCCTGGGTTCGAATCCCGGTTCGGGCATGGATGTACTTTATCTCTCTATCTATCCTGTCTTTGTCCATTCCTTGTATGAATGGGTTGTGAATGGTTGCCTACCCTATAAACGGGTATCTATGGCATGTGTGTACTGAGGAAGTCGGACTGCACACCTAAATATGGTTCAGTTGAAAAAGTGAAGCAGCGCACCCCATATTGCCAGCCTAGCTGGCACACGACAACAACAACAACAACAGAACTACCACTTAGAGGCGTAAGTAAAATTATTACCAAATTAGTCAACTTAATCCCAGTAGCTTATTTGCAACATTGACTTTTCAAGACCCTGTACAAAATCCTGATGATGACCTAAGCAATATATACTGAAGTATTCTGGCTCAGTAAGAGCAAAGTAATTGATAGATTTATATATTTAATCGAAGAAATTAAAAAATCATCTTGCAGCTAAAAATTACATATTTTCAGAACTAACTGATCCTCTGGCAAATATGACTTTTATAACAAACATTATGGAAAAAATTAATAATTTAAATTTGGAGCTGCTAGGAAAGGGCAAACATATAGCAAGAATGTTGGGGACTGTAAACTTGTTCAGAACTAAGCTAGTTTTATAGATATCACATCTGAAAATGAATCTCTTGTGCATTTTCTAAATTTGAAAAAAATGAGAGGCCACAGTGAAACTTAATTATCAACATTTCTCATCAATCTCCTGTTGTTTCAAGATAAATTTGAAAATTCACTTTCAATACTTTTAACAATTTAATATCATAAAGCACATTTTTTGTAAATCCTTTTACCAACTAATTAAACGTAACTGAAACAGCAGCTAACATATTAGAATTTTTTCAACTAAGGCAAAAAGAAGTGGAAAAAGATATTCCATATCTTCAGAATGATACTATCTTCAAAACTATCATATCAAATGAGAAATTCTGGAATATATAGTTGGCAGAAATAAATTTCCAGTCTTAAGAAAAGTACTTTTTTTTTTGTTCCAGATACTTGTATGAATCTTTATAAGTAAGCTTACAAAGACTTAAGTTGTGAGCAAGTGATGTGTAAGAGAATCATATGAGAAATTATATATGTTTATAAATACTGGCTTAGAATTTTTCCGGCTTTCTGTGTCGATGTGAAAAAGATTATCATTATTTTAAATCCATCAGTTAAATAGTAAACTTTTTAACATATATATTATTGTTTGGTGTTCATATTATTGTCTATTCAACAGCTTGTAGATTTGACTTCTATTTCCAGCTTGGAAGTTTATAGTGATTCGAAAAAACTTCAACTCGTAAGTCCTTATTCAATTAGCTCTCTGGGGGATAACTTTGTGTGGCAAACGAAATCAAAGTTGGTGTTACTGGAATTCATTATCAGTTTCTCCAATTCGAAGATTGTATACTTTTTCACCTTTTTTACTTTAAACCGTTCATCTTTCCATCAAAAAATAATTACTTTTTATTCCTTAAATATATATATTGCATACTTCCCCTTAATATATTACACTACTGGCCATTAAAATTGCTACACCAGGAAAGCGGCACACCACACACGTAAAATTTGCATGACAGGTAGAACTTGCTGTGATATGCAAATGATTAGATTTTCAGCGCATTCATACAAAGCAGCCGACAGTAGCGACATCTACAATGTGTATAAAACCAGAGATTTGACAGCAGTTTTCTCATATTCAATTTCCGTTTCAACATTGTTTTCGGCAAAGAAAGTTGTTGTAATGCCTCGTGTAAAAAGAAGAAATGCCTATCAGCGCGTGCCTGACTTTGATCGAGGAAGGATTATAGCCTACCGGGATTGCGGTTTATCGTACCGCAATATTGCTGCTCGAGTCGGTCGAGACCTCATGACTGTTAGCAGAATATGGAATCGATGGGTTCAGGACAATCATCCGGAACGTCATGCAGGATCTCAGCGACCCCCCATCACTAACAGCAGAGAAGACAAACATCTTATCCACATGGTCACAAGGGATCGTACAGCCACGTTACGAACCCTGAGTCGAGATGCCACTCACATGCCACATGAGACCTTTTACCCTGACATGTCAATTTACTTGAAGGATTCCTGTCATTGACCTATTCAACGTTGCACAGCCACCTTTAGTGAAGAAGACGAATCTTCGATTAAATCAGGGTTCGAACTCACTACCTCCGATAGCGAGAACAACACCCTAGCCAACCTGTTTTGTAGGTATGATATAAAAAGAAGTGTGTCAGCTCAGTTTTCAAGTGCATCTCTTGATCAAGGTGTACAAGCATGAAGGAGTTAGGTTGAATTAAGCGATACATTTCAATCGCAAAATCCCATAAACTAATAACCTTCATTAAGAAATAATATTTTAAAATATGTTTTTTTAAATAAAATAATGTTGTTCTTAATTTACAAATAAAATACGTTGTGAAAATGTTTCACATTTAAGTAATTTTCTAATTTTATTTTCTAACTGCTATGGAAGTTAACAAAAAGTTTATTTTCACATAAAATTCAATTTTTACATCAAACAGTGTATCAACGCAATATTTTCTAGATTATAGTAACTTATTTTTAATTGAATACTCTGAATGGAGCTCATAAGAAAGTGATAGTACCTTTTTCAAAGATTTTTACAAAATACGGGATAACTTCGGTAAATAAAATGGATACATTGAGAAAGAGGGAGAAAATTGAATCAAATTCAATAGAAATATATTACATAAAAATATTTTAACCTTATTCGCTTCTATAAAATCACATATACTAAAACAAGGACGTTATTTGGAGAGATGATTTGATAACTAGTTAATTGGTTTACACAATGAAACTATTTCCTACCTCCTTGCTTTCTCGAGTCCATGGCAGGTGCTTCTAAAAGGAAGACCATTAACAGAGAGAGTTGTTCTTGATTAATCCTTGTAACTCTTAAATAACTGTAATTTCTTTCTCTGTTTGGAGAGATTTGTTGCAATTATAATAGTTGATAATTAAAATGTTGAATGCTCCAGCAAGTATTGAAATTGGTTTCTTATTTTTAATAACAGATGCAAATTTGTTTGTTAGAAATTAATGTTTCTCTTATAGATTAAAATTTCCATTGCGTCGCTATTTTAGTTATGTTTCAAACTATGAATTATGAGATATATGGTGGGAGTTAAAGAAATCAATGCTAATTTTTTTAAAATTGGTTTACATAAAATTATTTTGTAAAGCAGATTCCGAGTGATTAAATGAGTCAGAGTGTTAGCGTAAAATGTAAATAAAACTTATTTGGGCCTTAAGTTTGAGCTTTTTTATATCATATAAATTAGTCAAGTTATCGAAAACAGTACAAAATCTTTTTTAAAATCTAACTAATAAATATTCCCCTGAAAACTAATGTATTTCAAAAGGAGAATACTTATGTCAATATATTTTAACTTCCTTTAAGGCTTGATAGCAGTACTAAAACATTTATAAATTATAATAACCACATATTATTTGTAAAAAAAATTCAATTTTAAATATTTGGTAATGAATATCCAATAAATGTTTTATCTCATACTGTATAAATAAGTAACAATGACAAAGTGTAGTATTATATTACGGAAAATAATCTGCTGAGAAACGCAGCTTACGAAACTAAGCTTATATTTGCAACTAAGAAATTATTGTTCGCCTAATAAACAATTAACTTGAACGTTTTTTAACCTTTCAGTATTCACGGCTTAATTTTCAAACATAATTTTTATCGCGCCACACCCCACATACAATAACAATATATTTAGAATATTTTGGTACAATATCTACATTATGACTTCAGTTTTAAACTTTTCAAATTACCAAGAATATGGAAATTAATTGGCAACACAGATACTCAGTATTGACAAAACAAGAATCAGGTAGTTTTTTTTTTCTTTTGCATCTACCATGCCGAATATTCTCACGGTTCGAACATCCTGGAATGTAGACAAGATGCCGTCTCGAATATGAGCAGATTTGAGCAAATGTTTTATCATTGGGAGAAGGAGAATGTTCGATAATGCCAGTTTAAATTCCAGGGGATTTTATTCGAGTAGATCCTTCTATCGCTATCGAATTTATCGAGACTGTACATGTTATATATGTTTTGGTGTTAATTTTAACTATCCTTATTAAATATTCACGTCAGACTTATGCAAAATCAAGATAATTTTTTAAACGGGCGTAAGCGAGTATTAGATGATAATCAAGCATCACTAAGTATACAGATGAGTAGGGCTCCGAAAATGAATTCAAGAAAATATTCTCACTAATACATAAATTTTGAATTTAGTGAATTGGTGACATTGCTGAAAATGCACAGAGTGAGTTCCCTACAAGGATTTGTGACAAATTATTTTATTAGAGTTCGATGAGGCAACAGATAGTAATAAAGATGCTCATTTCATTGCCTATACTCGATGTTGTGTTAATATGTTAGCAAAAGAATTCTTTTCTGCAAGCCAATGGATCACAGTGTAACAGCACTCGTATTATTTTTCTCTATTTTAAATGATTTTATGAACGAAGCAAACGCAGAATGAAAAAATTTCGTCAGGATTTGGATCGATGGTGCACGTTCAATATCCAGAAGATTAAAAATAAACAAGCACTTGTAAAGTAAAAATTGCTAGAGTGCGTCTGGCTACATGCGTGATCTACCGAAAAGATCTGGCTTCCAAAGAAATGAGTGCTGTTCTGAATAATGTGTTAAGTACTGTTACCCTAATAGATTACATCAAAATGAGATTCCTCAAATCAAGAATCTTTTCCACACTTTGTAAAGACATGGCTACAATACATTCAAAGTTTCTTTTTATTTCGAAACAAGATTATGAATTAAGAGAGGAAATTACTATTTTCCTAGAACAGGAAAACAGACCAATAACTGAGAATTTTGGAGATGGGTTATTTGTAATACAATTGAGCTACTTGGTTCAAATATTCGGGAAATTAAATAACTTGAGTCTTTAACATCAAGGATCAAATACACATGCGTCGATACGAGTGATAAAGGGGGTGTTTTTTGGTACAAAATTGAATATGTAGACCAGAAATGTAAATAAGAGAAACAATCCCTTTCATTATACTTCCAAAGGGCTCTCAGTTGCCGAATTAGAAACCCATAGAATGCACACATAGCTAAAATAAAGCATAATTTAGTCATAAATCACTCTTTTTGAATTTTGGACAGGTGTAGGTGATAAAAATTCTGAACTAAAAACAAGGACATTTCGCATTCTATTAAAATTTCAAAACATCCTCACTTTGTGAAATTTGATTTGCTGCAGTGTCTTCTTGGAAGACAAAATATAGAACTAGGCTAAATATACAAAATGAACTGGGAGTGTCTATTCTAATATAATACTAAACCTTCTTTCAAAAAACTTACTCTATAAAGCAGGCCAAAGGAAGTCAGTAATAATTATTAAATTTTTGCTTAAAATAAGATTTGATTTAGTAAGTTATTTTAATTTATATGTTAATTAGTAAATAGTGAATCAAAATTCATTTTATTTTGTATGTGTGTACATTTCTTTACTCAGTTAATCATTTTTTTAAATTATATTTTCTCTTGGATAAATTCGCGCCACCTACGGTGTCGCTCCCCACAGGGGGGGAGTGAGTATCTCTGCTTTACCTAAATAAAGTAAATAGAGCTTAAATATATATTTTAGTGTTTTTATATATATATATATATATATATATATATATATATATATATATATATATATATATATATATATATATATATATATATATATATATATATATATATATATATATTTCCATCAAAACGGTAAAATTTACTGTAATATTTATAGAATAGGCTATAAATTATAATTTACTCCGTGAAAATATGACTTATTTGATTGTGATGATGATAATTATAAATGTTCCCTAAAAACGAGTATATTTAGGTTTCTTTGATTTTTTCCTTTTATATAATTAGTGCAATATCAAAGTCTTGATTTTGATAAATCTTGTCTCCCACTGTAAATATTATTTCCATATGTCAAACCTAATAAATACATTTTCGTATATAAAATTTAATTTGTTTCTGTGTTTAAATTTTAAATAAAATTTAATAAGTCTAAATTTTCAATAATTTTCATACCTTAAGTTTGAAAACAAAATAAGTAATACAATTATTTATTTTACATTCAAAACTATTTAATAATAGAAATTTTATAAAAAAAAATTTTATGATTTTATTGGTTAATGAGGAAAAGTACAACTTTCCTGATCAGAAAGTACTGGGTTCACTAATTGACCCACTTGAAAGCCTTTATGACAAGAAGCCTCATGCACACCTACACTAAATGAGCGCTATGTCATATTATGTAGTATCAAATATCCCTCAATCATGCCATATTATTTAGAGTCGTGTTCTTTTAATGATGAGTTATGGTGTTGTAGATCTGGTTTCAAATGTTTCACTTGATCCCAGTTCAAAATTACGATGAAATCGGCAGTATATATTTAGACAGAAATAAACAGCTGGAAACGTATCGCTATAACCAGACTAAACACTTATTCTGATAAGATGTCAATTGAAAAAGAGACCTAGAGTGAGGACATCTCCCTACGAAGTGGAAGGTTTTGGGTTCTGTCCTAGCCACAGATTGAGCAACAGAAGTTGAAGAATATGGTTCTGCTTTCTACTTGTGCGTCTTTTGGAGTGAGTGCTTGAAAGTTTTCCTGACGGCACGTGAATACTTTCCGCCATCTTGAAGAATTTATAGGAAAGTTTTCTCATATGTAAACAGTGGCTTTACATCAGAGTTTTCGTCATTTAGGTAATCTCCCTTCACATTATCAAATGTTGATGGATGGAACTATCTTTCTTTAGAGATTTTTTTCAGCATTCTCAGAGGAGGTTCTATTCCTAAATAAATAAATGCTTTGCTTTCTGGATAAATGTCAGCTATCCATGAACATAACTCTTAGTTTTTTAAATCTTTGTTCTATAAAACTATTCTCAAACTCTATAAGCAATTACCATTTTCGATTTGGTAAAATAATCCAGAGCATATTTTTATTGCTTATGAGCACTTTTTCAAATATTCGTCGTTATCCTTTTAAACATTATTCAGTTTGCAAATATATATTTATCCTTGTATAACTTATTTTATTTTATTCATTTTTTTTTACTGAAAATTCCTCTGTAGTACTAAATTCAAATTGAATGATGTTTTATTCAAATGTAAGGAAAGTTTGGTTATCAAGAAATGAAAATCTTCTCGTCCTTAATTTTCTCTAGAAACCTACCCTATCTTCTAAAACATTCTACAATAAATACTGTAGTCACAATAATATTTTAAAATATTCAACTATATAATGCAAAATGGATTTTGAAGATATTTTTATCCTATAACTTTATATTTTGAAATTTTTATTAAAATTTTACTTTTTTTTTATTTCAGTGTAAGACTAATAAAAATTAATCATAAAAAAAATTAAAGCTGATTTTTAAAGTTTGTTTTAATTATTCAGGAAAATGATGATAAAAGTTTAAATACGCAATTAAAACTGTAATAAAGTTGTAAATTACAGTTTTTAAATATTTTAGTGTATTTAACAAATGTATTATAATTTACGAAGTAAAATTGGTAATTAAAAGAAATTCATACAAAGTCCAGTCGCATTAATGTGACCACCACGAACTTTCGACTTCAAAATTAAATAACCAATCACAGAAGGCAGGTGGCAGCACCGTGAAGTTCAACGTATATAAAGGTTGTGTGAGGGCTTTGGAAAACATTGCAATCGTTGGGGAAAATGTAGAGCGGAGCGATGTATCTAAAGTCCAAAAGGCTATGATAATTGGTTGTCTGGCAAAGGATGGAAGCATTTCCGATACGTCTAATTTTTTGAAGGTTTCGCGTGACGATGTGGTAAAAGCATACCATATATGGCAAAATGGGACTGTCCAAAATTAGCTTCGTGTCAAAAGGGGTGCACTTCGGGCCATAGATTACTACGTTGAACAATGGTTGCGAAATTGAATTCAAATGACTATCGTTGAGCAACTGACCGCACAGATGAATAAAAAGGATACCAATAGTGTCTCCTAAGCTAATGTTAAGCGAGCCCTGAGTCTGGAACGCTGGAGCATTCGCCTGGTTCATGCACCTATGCTGAGTGTTGTTCACCGCGACGAAGGCTGGAATTTTCATGGGAGTACCGTAACTGAGCGTCCATTGAATGGAGATCGGTAGTGTTTTTCGATGTATCACTTTTATGCTAAATCGGGCAGATAGACGTTGGCATAGACGACGTGAAACCTTTGAAATCAAAAACCCAGCAACCATTGTCGGAATGGGCTAGGTGGGAGCATTTTGATTTCCTGGCATTCCCGGGATTTACTCATCATTGTGAAAAGCATGAAAGATCGATAGAAGTACGGATCTGTCCTTGCAGATCATGTCTACTCTTATATGCACATTATCTTACCACATCTACCAGCAGCATAACGCGAGGTGTCATATAGCTGGCAGTGTACGTGCGTGATTTGAAGAGAAATAGGATGAGTTTTCTGTTCTTCCCTGGGTAGCAAACTCACCAGAATTAAAGTCAATCGATAATCTATTGGACCATTATGATAGTGTTATTCACTGTATGGATTTTTACCAGCGTAATCTAGAGACACTGCCGCGGAACTGAAGTCGGCTGGTCTCAACATCCCACTGAACACCATCAGAAACCAAAATGACTCTCTTCGTGTATGTCTCGCAGCAGTCAGCTCCGCTAAAGGTGGTTATTCTGGCTTTTGACAATTGGTTACATTAATGTCACTGGACAGTGTATTTGCATGAATTGAGTGTCGTAAAAACACATTTAGTATAAGTCACAAAATGAATGGTTAAACTGTTCCCTTTATTATAGTACTGAAACTTTTTGTGGAAATGAGGCAGTTCAGAAGCATCATAAAAAAAAACATGGACGAAATTGTAGCTGAAATACCAGCATTCTGTTTTTCAGTTAAAAAGTTTCAAGTTTCTAATTTTTGCCTCATGTGTGTATGTTTATAATATTTCGAAAATCTCTTTAATATCAGAGGTTCAAGTCAAATTAGTCCTAAAGAGTTGTTGAGTGAATGTGGATACATTCACGTACTTCAAAGTAATAAGCTATGGGATCTCCCAAATATCCATTTTGACAAATGTACAGCATATTACATCTCACATCCCTAATTGTTCAATTGAGGATAAATCAATATTTTTCCCATGAAGTAATAAGCCTGAAACAAGGAAATGATTATAGATGACTGTCATCTATAATCATTTCCTTGTTTCAGGCTCTCCACAACTAAATAGTTGAGTCTGATTACTCGACAAATAAGCAACAATGAGCAAACTAATATCTGATGATCAGATACTTCGATCAGATCACTCAAAAGATCATTCTGAAATAAAAGATGCATTAATAAATGGTAAGAAACTTTATGACACATATGGGAGAGATTACTTATATTGATCATCTAATAAAAATGTAAAATAGAAGGTAATACAAAGAAATGGTATTGTAGAAAATAACTGACTTATTTATAATCTTCTATTCATTTTGCTAACTGCAGCACAGTGGTAGGATCACATTCTTTTGAGTGAAAGGTCGAGTTTTCATTATGTTTTAGCTTTCTGCAAACTCATCTATCAGACTAGATAGGTTAACATTTTCGAATTTCCTCCCAAGTAACAAGCAAATAAGATCTGGTAAAAGTCCTCAAAGAAGGAATTACTCTCTGAATGTTCATATGCTTTACAACTGTCATAGCTGCTATTCTATCCACCGCGGGGTGTCAGCTTTGTACGTCAACAACATTTCTTACCAATACTTTCACTATTTTTTTATCAAAGTAATTAAATTATTATTTTTAACACTATTCCTTCTTACTTTTACAGAGTTATGAAACTGAATTAAATAGAAATTGTCAAAAACTGAGCTGGAGTAAATATGTCAATAAAACTATACCAGAAACTTCGGAACAGGAAAAGCAGCAAAAAAATCTGTACAGCAAGAACCTGAAATTTTTTATAAAATGTAATTAAATACATAAATTACCATGCGACTAACCTATCACTCTTTCCATGATCTTATATTTAAAATCAAGCCCTTAGAAGCGAAATTTCACGATTTCAAAGCTTCTATTGCTATATATTGTTTGCAGGAAACTCGTTTTTGATTTTAAAAATAGATTTTTTTAGGTGATTGCTTGTTAGTTTGTTTTCCACATTTTTACAGGGTAACAGCATCCACTCCTTATAAAAGTTTTTCTAAATGATATTGAATTCTTCAATATCTTCAAATTCTTTCTAAAATATTCGATTCCTGTTGGATATTTTAAACACTCCTAAGCCGTAATATAGATTTTTACAGCCACCAATGGTCTCTGCCTTCTAGAAGGACAAATTGGTGGTATTACAGACCATTCATATATGACGCACAATAATTTTTCATTTATAATAATGTCCCAAAGAAGGAATCCCATACATTTCGCAATCACTCAAAGACAAGCCTGCAGAAACAGCACTATATCCTATAATTCAATAATTATTGAACAGGACCCAAAGGCTTCATCTGCTCGAAATGAAATGTTATCACTGTAAGCTCTTACTTTACAGTATTGACATCATATAGGGGGTAGTCTAATAGTTGAATACTTTAGTAAAGCTCTTTGAAACCCGTATTTTCCGTCCAAAAAGTTGTTCCATAGAGAGTGAGCTGTAATAGTACAATGAAAAAGTAGCGCCACAAAATCTTAAGCATCCACCTGAGCCTGTTCCCCTAACACAGATACAGCTTCCACCTCCAGCACTCCACGGCGCTTAATGTTAAATCTCTGCCTTACCAGTAAGTCATGTCCTATTATATGACTTGCATTGACATCAGCAGGATTCTTGTTAAAAATTAAATAGACAACTATTTTAGGTAAAATATATAATAAAAACAGGCTTATTAATTTTTTAAGTTTTTATTATATTTATTTTAGATAATAAATAATATATTTATTATATTTATTTTAGATAATAAATATAATAAAAACTATAAAAATTAAGCTTTATTCTCTACGCATTGTGATACGAATTAACATAATTTTTAAAGGCAACTTTTTCGAAATTTTACATATTTAATTAAAAATGTTTCCTCTACTCAACTTCCTCGTTTATCTACTTCAATTAATTGAAATCAGAAACAAATTTCATTTGCGAACATCCAGTCGATAACATTTGCGGAAGCGAAGTTACTAAGGTCATTATTTCAACAAAACTCATTAGCGTCGATTAAGAAAATACAGCGAACAATTAGAACTGTGCAAGGGTAAACGTAGAAACATTCGATCACCCACCGAAACGATTAAACGATAGACACGCGGTTCCCTCCCCCACTCCTCTTCTTGGGTGGAAATTTATCCTGGGAAAGTTTGAGGTATATATAGTTAGTTGATTTGTGTGTGCGAGAAAAGATTTTTCTGAGAAACTCTTTAATTCTCACGATTTTGTTTTAAAAAAGCACAGGTTCTCTTCGTGGGAAGCTGAAAGTCCTCCAAATATTGGGTTCTAATCTTTTTCAAACAGATTTCAATTATTAAAATCCATACGATTACAATAAGTTATACTTTAAAATTGATATTTTGAACAAACAAAATTAGATTTTAGCAAATAACATTTGAAACAGGGCTATCTTTTATTTTATATAAATTAGGTTCAAGTTATAATTTCATAAATTTTGTTGTTGTTATTCCCTGAGTAAAATTTCTGATTTTAAATTATTAAAAATTAACAGAACAAAAGTAAATAAATTCGTTGTTTAATTTTACAGAAATATTTGTAAGCCATTTTACGTGTCATTCTAATTACAAAAAAATATTAACATTAAAATCTAATGATTTCTAACATGTGTATTATCTAAAATCTATTCTAAAGGAAAACATAACTAAGACAGTTCGGGATATTCCTCGTGATATGCTACGTACGGCTGTGGAGAACGTTGTGAATTGAAGAGGATTCTTTGGACAGAGTTTATGGGATGTGCTTCTCTGTGTAGTTTGTTTTTTCTAAGTGTGGACTAATTTCACTAGGAGACCTGGTTTAAAAAAAGATTAGAACAAGTTGAAGCACGCACTTTCGTGGTACAAATTGAATCAGTGAGCTACTGATCTGAAGACTAGACTTCTACTGAGGTCACAACAAAAGGCTTTGAAGAATAATTTTATTTTGAAGTATATTTTAGAAAGGAGATAAAATACTTCTATTATTTGTAAAAAAGTATCTTCTTATGAAAATATATATTTGGAGATTTTGTAGTTGGTGTATCATAAATGGTTGCATTACAATATCAAACCAATAACTTTTTCGGTTGTTATCTTTTCACCTTACATTTAAGAATGCGCTTTTAGGAAGGGAATTTTAATTTTTTAGATTAATTAGATCTCATATTGTATCAGGTGATACAACTATACAAATATCATTTTGGTTTATAAACTATAATTTCAATACTTGGTTGATCTAAAGTTTAACGGATAACTAATTATCATAGGTAGTTCAGCGTATTAAAGTACGGAATCAATTAACTAAAGTTATATACAGAAGAAAGTAAAGTCGATACATGACACTTAGTATTAAATTACATAATTGGTGTTGTAAGGGTTTTTACAACATCCATCACGCAATGCCCTCCAGGAAAAGTTTCCATAGAGAACTGCATCACAAAGATGCAAACCAAGAATATTTAAACACTCATTCTAACATGTGAGTACTCAGAAAACATGAGTTAAATCATCTCTCGTTGTTCATCAAATGTGAAATCGGATATGAGGTTTTTCACGTGAAAGAGTACTGTTCTATGTTACTTTAGGTATCATTAGCCCAAACTATATTCTTCATAAATTATAAGCATCAAGTCCCAATTCAAACAATTAAGCTTCATTGTTTCTCGAAGGAATGAAACTGACTTTCTTTTTAGCAATGTTTCAAGGTTTAGCTTTCGCTAGTTAGAGGTTCAGGATTTAAAACTCCCAAAAGAATGGGATAGTGTCAATGAATGGAGTAATCAAACAAGATTAATTAGGAGTTACAGAAACTTAAACCCTTTATTTATGTAGTTCAATCATTTTACTAATTTTACATCACTTTGACGATAAAAGGGACGTACACAACAGAGACTTTTTTTAAATATATTAAAAAGGTTGTTGTAAGTAATATTGGTTGGTGTGGATTATTCCCCTCCTCGTTCGAATTTTGCATTCAGTCAATTAATACACAATCATTTAAAAAAAACTACATAAGGAAGGGAAAATATTCACTCAAACTAATAGAAAATGTACCCAGCATACAAATCTAAAAGGTAGAATACATATTTTTCTAAAAAGGTTATTCCAAGATTCCTGATGTTTTTACCATAGCAATTCTGACACGTTTATCATTTTTCATATAGAGCTATATTGTTCTCGCTATCATTTTTGAAGAGGTAGATTTTCATTTTTGACGAATAATAACTCACTATATTTTTAATTTTCTTTCCTAGTAATTCTTGTCTCTAAGCTAGATCCCTGATGCTAATTACTGAGATATTGCACTCGTTATTTACTCCATAAAATTTATCTGTTTCTGTTGATTTTTTCCAGATAGTTAATTTATTGTCATTAACCTCAGTTAAAAATGCTCTACAGTAACGTTTAATGGTCTATACCTATTTGGAAATAAGCAGGAGTACATATTAGCATGTGATAATAGAGGTAAAACTGTCGGTAATTTGCAATGCTTTCTATTTGCGTAATGATAATTAGGAATTCTTCATAATTAAATTTAACGTTGGCTGAAACTCTTGTAAAAGGAAACTTGAGTGATTTCATGCCACGTTCAATGAGTCCAAAACATTTTGGGGACTCCGGGTGGAAGAAAATGCCAGAGTCAATTCTTTCAATCGGCAAGTAATTTTCAAGATTCTCCTCTGGTTTTAAAACAAAGTTCGTAGTGTGAACAATTGCTTATCAGCAGCCTCTATGAGCAACAAATCATTTTAAACACGCTATGAATGCTTCTTTGATAATTTTTGAATGCTTCTAAGATGACAATACTTCTAAGATTCCTTAATTAAAAAAACTTAATTATTAAACTCAACACATTTCATTCAAAAAATAGTAATTTAAACTCTTTCATAGAGGTGAATGATCAAAAAATGCTCAAACACATATTTCACAATTAGGACCTGACTCAGTATTAATAACATCACTTATTTTTCGCCTGCTTTCTACACTCTATATCTGTGTGTGTGTGTATGTATGTATATGTGTTAGTACCAAAGAGTACCAAAATTTTCCTTTAGACCATCACTATTAGGTAAGGGAACAACTTAAATATCAAATTATCGTGCACACGCTTCGCCATTGTGATTCCTTGGGGTGTAGTTAATCGAAAACGCAAAAAACAATCACCCGTTCCTTAACAATAAATCACGTTTGAATAACATTGTCAACACTGAATTTGTCATATTTCTCTCTACCAATCCATAAAAGCAGAATAACATTCGACAAAATTTTTTAGTTGATCAGGCACTATTAGCATGAAAATCTTTTGAAGAATAGAATATCAAACCCACTTCTTTATTTATTTGTATATCGCAATCACCATAAATAGACACACTATAATATAATATGCTCCTCTTTTGAGTAAACTTTGAGTTTCGATGTTACCGTTTAATACAAATAAATCATAATTATTTTCTCCTTGCTATCTGTAAATATATTTGAGTATCTGTTTATGATATACTAGAATTTTGAAATCAAACTTAGCGGCAATCAGAAGATTCATATACCATATGGGCTCACAATACTAAAACTCATTTTTCTCCTAAATTATATTTTTTGTTATAAAATGAATACCACAGTTTGTTTAAGAATAAGATTTACTACTAAATGAAACAATTTATTTGTATGTCCATTGGGTATTTCTTCAGATATACTGGAATTTTGAAATCAAACTTTGCGAAAATCAGAAGATTCACGTACCATATGGGCGTACAACACAAAAACTCACTTTACTCCTAAATTACTTTTATGTAATAAAATGAATACCACAGTTAGTCTAAGAATTTGATTTACTACTAAATGAAAATATTTATTTGTATGTCCAAAGGGAATTTCTTAAGATATAATGGAATTTTCAAATCAAACTTAGCGGGAATCAGAAGTCACACGTAGCATATTGGCTCACTCTACAAAAACTCATTTTTCTCCTAAATTATATTTTTTGTAATAAAATGAATACCATAGTTAGTCTAAGATTGTGATTTACTACAAAATGAAACCATTTATTTTTATGTTCATTAAGTATTTCTTAAGGTATACTTAAATTTTGAAATCAAACTTAGCCGGAATCAGAAGTCATACGTACCATTTCGGCGCACTATACAAAAACACATTTTTCTCCTAAATTATATTTTTTGTAATAAAATGAATATCACAGTTAGTCTAAGAATGTGATTTACTACTAAATGAAACAATTTATTTGTATGTTCATTGGGTATTTCTTAAGATAAACTGGAGTATTGAAATCAAAGTAAGCAGGAAACAGAAGTTTCACGTAATATATGGGCACACTATACAAAAACTCAGTTTCCTCCTAAATTATATTTTTTGTAATAAAATGAATAACACAGATAGACTAAGAATGTGATTTACTACTAAATGAAACAATTTATTTGTATGTCCATTGGGTATTTCATAAGATAAACTAGAGTTTTAAAATCAAACTTTGCGGAAATAGAAGTTTCACGTACCATATGGGCGCACTATACAATAACAGAATTGTCTCCTAAATTATATTTTTGTAATAAACTCAATAATAAAGTTTGTCTAAGAATGTGATTCATTACTAAATTAAACAATTTATTTGTGTGTCCATTGGGCATTTCTTAAGATATACTCGAATTTGTAAATCAAACTTAGTAGGAATCATAAGTTTCACCCACCATTTGGGCTCACTATACAAAAACTGATTTTTCTACTAACTTATATTTTTTGTAATAAAATAAATACCAAAGTTAGTCTTAGAATGTGATTTACTACTAATGGAAACCATTTAGTTGTGTGTCCATGGGGTATTTCTTGGGAATTTTGATGTCAATCTAAGCGAGAATCAGAAGTCACCCACACCATATGGGCTTACTACACAAAAACTCATATTTCACCTTAATTATATTTTATATAATAAAATGAATACCACAGTTAGTCTAGAGATGGAATTTACTACTAAAGAAACCATTTATTTTTATATCCATTGGGCATTTCTTGAGATATACGGGAATTTAAAAATCATTCTAAGCGAGAATCAGAAGTCACCCGCACCATTTGGGCTTACTACACAAAAACTCATTTTTCTCCTAAATTATATTTTATATAATAAAATGTATACCACAGTTAGTCTAGGAATGTAATTTACTGCTAAGTTGAACCATTTATTTGTATAACTTTTGGTCATTTCTTAAGATATACGGGAATTTTAAAATCAATCAAGCGAGAATCAGAAGTCACCCGCACAATATGGGCGCACAACACAAAACACATTTTGCTCCTAAATTATATTTTATATAATAAAATGAATACCACACTTAGCACTAAGATTATTATTTATTACTAAATGAAACCATTTATTTGTATATCAATTGGGCATTTCTTGAGATATACGAGAATTGTTTAAATCAATCTAAGCGAGAATCAGAAGTCACACTGCACCATATGAAGCACACTACACAAAAACGCATTTTTCTCCTAAATTATATTTTATATAATAAAATGAATACCACAGTTAGTCTTAGAATGTAGTTTACTACTAAATGAAACAATTTAAATATGTATATCCATTGGGCATTTCTTAAGATATACGGAAATTTTAAAATTAGTCTAAGCGAGAATCAGAATTCAACCGCACCATATTAGTCGCACAACATCAAAAACTCATTTTTCTCCTATAATTATATTTTATATAATAAAATGAATACCACACTTATTCTAGGAATTTAATTTACTACTAAATTAAACCATTTATTTGTATATCTTGAGAGCGTAGGATTCTGGGTTCGATTCCCATCTTGGCCCTGGGTGTTTTCTTCGTTATTCTTCTGTGGTTGTACATATTTCATTGTGTAATTTGTCCTATTATCGACGAAGTCTTACAAGCGGATCTCAAGAATCAAGCACACATGTTTCAATATATGTAATGCAATAAATAACAACATAAAATCTCATTTTTCTCCTAACATATTTTATATAATAAAATGAATACCCCAGTTAGTCTAAGAATGTGATTTACTACTAACTGAAACCATTTATTTGCATATCCATTGCGCATTTCTTAAAATATATGGGAATATTGAAATCAATCTAAGCGAGAATCAGAAGTCACCTGCTTCATATGGCCTCATTACACAAAAACTCATTTTTCTCCTAATATATTTTATATAACAAAATGAATACCCAAGTTAGTCTAAGAAATTGATTTAATACTAAATTAAATCATTTATTTGTATATCCATCGGGCATTTCTTAAAATATATGGGAATTTTTGAAATCAATCTAAGCGAGAATCAGAAGTCACCCACACCATGTGGGCGCACTACACAAACACTCATTTTTCTCCTTTAATATATTTTAAATAATAAAATGTATACCCCAGTTAATCTAAGAATATGATTTACTACTAACTGAAACCATTTATTTGTGTGTCCATTGGGTATTATCTTAAAATATACTGGGATTTTTAAATCAAACTTAGCGAGAATCAGAAGTTACCCGCACTATATGGGCGCACTACACAAAAACTCATTTTTCCTTTTAAATTATACATTATATAACAAAATGAATACCCCAGTTAATCTAGGAATGTAATTTACTACTGTATTAAGCCATTTATTTGTATATTCATTGGGCATTTCTTGAGACATACGGGAATTTTTAATCAATCTAAGCGAGAATCAGAAGTCACCCGCAACATATAGGCCCAAAACACAAAATCTCATTTTTCTCCCAAAGTATATTTTATATAATAAAATGAATACCGCTGTTAGTCTAGGAATGCTTATTTACTACTATATAAAATCATTTATTTGTATATCCATCGGGCATTTCTTGAGATATACGGGAATTTTAAAATCATATCTAATCGAGAATCAGAAGTCAACCGCACCATATGGGCGCACTACACAAAAACACATTTTCCTCCTAAATTATATTTTATATAATAAAATGAATACCACAGTTATACTAGGATTGTTTTTTATTACTAAATGAAACCCTTTGTTTGTATATACATTGGGAATCTCTTGAGATATACGAGAATTTTTTAATCAATATAAGCGAGAATCAGAAGTCACCCGCAACATATGAAGCGTACTACATAAAAATGCATTTTTCTCCTATATTATATTTTATATAATAAAATGAATACCACAGTTAGTCTAGGAATATGATTTCCTACTAACTGAAATCATTTGTTTGTGTGTCCATTGGGTATTTCTTAAGATATACTGGGAATTTTTAAATCAAACTTAGCGAGAATCAGAAGTTTATCGTACCAAATTGCGCGCACTGTCACAAAAACTCATTTTTCTCCTAAATTATAATTTATATAATAAAATGAATACCACAGTTAGTCTAGGAATGTAATTTACTACTAAATGAAATTATTTATTTGTATATCCATTGGGCATTTCTTAAGATATACGGGAATTTTGAAATCAATCTAAGCGAGAATCAGAAGTCATCCGCACCATATGGGCGCACTACACAAAAACACATTTTTCTCTTAAATTATATTTTATATAATAAAATGAATACCACAGTTAGTCTAGGATTGTTTTTTACTACTAAATGAAACCATTTATTTGTATATCCATTGGGAATATCTTGAGATATACGAGAATTTTACGAGAATTAATCAATCTAAGCGAGAATCAGAAGTCATCCGCACCATATAGAAGCGTCACTACACAAAAATCTCATTTTTCTCCTAAATTATATTTTATAAAATAAAATGAATACCACAGTTATTCTACAAATGTTTTTACTACTAAATGAAAACATTTATTTTTCATTCCATTGGGCATTTCTTGAGATATACGGAATATTTGAAATCAATCTAAAGCAGAATCAGAAAACACACGCAACATATGGGCTCACTACACAAAAACTCATTTTTCTCCTAAATTATATTTTATATAATAAAATGAATACCACAGTTAGTCTAGGAATGTTTTTTACTACTAAATGAAATCATTTATTTGTATATCTATTGGGCATTACTTAAGATATACGGGAATTTTGAAATCGATCTAAGCGAGAATCAGAATTTACCCGCATCTCTTGGGCGCAGTACACAAAAACTCATTTTTCTTCTAAATTATATTTTATATAATAAATTAAATACATCAGTTAGTCTAGGATTGTAATTTACTAATAAATTAAATCATTTATTTGTATATTAATTGGGCATTTCTTAAGATAAACGGGAACTTTGAAATCAATCTAAGCGAGAATCAGAAATCACCTGTACCATATGGGTTCACTACACTAAAATCTCATTTTTCTCCTAATATATTTTATATAATAAAATGAATACCACAGTTACTCGAGAAATAAAATTTACTACTAAATGAAACCATTTATTTGTATATCCTGAGAGCGTAGGATTCTGGGTTCGATTCCCACCTTGGCCTTGGGTGTTTTCTTCGTTATTCTTCTGTGGTTGTACATGTTTCATTGTGCTATTTGTCCTATTATCGACGAAGTCTTACAAGCGGATTTCAAGAATCAAGCATACAAGTTTAAATATATGTAATGTAATAAATAAAAATAATGAAATAAATTGTATATCCATTGGGCATTTCTTAAGATGTACGGGAATTTTGAAATCAATCTTAGCGAGAATCAGAAGTCACCCGGTACATATGGGCTGCACTACACTAAAACTCATTTTTCTCCTAAACTATATTTTACGTAATAAAATGAATACCACAGTTAGTCTAGGAATGTAATTTACTACTGCATTAAACCATTTATTTCTATATCCATTGGGCATTTCTTGAGATATACGGGAATTTTCAAATCAATCTAAGCGAGAATCAGAAGTCACCCATACCATGTGGATGCACTACACAAAAACTCATTTTTTCTCCTAAATTATATTTTATATAATAAAATGAATATCACAGTTAGTCTAGGAATGTAATTTACTACTAAATGAAACCATTTATTTGTATATCGTTCGGGCATTTCTTGAGATGTACGGGAATTTCTAAATCAATCTAAGCGAGAATCAGAAGTCACCCGCACCATATGGGATGACTGTACAAAAACTCATTTTTCTCCTAAATTATATTTTATATAATAAAATGAATACCACCAGTTAATCTAGGAATGTAATTTACTACTGAATTAAACCATTTATTTCTATATCCATAAGGCATTTCTTGAGATATACGGGAATCTTTGAAATCAATCTAAGCGAGAATCAGAAATCACCCGCAAGATATAGGCGCACTAAAACAAAATCACATTTTTCTCCTAAAATTATATTTTATATAATAAAATGAATACCACAGTTTAGTCGAGGAATGTTTATTTACTACTAAATGAAACCATTTATTTGTATATCCATTGGGCATTTCTTAAGATATACGGGAATTTTGAAATCAGTCTAAGCGAGAATCAGAAATTCCACACACAATACAAAAACTCATTTTTCTCCTACATTATATTTTATATAATAAAATGAATAGTCCAGTTAGTTTAAGAATGTGATTTACTACTAACTGAAATCATTTATTTGTGTGTCCATTGGGTATATCTTAAGATATACTGGGATAATTAAATCAAACTTAGCCAGAATTAGAAGTTACCCGCACCATATGAGCGCACTACACAAAAACTCATTTTTCTCCTAAATTATATTTTATATAATAAAATGAATACCACAGTTAGTCTAGGAAAGTTTTTTACTACTAAATGAAATCATTTATTTGTATATCCATTGGGCATTTCTTAAGATATACGGGAATTTTAAAATCAATCTAAACGAGAATCAGAAGTCAAACGCACCATATGGGCCCACTATACAAAAACTCACTTTTCTCTGAAATTGTATTTTATATAATAAAATGAATACCCCAGTTAATCTAGGAATGTAATTTACTACTGAATTAAACCATTTATTTGTATATCCATTGGGCATTTCTTGAGATATACCGGTATTTTTAAATCAATCTAAGCGAGAATCAGAAGTAACCCGCAACATATAGGCGAACAACACAAAATCTCATTTTCTCCTAAATTATATTTCATATAATAAAATCAATACCACAGTTAGTCTAGGAATGTAATTTACTAATAAAATAAATCATTTATTTGTATATCAATTGGGCATTTCTTAAGATATACGGGAATTTTAAAATCAATCAAGCAAGAATCAGAAGTCACCCGCACAATATGGGGGCAAATCATTTATTTGTATATCAATACAGCATTTCTTAAGATATACGGGAATTTTAAAATCAATTAAACGAGAATCAGAAGTCAAACGCACCATATGGGCCCACTATACAAAAACTCACTTTTCTCTGAAATTGTATTTTATATAATAAAATGAATACCCCAGTTAATCTAGGATAGTAATTTACTACTAAATTAAGCCATTTATTTGTATATCCATTATGCATTTCTTAAGATATACGGCAATTTTAAAATCAATCTAACGAGAATCAGAATTCACCCGCACCATACTGCTCCCACTATACAAATACACATTTTTCTCCTAAACTATATTTTATATAATAAAGTAAATACCTCAGATAGTCTAGGAATATAATTTACTAGTAAATGAAAACATTTATTTATATATATATAGGGCATTTTTTAAGATATACGGGAATTTTGAAATCAATCTAAGTGAGAAAAAGAAGTCACAGCACCATGTGGGCGCACTACACAAAAACTCATTTTTCTCCTAAATTATATTTTATATAATAAAATGAATACCACAGTTAGTCTAAGAATGTAATTTACTAATAAATGAAATCATTTATTTGTATATCAATTGGGCATTTCTTAAGATATACGGGAATTTTGAAATCAATCTAAGCGAGAATCAGAAGTCACATGCACCATGTGAGTTCACTACACAAAAACTCATTTTTCTCCTAAATTATATTTTATGTAATAAAATGAATACCACAGTTAGTCTAGGAATGTAATTTACTACTAAATGAAACCATTTATTTGTATATCGTTCGGGCATTTCATGAGATGTACGGGAATTACTAAATAAATCTAAGCGAGAATCAGAAGTCACCCGCACCATATGGGATGACTGTACAAAAACTCATTTTTCTCCTAAATTTTATTTTATATAATAAAATGAATACACCAGTTAATCTACGAATGTAATTTACTGCTGAATTAAACCATTTATTTCTATATCCATTGGGCATTTCTTGAGATATACGGGATCTTTGAAATCAATCTAAGCGAGAATCAGAAGTCACCTGCAACATATGGGTTCACTACACAAAAACTCATTTTTCTCCTAATATGTTTTTTATAATAAAAAGAATACCACAGTTAATCTAGAAATGTTATTTACTAATAAATTAAGCCATTTATTTGTATATCCATTGGGAATTTCTTAAGATATACTGGAATTTTAAAATCAATCAAGCGAGAATCAGAAGTCACCCGCACCATACGGTCCCACTATACAAATACACATTTTTCTCCTAAACTATATTTTACATAATAAAATGAAGACCCCAGTTAATCTAGGAATGTAATTTACTACTGAATTAAACCATTTATTTCTATATCCACTGGGCATTTCTTGAGATATACCGGTATTTTTAAATCAATCTAAGCGAGAATCAGAAGTCACCCGCAACATATAGGCGAACAACACAAAATCTCATTTTCTCCTAAATTATATTTTATATAATAAAATCAATACAACAGTTAGTCTAGGATAGTAATTTACTACTAAATTAAGTCATTTATTTGTATATCCATTGGGCATTTCTTGAGATATACGGCAATTTTAAAATCAATCAAGCGAGAATCAGAAGTCACCCGCACCATACGGTCCCACTATACAAATACACATTTTTCTCCTAAACTATATTTTACATAATAAAGTAAATACCACAGTTAGTCTAGGAATATAATTTACTAGTAAATGAAACCATTTATTTATATATATATAGGGCATTTTTTAAGATATACGGGAATTTTGAAATCAATCTAAGCGAGAATAAGAAGTCGGATGCACCATGTGGGTTCACTACACAAAAACTCATTTTTCTCCTAATGTATTTTATATAATAAAATGAATACCACAGTTAATCTAGATATGTAATTTACTACTAAAGAAAGCCATTTATTTGTATATCCATAGGGTGTTTCTTGAGATATACGGGAATTTTAAAATCAGTCTAAGCGAGAACAGGAAGTCAAGCGAACCATATTGGCTCACAACACAAAAACTCATTTTTCTCCTACATTATATTTTATATAATAAAATGAATACCACTCTTATTCTAGGAATGTAATTTACTACTAAATTAAACCATTTATTTGCATATCCATTGGGCATTTCTTAAGATATACGGGAATTTTAAAATTAATCAAGGAAGTCACCCGCACCATATGGGCACACTACACAAAATCTCATTTTTCTCCTAAATTATATTTTACATAATGAAATGAATACCACAGTTAGTCTAGGAATGTAATTTACTACTAAATGAAACCATTTATTTGTATATCGTTCGGGCATTTCATGAGATGTACGGGAATTACTAAATAAATCTAAGCGAGAATCAGAAGTCACCCGCACCATATGGGATGACTGTACAAAAACTCATTTTTCTCCTAAATTTTATTTTATATAATAAAATGAATACACCAGTTAATCTACGAATGTAATTTACTGCTGAATTAAACCATTTATTTCTATATCCATTGGGCATTTCTTGAGATATACGGGATCTTTGAAATCAATCTAAGCGAGAATCAGAAGTCACCTGCAACATATGGGTTCACTACACAAAAACTCATTTTTCTCCTAATATGTTTTTTATAATAAAAAGAATACCACAGTTAATCTAGAAATGTTATTTACTAATAAATTAAGCCATTTATTTGTATATCCATTGGGAATTTCTTAAGATATACTGGAATTTTAAAATCAATCAAGCGAGAATCAGAAGTCACCCGCACCATACGGTCCCACTATACAAATACACATTTTTCTCCTAAACTATATTTTACATAATAAAATGAAGACCCCAGTTAATCTAGGAATGTAATTTACTACTGAATTAAACCATTTATTTCTATATCCACTGGGCATTTCTTGAGATATACCGGTATTTTTAAATCAATCTAAGCGAGAATCAGAAGTCACCCGCAACATATAGGCGAACAACACAAAATCTCATTTTCTCCTAAATTATATTTTATATAATAAAATCAATACAACAGTTAGTCTAGGATAGTAATTTACTACTAAATTAAGTCATTTATTTGTATATCCATTGGGCATTTCTTGAGATATACGGCAATTTTAAAATCAATCAAGCGAGAATCAGAAGTCACCCGCACCATACGGTCCCACTATACAAATACACATTTTTCTCCTAAACTATATTTTACATAATAAAGTAAATACCACAGTTAGTCTAGGAATATAATTTACTAGTAAATGAAACCATTTATTTATATATATATAGGGCATTTTTTAAGATATACGGGAATTTTGAAATCAATCTAAGCGAGAATAAGAAGTCGGATGCACCATGTGGGTTCACTACACAAAAACTCATTTTTCTCCTAATGTATTTTATATAATAAAATGAATACCACAGTTAATCTAGATATGTAATTTACTACTAAAGAAAGCCATTTATTTGTATATCCATAGGGTGTTTCTTGAGATATACGGGAATTTTAAAATCAGTCTAAGCGAGAACAGGAAGTCAAGCGAACCATATTGGCTCACAACACAAAAACTCATTTTTCTCCTACATTATATTTTATATAATAAAATGAATACCACTCTTATTCTAGGAATGTAATTTACTACTAAATTAAACCATTTATTTGCATATCCATTGGGCATTTCTTAAGATATACGGGAATTTTAAAATTAATCAAGGAAGTCACCCGCACCATATGGGCACACTACACAAAATCTCATTTTTCTCCTAAATTATATTTTACATAATAAAATGAATACCACAGTTAGTCTAGGAATGTAATTTACTACTAAATTAAGCCATTTATTTGTATATACATTGGGCATTTCTTAAAATATACGGGAATATTTTAAAGTCAATCAAGCGAGAAACAGAAGTACACCGCACCATATGGGCCCACTATGCAAATACTCATTTTTCTCCTAAATTATATATTATATAATAAAATAAATACCACAGTTAGTCTAGCAACGTAATTTACTACTAAATGAAACCATTTATTTATATATCCATAGGGCATTTCTTAAAATATAAGGGAATTTTGAAATCAATCTAAGCGAGAATAAGAAGTCACCCGCACAATATGGGCGCACTACACAAAAACTCATTTTTCTCCCAAATTATATTTTATATAATAAAATGAATACCACAGTTATTCTAGGAATGTAATTTACTACTAAATGAATCCATTTATGTGTATATCCATTGGGCGTTTCTTGAGATATATGGGAATTTTGAAATCAATCTAACCGAGAATAGGAAGTCACCCGCACCATATGGGCGCACTACACAAAATCTCATTTTTTTCCTAAATTATATTTTATATAATAAATTAAATACCACAGTTAGTCTAGGAATGTAATT